>JAIGNY010001671.1:255000-622500 GCA_020152595.1 Chiridota heheva | reverse complement strand
ACCAATTAAAATAAGTAAAAAGACTTAACTTTTTATCAATCGTTTTTTAGAAAACTAACGGGCCTGGTGTATACGGTTAAACATTTTCAAGAGGGGAAAATATAGTGAAAATTTTTTTGCAAAATTTAGACGAATTTTATTCGATTGTGGTAAAAAATTGGCGGCAATATTTTGTGTGTAATAATTTTCTTTCCTCGCGCTGTTTGAGCAAGAAATCGGGAAAGAGCGTTTTAGGCCAATCAAAATAAAAAATAAGTAAAGCAAATTCCAACAAAAAGTTTTTTTTTTGGAACTTGAACTACGTAGTATTGGCTGTAACATACCCAAAATCGGCCTCCCAGAAAATGCCTAATTTGCATAAAATCAAAATGGCCGCCAGTTTACACTTTAAGGGTCAATATCCTTTACTGTATTATTCATATACAATACATTTATAGTGTACATTATCAACCTCTGACACGAAATTGAGCCTTATAAGATTATTTTGGCGGCCATTTTGAATTTATGAAAATTAGCCATTTTTCTAGCGTCCGAGTTTGAACATAATGTTTCCCATAAATTGTTCAACAAAATCCTGCAAAAAAACTTTCTGTTGCAATTTGTTCTAGGTTCATTAATTTTTATTATATATTGACTGGCCTATCTAATGACGAACATTTTCAAAATAGCAGTTGCCAGCGTACTCGGATGATAATTTTGACTAATTGTGTATGCGTTTCCAAAACAGGGATTTGCGAAGTGATCGGAATGTCATTTCTTCCGTAATTTAGATGCTTTTGATGTACAAAATGTGTATCATTTAATTTATCAATTGGTTTAAAAGATACTTTAAAGGTTCAAGACGCTAATGACTGAATGAAATCAAAAATTGTAACTCGTAAGCACTTTTGTTAGGTTGAGATGGGTTTTCATTTCATTTTATGTTATGTGTTGTTGTCATAATGGTTTTCAACGTTAAGAGTGTATTGTCTCACTCAGTAATGCAAGTATTGCCTAGCAAGTGTGCCTTCTGAATGAGGTGTTTATCTCGCTATTATGACCCGAGCCCCTATGGCAATGTCCTCCATAAATCCCTCTCGGCGGTACTGCCATTCCCACCACACGCACTTTTTTAAAGAGAATTGCGGCCTTGGATATCAGTTTATATCATTGATATGAATTTGTAATTGATTCTTATGCATTTGCGGGTTCATTAGGCCTCTATTTTTAAAAATTCTCCTTTTTTCAAGCTGTTTCCATCCGATGATTTCAAGGTATATTTCATCTTGGTCCTTTAATAACCAGAGAGTGCCTTGGACACAATGCGACGCTCGCGGCGGGAATCGAACCTGGTACCTTTCGTACACTAGCATAACTTCTTAACCACTTAGCCACAGCACCTGATATATGAGGAAAAAACCTTTACAAAAAAATTAAGCGGTTAAATTTGCTCTGCTGATAGGTGAGATTTTATGATTATTCATTGAGATTTTTCTTCGTAATAGGCTTTCGAGTCGAGCAAAAGCTCACCGCCTTTGATTAGTTAAATTATTTGATTTCAAGCTGCTATAGGCCATCACAATTATATATAAGAAAATATTCATAACTTTGCCCATGAATCCCACTGGGGGCCTTAAACGGGACATGTGACCAACGCTGTTATAATGTGCGCATGTAGTGCTGCCTTTAGTGTCACAAACATTCTTTAGAGCAACTTCAGTCCCCTCATTTTATCATTTCGAACCACAACCCTCCCCACTACCCAAAGCTTAAAACTATAGTGCAACTACTGGTCAAAATTTCAAGTTTATTTATAAGATTTTTCTTCGTATAATAGGTGCATGAACCGGGGGCAAGGTCCCACAACTTTTCCGAAAGATGATCAAAGTTCCTCCTTTGAAAATGAAAAGTGCTCCTCAATTACTGTCAAATGTGCAAGAACTGGTGAAATGTGCGCATTCTTTAAAAAATATTACAAAAGTGCCCCTTTTACTTTCTTATTTTGGGCTCACTATAATAAATCTATTCACAGACTGGAAAAAAAAAAGTCTACAGCTACGTCACCATGGCTACTGCCTATTTGTACACGAAATGGTCTTAAAGGTACAGATTAAGCTCTTTTTTTTTTCTCAACAGTTTAATATCATCTGACAGTCTGATGGAACCTGAAATGTCAGCTTACGACTTTGCTTGATCTGGAATATTTTCTGTAATATCTAGTAGGCTTGGTCGGAATGCAAGTCCAATGATCAGGTATCCAAGAAGAGACATGAACGCTATTACACCAGCTAAGAAGCAAAGTCGATCATTTACCTTTGCAGCTACTCTCAACTCCAATGCAATCTGTATAAAAAGAACGATAATTATACGTATTGAAATTGTGACACATTTGTTTTCATACAGTCATACCATGGGTAACAGCCAGGGTTTTTGGGTAGTCAGGGTCGTGGGAACAACTTTCGGCTGCAAACATGCCAAATTTAAGATCAAAGAAAAAGGTCACCCGCAATGTTTGGACCGATCAAATGTTTAAAATTCGTTTAGGTGGGGAGGGGAAATTAGTTTTTAATGCCATACTTACGTATGCTTTGAAAATAAATCGAGGGTGCCTCTAAAATTCTGTGCCTTCAGTTTCAAACATATTCCGCTGTCCTTGGCAGTATCTCATTATTCAAATGGGTTGAAGTTAAATCATTTTGGAGATTTAAAAGAGTTCAAGTGCACCAGCTTTCTGGGGTGTTGCCGCTGAGCTTCGAAGGAAGTTAATTTTTTGGCTTAGGAAAATTTGGTGAAGTAGATAGAAATTTTGCTTAAATAGACATTAATTTTTGTTAAAGGTATATGGACATATATAAAGGCAACACTATCTAAATCGTTTTAAACTATATCTAAAACCATAAGAGTAGCAAAGTATTTCGTTGAAATTGGTTAACATTGAACATTTCATAACCTTTTAACTTTCAAGCTCATTTTGCGTATACATCACAATTTTCGCATGAGTTAAAAACTGATCAAATTTTTTGATCAGCCATAACTCGAAAAATAAAAGTGTTATTCTTAAAATTTAAAAACAGAACTGCTCATCTTAAGATATACTCAAAACAATATAGAAGTTAATTGTTACATCTAAAGAAAATGTTTCTGAAAACTTAAGGATTTTTTCCGATGAGCAGGAACATTTGATGGACTGATGCATACTTAATTTACCAGTGCAGTATGCCCTCTTGCAACTGGAAATGGATGGGTTCTGGCCCGCCTAACATGTGACCCTTCTCTTTGCATATAATGAGGACCATGGTTCAGGCGTCGTGGAACCTGTCCAAGTATACATTCTGCATTTGGTTTTATTCCTAAGGGTTTGGAAAAATTGAAAACATCATGCGTACATATAACATTGGCATTGCGCTTCAAAAGATGGAAAGATAATATTTACTTTCTCTTCAATACGACTTTCCTCGATGTCATCTTGCATCTCAGTATCAGTCCAAAGTTGTCGTTTATTTCCAATGGTCGGTCTTTCGTCTTCTTGCTGGTTGTCAAGAGGGACCGTTTTGTTTGCTTTCTTCTCTTTCCCCTGAGCATAATCCGAGATATTCAGCAATTTAGGAAGAATATACAGTACCAGTTTTCGTTTCCAGCCCTTTTTTAGACCAGAGGGCAACTTACGATCTCCATATATATAATTCATACTTCTAAGAGACAAAGGAATTGTCAAAATAGCAATCACAAAATTGCCCGTCAGGTAAACGCTCATATACGGCGTATCCGTCTCATCGGTAATAGGGAGTAGGTCGCTCATCAGCAGCTGGAATACAGTCAGGCCCAGGACAATCGAAACGCTCAGGGACATTCTTTCGCCGCTGTCCGGAGGAGTCAGAAACGTCATCAACGATACCAGGCAAAGCAATGACGATGGAATTAACAATGTAAAGATATAGTTGGATGGATTACGGACAAGAATGATATAATAGGCTGCCATTTGCCATGTTAAATAGGGTCTGGTAGGAGCAACGTTAGCGTATTGAGTTAAATGCAACTTGAATTTGATGTCCGCTACAGACCATTCAGAGCCCCCGCTAGGCACGTTACTGGGACTCTCAGTCGGGTATAACGCTATCATTTCGCGATACTCGTTTTGAAGCGAAAAAAATTCCGCATAACTGAGTATCATATGGAAAATGTTTGACTCTGTTAGGAAAAATGAAATAATTGTTAGTCGCTATTGGTCAATTACAGCATATGGAGAGAAAAAATAGCAAATGGGTACACGATATATGTAGTGGCGGCACCAGGCTTTTGATGTCGGGGCAAAAGGAGGCGGCTTATAAGGGGAAATGTGCAATTATGTATTCTCTGCATGTACAATGCAATGCAAAATAGGCCTATGTCACCCGAGGGGGAAGGGAAAGCTTAGGCAATGGTCCAGGACAGAACGTTATTAGCCGAGAAGCCTTATGCTCCAATAAATTCGCACAGAGAACAAATTAAGTTCCAGTTCGTAATTTGAAGCCATGGTCCACTACATGCATGGGTCCGGGGCCATGACCCTCCCAATAATCTTTAAAGCATTAATTTACATATAGGCCTTTACCTTTTTGCCCGATAAGCAATTACCAACATAGATCTTAATCCCCAATCTCAAACTTATCTAGGGGGCCCTGTAAACACGGGCTAAATCGTCACGATAAATCAAACAAAACAAAAGCTGTTCTAATCTCCTCATGTTGGTTGATAATAAGTAAATGGCATACAGTTTGTACATGATTTGAACTGTCTGTTGAAATTATCAGTTTTCCACTTTGAGACCTTACCGAAGTGAGCATGATGTTGACTGTACATATGGTGTTCCAAATACCACTATTCCGCTAGACGCTAACAAAACCATCCCTAGTGTTTGTCTAACCACGTTGAGGGCACCACTATCCATACTGAGGACATGATAAGAAAATAAGAATCCGTTTTGTAAAATGCTTGCACAATCATACTGTGACGTAATGGTTTTGTAAATTTAGAGTTGTTAAAGTCCCTATAATAGATATATTCTCCTTTGTTTTTGTCTTTTTTCATCCCCCTCTCCCCTCCCCCTGTAACTAGATCAGCATGCCCCGTACTGTGGTATTGGTTCAAGATGACGTAATAGGTATAGGGTTATTGCTCTGAAGTATTAGGAATATAGCGTATTCTCCTCGCGCGTGATGCATGTGATGTCATTCCCGCGCGAGCCTCTTGAGCGTACTATCTATTTTAAGATATAAGTCTGTCTTTTTTAAGGTAAACAAGGTTTGTTTTTAGGTATATATTACTGTACGTATTGAAGTGCAGTGAGCTGAGATGTTTAATCAGAACAGGGCTGCAATCAGATTAAATCACATCCCCGAAACAACAAACGTTTACTTCCAATGGCTACCAACTTCTCTCTTACCTTGTCAGCTTGTAAACACGAAAACCTTAGTCCTCCGTATTCAGGAGACGTTCCCGAATCACTAAATAAAACTTAATTGCTAGAAATGTATACAAAAAACCCCAAATTTTTTTTGGGGAAGTTTTGGCTCCGTGGTCTTTTACAGTGAAATTTCTGCTTAGAACTTAATTCCCTACGCTGAGCATTGTTACGCGAACGTGAGTGTACACAAGTTAGAGAGAAAGCAACACGGCCTGGGTGTTTTCACAGACGTATATAAAGCGCAGGAATTGGATTGCACTGTTTGAGAGTTGCAATTGCCTATGATGCTAGGGATTCTTCACTTTTGCAAACTGATCTGGATAAGTTAGTTTCTTGGTCCCAAACATGGCAGATGTCATTCAATGTTGATAAATGCAAAGTTATTCATTTTGGTCAGAGCAATTTGGCTTTTGATTACTGCATGAATGGTTCAAATTTTGGTTGTGTTGATCAAGAAAAGGATTTAGGTGTACCAGCACCCTGAAGCCGTGGATGCTTTGTTTGATTAGAATATTTTTTTGTTTTCTTGGTAGAGAGGTTGTTCTTAATTTGTATCAGCAGTTGGTCAAGCCTCACCTTGAGTATGCTATTCGGGCTTTGAGTCCCTGTTATGAGAAGGATAAGATCATTTTGGAGCAGGTTCAGCAAAGAGCCACTAGAAGTTATTCCCGAAGTAAGGAATAACTCTTATGAATCTAAGTTGCAAATTCTTGGTTTGACCACACTTGAGTTGAATGGAGAACGTAGCGAGTACAGGTTTTTAAATTCCTTTCTTGTAGTGATGCTTTGAATTCCTTTATTTCTTGCATGTTTCAGCTAATCCTCATGTGACACGTGGTAACACTTTAAAGTTGACCAAAGAGTTCTCACGGATAGATATTCGGCGTTTTAGCTTTTCGCAAAGAGTTGTTAATGAGTGGAATGGTCTGCCTGAGTGAGTAGTTAGCTCCAATTCTGTTCACAATTTCAAAGTCAATATTGATAAGTTCTTTACTAACTCTGGGCGTCTTTGATTTTTTTTTTATTTGATTCTTTTTATGGTGGTGGTGGTGTTAGTTTGGGCTTTTTATGGGGTGACTAACCCTTCTTAACGTACGTGTCACGAAGGTAAGATATTCAAAATATTGCGCGCGCTAATTGCGAGGCGTAATACATTTTATATGTGCACGTACATGCACATGCGCTGGTATTACATGTATTGTTAAGAGCGTTTCACGATTTTTTTTAGATTAAAAACAAATTTTTGCTTTTTTCTCCTAATTTTGACCATTTTTCGTTGTTGTTTCTCTCTAAATTTTACAACCGCAACTGGAAACAAACTGAAGTAAGTGTATTTAATTTTTTAGTGAGAAGGGAGTTGATTTTAATATCGAAAATAAAGGCTCTCAGAAAAATCTGGGAACTTTTTTTGGAAACGTCTTAAATCCCATTGACTTTTTCTTAGTGTGTGGCGCTAATTTTTTAATGGACATGGGCACATAACCAAATCGGTAGATTTAAAGATCTGCTCTATTTGGGTGTGTGGATGCGTACTAAACCCTCACCATTTACAAAAGGACAGTGTGTGGAATTATATTACTATGTACCAAAGGAATGTGTGAGGGATTATATCTATTTATTAAAGGATTGTGTGTGAAATGATATAGCTATTTACCAAAGGACTTTGCGAGGAATTATATAACTATTCATTAACCAGGATTGTGTGTGGAATTATACAACCTTTTACCAAAAGGAATTTGTGTGAAATTGTATTTACCAAAGAATTGTGCGTGAAGTTATATTTACCAAAGGATCTAGTGTGAAACAATTATTTACCACAGGATCGTGTGTGGAATTATCCGTTAACCTTAGATTTAATAAGTGCCTCGAATTGATTGAATATTCTGTTTCTCCTCGTCTTTGAAAATCACCCCGTTCTTCCCCCCTCACCCCCTACATTTGAAGTCATATTGCCATATTTATTGAAATGTAATTATTGGGAATAAGATGCACAACATGATTTTTTGACAGACCTTAAATCTTTGTCTTCGAATTTTCCTTGCCTTTATTCTGTTGCTCAGCCATGATTATGTAATCCCTCACCTGTCAAATTAAGAGGTGGCATCTTGCGTTATTATATTACCACTAACCCGCCCGAGAGCTCAACGCCCGACCTATTCGAGTATTCGGTCATCCAGGCATTTTGAACATCCGGACATTTTGTCGGTGAAAACATGGAAACATGCAACAATTTGTGAACAACTGAACACCACGCTTCGATAAGAAAAAATTCAAACATCGAAAAAATCTTTTCTACGACATTTTCACCATATGTGCAACAATTTAGACCTCTAAAGGTGACCGTTGCTGACCGATATTACATGGCTCAGGTAAACCACTTTCTTCTCACCGACAAACTGACAAGCTGATTGAAAATTTACGCACGTTATTATAACATCATCCCCAATCTCGAATACGCTACAATATAAGTTTTCAACGGTGATTTAAGGCTTTATTACTATCGAAATTTGCCGATGTCTACTTTGCATGGTTGTGGATTTGGGTCATTATGTGATTCAGCTTGAATATTCGTGCTAGCCCATCATCATTCTGGCAAATTTATTCCCTGTATGAACGTTTGAACATTCGAATGTGGGCTATACTTACGCATTCAATACCATCAATTTAGGAAGCCAGACTTCCTCTGGATACAGGTTGATGATGTCAAGTCCATCACATTCTGTAGGATCCCATTGAAGTCGATGATCATGCCAGGCCTGATAATGTAAAATGATATCAAAGTTGTTAGCAGTGCTATCATATTCAACACAATATAAAGGTTAAAAAATCGATTTCTCCGTCTGCCTGTTATCTCGTATAAAAAGGAATTAAAAATTGTCACTTTATTTTAAGAAATAGCGCTTTTAAGGTAAAACTGTCTAAATATGATGGGCGCGTCTTACGGGCGCACCCACCTTTTGTATTTTGCATGAAGTCCCACCATTTCTTTGGGAAGGAGAGGGGGGGGGAGGAGGGGGAGGGGTAGTGAGCATGTGATATGGCAATCTGTAATTTAAAAAAAAAAAGTGTGTCAGCAAATGGGGATGTATATTTTTGTGTGGGTTGTATACCTGTAAAATCAAGCGCATTAAGGGAAGAACGTTACAAAAAGGTGCGTGACTTATCGCATATTACGGATACGCATACGTGTCATAAAAACATCGATTAAGGAATGACACTTGTTTTTTAAATCTTGATTAGGCAAATGAACTTTTTCAGAATCCGAAGGGGCCCAGAAGGGGTGACCAAGAGGGACCCATATTTGTGCCTATATGTAATCCATACGCCGCCCACATGGGCATGCTACCTGGGACTTTGTGTAAATATCTAAGAGCTCAAAAGAAACAAATACTTTGATCTAGTGGTCATATCATGAGATTGCCAAGTTAGATGTCCCTGGTTCAATACCCGGCGAGTTCTCATCCATCAGATCTACACAGGTGGACCATCTCTATATAACCCTAACCGTTGAAGACCTTATGTAAAATGCCCATTACATTTATCTACATTTTAAAACTTAACGTAAAAACTTGTCAGTTTAAAACACAGATATTTATAGTATATTAGCACCTACTAATTTAATATTATTTCCACACCTAGGGGATGGAAAATTGATATGAAAGAGTCATTCGCACAATTGGGGATCAATGTTACTATTGCTTTAGAATATGACCCGTAAATCGCAGCATAGATTACTTGAAAAAGCCAATAATTCTTCCTCTAACATCCTAATTTCAATTCTTAATGTGAACTCACCACTCAATCGTAGTCTTCATATCGTCATTTCCCCTGCTGTATGTTTAAATCCCTTACTTTCCCACATTGTTAATCGACTACTTATATCAGCTAGACAAAAATGACTTCAAATCCCCCACACAGTTTGGAATTGAGCCCCCCCCCCCCTCCCCTTTCACACACACACACCTTGGAATTTTCTCCAGCTTGAAATTAACCCCAAACAGCTTGGAATAAAGCCACCACAAACTTTGGAACGAAGCCCCGCACAGCTTGGATCCAATCCCCACACACAACTTAAAAATAAGAGAGCCCCCACACAACGTGGAATTAAGCCCCCGCACCGAGCTTGGAATTAAACCCCACAAACTTGGAGTCGGGGATTTATTATATAAATGATCCCTGTTGGAATTAAGCCCCGCACACAGCTTGGAATTACCCCCCCCCCTCTCCTTCCCCATTCCTCTTCCTTCTTCATTCACGACAATTTGGAATTAAGCCCTCACAGCAACTTAGAATTAAACTCCCACTTCTTGTAATCAAGCACCGCACAGCTTGAAATTAAGCGCCCGCACAGCTTGGAATTAAGCCCCCACTATATCAGTATATTTCATGACTCCATCCATATTTCTCAAGTGCAATGAATATGTATTGCATTTTCAATACGCTCGATGCCTTCTTTCTGTCAAAAAATATATATTCAAACTTTTCCGTGCAGTTAGAAATTCCTGAAATTACATATAAATGTCTCCATTATCTAGTTTTGCCATTTTTTCATTCATATAGGTGATCCATTCATTGGTTGATTATCATTAGCAGATAATCTATGACTGTGTTATTATCAATAAGCTTAAGAAACCTCTCTGGGCTAGATGATTGACAGCTTTTCAACCAATCACCGCATCTGCGTAACTAAGTGGGGAAAAAACCCTACGCGGTACTGATACAGTACAGCCAGCTAACGGTGCGCGCTAATGCTGCCAATGCAATATACTGTATAAAACAAATTTCTGCACACAGATTGAGTGACGACAAGATGCTAAACAAAAATTGCGCCTACTTGCCCGCTGTGGGCTTTGTAAATCTGTTTCCCATTACCCACAACGGTTAGTAAACGGAATTTTGTTTTTTCCTTTTGCTAAAAACTCGAAAGATCCCCATCTAGTTACCGCGTTGCTATGGTGGATGTGGTTGATTTCCTTAAATGAAGAGAGGCTAAGTCCTGGTGGGTCTACAAAATATATAACATGTCCGAAGACTCCGAACACAAAATTGTTTCAAGAAAAATATTTTGATTTCCCATAAAATCTGGACCACTACATTTTCATTATTAAATAAGTCAATGATTCAATCTTTTTCTTCATAGACGCACCCCCTCATCTGCACCCACACACGCACTTAATGTTTTAAGCCCAGAATATTATTTAATTCAATGGGTTTTTCTTAGCCCCCCCCCCCCCTCCCTCCAACCCCCAATCATATGATATGCCTTCCACGATAAAGTTATGTCCCTAGCCTAATTCATGGATGAACCTTAAGAGCATGCATATGCAGAGATGTCAAGATTTATTAAGCCATTTGGATGTGGATGAAATGCCCCTCTCTCCTCCAATGAATAATAGGACTTTTTAATTCATGATGGACAAAAAAAGTATCTTCTTTGCTTTTACGGTCGTCTACTACAAAATTACTTATGTGACTATAATATGCAACATTTCTCTGTTTGGAGAGGAAGGGGACATGAAACATGCTGACTTGAAAAATTCAAATGGGGTCTCACTGGGGGCTCTAACTGATTAATAAGATCAAATTAAGCAGATCTCGATATCCCTCTGATGTTAATTATAATGTAACGAGTGACATTTAATCGGAGTCCATAAAATAACGTTACCATCCCACCTGCACTACAACAGCTTTTGAAAAATAAGGCAATGGAACTACACAACATTTTGGTTTGTATTTATTTATACGCATGGTGACTAAACAGACTGTATACCATTCCCTATGCATAATGCATAATGAGCGCACAGTATTTCGCGCTGGTGATACATTCAATGAAAATAATACAAGAATTAAAGCACTGTGTCCAAGAACGTATATCATATATATGAAAATTAATGGCATATACATCGAAAAAGACAAAAATGACCACATAGAATTCGTGCACCTGCGGGGTACAACCGTCGAACCTCTGTCCCGTACCAACTTTGTGCGATAAATGCTCAGTTCACTTGTTAGCTATCATGCTTCGAATCTTGATAAAAGTAGTCGTTCAATATAAAGTAAATTGTACGTGCATGTACAAGCATAACAAACCATTCATGCGCCTGATTTGTCAAGCATAACAAACCATTCATACGCCTGATATGTATCATACCCCATTTTAAGCAGTTCAAACCACAATAGGTCACTTGACAAAATTCCTTTAAAGGTTTTCAAGATCATTCTTGTTTTGTGCATAGGACACACATCTACCTGCAAGCAACATTATGTAAATTATTTCAGATTGAATAGCAATATGAAGAAAATCATGAACATAACAAAAATACAGAGAATTTATACACACACAATAAACAGAGTGCCTAAAATCTGATTGAATGATTACTCTCAAGGGCGTATGACCATTAATATTCTCCCATGAACGTTCATGTTCATAATCCACCCCTAATGTATTCTGACTATCCCGTGCATTTTGGCTACTTGGCTAACAGCCTGACTTTCTGCTAAGCGACTACCCGCCATTTAGAACCGTGTGGCTCAGGAATATAACTCCAAGAGAAGTTTCTCCTGAATTATCATTCTCTTATTGCACACTATCCTATGAGTTGTTTGTCTTAGCCACATTTCGCACAACCCCACCTAGACGGTCTTCACCAAGAGCCTTATGAGTGACAGGATCTATTTCCGAAACCATTGTTTTCTTTCGATCAAAATTAGCCAAATCAACATTCCACTCAACAATATAATCTCCTTTATTTTACATTCCGTGAAAGATTTACCAGCAGCACTAATTCCAAAATAAGCATGTTTCTCAGGGCCCTTATATGGTAGTAACCATTTGTCGGTCATGTCACCAAGATGAGAACCAATTTCTGGGTCGTTGATACCGTCCGAAATATAGATCACAGATTCTATATCAAAATACAAAACATTGTCCCCCAAAGCATCCAAATAATCATACAATTTCAAGCGTGCAAGCGCTGTGGTGAATGCTGCAATAAACACATTGGTATTCGAACCAGGCGCTATGCAATCTTCTTTGAGGAGAATAAGATCTGTTTCACAGTTTTGGTGGTGGAACTCAAACTTTGAGACTCGCTATGTCTGTCTTTGGGAGGATCAATCTCTGGCCAAATTTCTACCACAAAAAGTAGAGCATCAACTTAGAAAGAGTTCTCAACCCTTAATTCTTTTTATCTTTACTTTGTATAAAGCAACCCTTTCTGCAGCATAGTACTGTATGTACGCATTCTGGTCCTTGGCAGATACACACCCAGAGGACCATCTGTCTGATGCTTGTATTTTTGTTGTTGAAGAAATGTATCAACATATCCTTAAAACAAACCATTAGCTTGTTCTCTGGAGGCTGTTTGTTGAAAATTACACACATCGAAAATAATCAAAATTGTTGTACCCCTTCGATACGGCTCGTGGTAACTCCGGGGTGACCCATGTACCCGTTAGAGCCCTCTCGTTAGAGGTATGCGTACAATCCTTTATCATACATTCTACAAAAGTTCTGCACAGGGGAACATGAGTATGCCTTTTACACGTCAAGGTAACACGGGGTTCCAGTAGTGTCTTGTATTGCGCAAGAAACATTTCATACAAAAGTTAATGGCACAGTTCCAGAAATTTGCATGATAAAATTGGAACATTATCACATAATAATAACTCTAAATGTATCTTCAATGACATCACTGAAGACTACGCCTTTTTCTGGAAATGACTAAATAGAAAAAACCAATTTTTTTTTTTATAAAAGCAGCCGTTTTTAAGGTTTTGTCGAGGTTTTCAGAAATCAACATTTGTTTCTGTGCCAGGGATTAATTATCGTCAATTTTCGTTCACTTTTGCTTCTATTTATCTTTTTGCATTCTGGATCGGTTTAAAAGAACGTTTGTTTAATTCTTTCCTATTGATGTGACAGTTTTAGCCCATAAAAGTATGCTAAAAATCATCATATCAACAGAAATCAAACGTTTGTTTGACCTGTTGACTTTATATCAATTGTTCAGTCTCATTGTCTCAGACTCAATATCTGAGTAATATGACTGTTTTAATCAATGAGAATGCTCGGAATCGTCATATCAAAAGAAATCAATTTTATGTTTAATTTAAAGGTCAGATATCATATACACCGTATCGTGGATACCGTCACACCGTGCAGATCATAAAGAAGATTCTCTTTTCGATAGATCCACGGAGATGATATACTGCTACAATATACATGTACCTGTATAAACATGTTTTTCATTTCTGAGTGATTATTCGAAATGTCCGTTAGAATTGACAATGTCGATATTGGAACTTATGACACATTAGGTGCACCATACAAGCTGCATGAGATATCATATACGTTAATTATAGATTTTCGTGCACGCGACATTAATTTAAAGGAAAGGTATCGTCCCATTAATACAGCCAGAAGCGAACGCTGACGTGCTGGTAACGGTTTTTCCGGTTTTCAATTTGCCTTATTTATCGCGGGAACTTCTGCGATGTTATCGATCACATCCGCAGGAACATTGGGGTCTTCATTTGTTATCGAGCATCACAGATTTCTCGTAATCAATAAGGAAAATTTAAACCGGAAATGATGTTACCAGCACAGCGTCGTTTACTTTTTAATTTATTTATGGGACGATACCTTTCCTTTAATGTCGCACACACTTGTTGAATGTAACTTACCAAAGTGATCCACGAGGCCGTTGTAAGAGTTTGGTCCTTTTCGTTCTAAGAGAAGAAAATTAAATCTTGATTTTTTTAATTTTCTAAATACATATAAATTGAAGAAAATGTAATTAAGGTAGAAAAAGTACTTTGGAAAATTCATTCAGACAAATCTGCGTAAATTGTTCAATTTTTCCGACAATTTTTTGCCGAGTTTTGGTTTCCCGCTGAGCTTCTCACTTACGCCACTAAGCAGTGTTCTGGGCACTCACAGAGCACCGAGATGTTGCGATATCTCACCCAATAATATTTATGTGACTTATATTGGTGGGAAGAGGAAAGAATTAGTCATAGCTAAGAACGTTTTAAAATGAAAGAAATGCCCCCGCAAAGAATTAGAATGACACTAGCTTACATGTAGAATAATGCAATGCATGGCACATGGTATGTTTCGTCCAACAACGAACACGATACATTCTTTGTAAAAGGGACCCATTCGGTAAAAGTACGACAGTATGAAACGTATTATGATTTAAAAAGACATACATCTTTGCAAATTATTGGGGAGCCAATAAGGTTCTTACGGCCGTGGTGATTATGATTGCATTGTTGCAGTGGGCATGCGTACAAGGACAAAGGTCATGAATTCAGAACTTTCAGACTTTAGTACGAGGAAAAACACTTGTACTGAGACTACATAGTGGTATACATACTTTAGATCTACAATATGTCCGTTTACACAAGTTTACTCACGAAATCCAGCATCGAAAACAATGCTACTTCCATGTAAATGTTCACAACCTGTGTGGAGTTTGAAACTGGTCTTTGTTTTGTAGAGTAATTCTGGTTTAGAATCTTTGAGCGGACGCATTCCTCTGCCGTTGGGATGTATGCCACTATAAACAAAGACAAGAAGAGAGAAAACCAGAGACAAAATAGGGCAGCTAGATCGTCTCATGAGCGGAAAATTTAAAGCCAAATTTGTTTAAAAAAGGCCAAATTAAAGTTTTAAAATGCCAAACTGTATAATAAAGTCAATGAATTTCCCAATTTTGAAAGGGACCGCGGCCACTCGTGGATCAAGGATATTTTCTGTGGGGTAAAATATACTGAAAAGGCAAAATAACGTTATTATGGTATACACATTTTACAAAGGAACACATGTAACATATCTCGTGGTCCAAACGTCATCAGAAAATGACTTTCTACTGTCTTTTAATTCTTAATCAAAGCCTTTGAGTCTTTTAGAAAACGTAAATGTTTTTCTTCCCGTATTAACAGGGATTCGAGATAGCGTACAAAAAGGGTATGGAACTTAAATATATATATATAAACATAATTCACTATTTATTGATATTGGGATAAGTTGGGTGGGCGCTTATTGGAGCAGGGTTACTTATTAGGTCGATTATGAAGACATTTTACAGCCGACTCTCCAACTTGAAAAATACCACAAAATTTATCAAGTTCAATATTAAAGATACCAAATATCATTATTTGGTGGCCAAAACAATTCTTTAAAAAATAACTTTTTTTCGCCCTATAACTATTTTTTTGTCTCAAATTCAAAAATACCTTTAAAACATTGGTTTCTTAAGAGCCAATCTACCACCCCTAGTAATTGGGCTCAACATGTCTCTGGTAATGAGGTATGTGCATTGCTTCTGTTGATACTTCCAGATCTGATGAGGCCGTATGGCATGTATAGTACCGTAAATGCTTGATCATGATATGAAATCAAAAATAAATGCCGTAATGGAAAGAATTATTTCTCAGAGTGAAGTTTCCTCCTTCTCTTCTTCCTCATCAATTGAATGAAACAGAGATATGTGCAACGGTGAAGCCTCTTGAATAATTTCCCTTTACATTCTTTCCCACACTGTTTTTCTTGCAAGAATTACTTAGATGCAGTTTCATTCGAACTATTAAATGAACTGATAATATACAATGTGCTTCATACTGCCATATGGAAATGGGGGTCTGATGACCTCATGCTATTTCCGATGTGCATAATTTGGCCTGCATATTGATAGTCAGATAACATTCTGAACGTACTATACGTTGTAGCCACTACATGGCTGCGATGCACGATCAGATAATGATATATGCATTTTAACATCAAAACTGCTACATAGATGAATTTCAGTATAACAATTTATATATATATATATATATATATATATATATATATATATATATATATATATATATATATATATATATATATATATATATATATATATATATATATATATATATATATATATATATATATATATGTTATATATATATATATATATATATATATATATATATATATATATATATATATATATATATATATATATATATATATATATATATATACATACATATAGCATTATTATTATATAAGTATTATTATTATTACTATTGTTATTACCACTATTGTTACTATTATCATTATTTTTATAATTATTACTATTATAACTCAAATTGTATTTTATGCCCAAATTTATACATCCGAGATTTGTATCAACTTATATTGATTATTGATAATTTAATTTACATTCTTTACAATTAATTGCTTTCACTTTACCTTTACTTAAGCTTATTACATTAATTGTATATCTTACCCATTCTCTTGTACATAACTTAATTAAGACTATTCTTGTATCATTTATATATATATATATATATATATATATATATATATATATATATATATATATATATATATATATATATATATATATATATATATATATATATATATATATATATATATATATATATATATATATATATATATATATATATATATATATATATATATATATATATATATATATATATATATATATATATATATATATATATATTTATATATATATATTGCAATAAACTTACCACAGCTAGTGAAAAATATGAGAAACGGTATAAATAAAAAGATGACAGTAGGCCTGCATAATCCTCCCATGTATAACTGTGTATTCATTTTCCTTATAGATGCACAAATGAAATTAAAATCTCACAAATTTCCGAACTAAATGATAAATAAAATAGTTTATCATTGGAAGTTGGAAGTTAGTTTGTAGAAGTCTCTCTCCTGAAAGAACAGAAACAATTTAGGCAGCAATGATTGTGCCAAGAATGAAAGTTCCAACCTAATTTAATTGAGCTTGAATACTTCCATCTGACTATGATGATTGTTAAACTCCCTCTTCTCATATCCGTTCCATTATTTGTTAACACTTAGTTAAGAACTTTTGATTCTCTATATCGCGATATCGATTTGACGACATTTTAAAAGATTTCAATAGATGAGATTTGTAGAACTAGAAAGGAGTGAAATCAAAGATTGAAAAAGACAACGGACATGACGTGGGAACACCTTTGTTTACCTGTTTACTGAAGACTCTCGAAACTATCACTTTACTGATGTAGGTTTAATTAGTGTATGTACAAGAACGCCCTTTAAAAAAAAGCTGTCGTGGCATTTAATTTTGTTGTATGGATAGTAATAAAGAAAGCAGTGGTGTGTCTAAGGTGGAGGTGGGCGGGGCTTAGCCCTCTAAAAATATAAATAAATGATATTATTCTCCTTCACTATCTTATTGTGACTCTTCAAGGAATATTTGGTGCAATAATTATTTTCTATTATGTTTCTGAAACAGTACAAAAGTCTAATTGATATCATTCTTCAAATCACGTTTTAGACCGACCTGGTTATTAAGATATCGTATTGGCACCGGGCTTGTCGTCTGCGTTCCTCAACGTTGCCAATTTACATGCTTTTTGCGATTATAAACAACGCCATAAATTTGTGAATTAGCATTGCTGAAATTGATTGTAGTATCGTTACCAATAAAATACAATCTTCAATAAATAGTATTTAATTTGATGTCCTTATTCTCTTCAATAAACCAAATCTAAAATACAATTCTCAATAAATAGATGGCGGATTTTGAGCATGGAGTTTACAATGCTAGTAGCCCTGTCGCGTTCTGAGGGCCACGACAGGAAACAAATAATGTGCTACCTTTGAATAATCGTAAATCATATAGCCAAGTACTATTATTTCTAAAACAAATAACACAATGATCCAAGATCATTGTTAGAGGGAATCTCGCCTCAGTAAAATTCGTAAAATTTTCTCGTCACATTCGTCTTTGATTAAATACGTACTGTGCGATGACGACGACGAGTGAACACACAATTACAATGACGGGGTCGTCACCTGCGTAATCGGTTATGATAGAAACAATGCTATCACGAAACGCTTAATACGACCCGCACGAGACCACAGGTACGACGTACGGACAGACATAACATCGACAATCAAGTCAATGTCTACGGCCTTTGATAACCAGTTGTGGTACACTGGCGTGTCTACCCAACCCAGGCTTGAACCCAGGACCTCGTGGTCTGTAGACATGTATGATAACTGCTACACCACAGTAGGTAGATAACGTACTGTGCGCATTGTGTGTATGTATATATACAATGCGCTGGACACTTTCGCGGCGGTGATTGATTGGTTGTCGGTATTTGTGCATGACCAATCAGAAAAGTTGACTTCTATTGTATAATTACTGTCCATGTTAACACGGTATCTGGCCTGGGAACAAAATATGTTACAGTTAGATGGCTCAATTGGGAAACTTTTCAAGAGCCCATAAACTCCTCACCTATGTAGAATTCTGAGGGGGTGGATGGTGGGGTGGGGGCGAGGGAAAATGTGATGAAAATTTGATTTGCATTCTGTTTATAAGTATTTCTTTGGATATTAATTGCTTCTTTCTAAAATATTGGAAATATTCTTTGTTTCATTAATTCAAACTTTTCTGCTCAGATTTTATCATATTCTTTTTAAGAATACAAAAAATTGAATTTCTTTCAGTAATTAATGTTGTATAGGCAGATATGTGCGAGGTGTTATTATGTAGAATAAATTTATGTTAGTCATTAAGATAACTGTCGTATTCATAAAGTTGAAATTGAAACTAACTTGAATGAGATTTTAAGCCTGTTTTTTTTCGTTTCTTCATACTCTTTCAAATGGGAGAATTTGCCATGAAACATGTTGGACTCTGATGACCTTATGTGATTTCAGATGTGCATAATTTTCCAAAAATTGTCCAAAGATTTTCCAAAAACTAAAGAAAATTTCCTGAAAATTGAAGGATATTTCCCAAAATTGGACTTAAATGTTTAATATCTCGATTTTACAATTAATTTTTCAGCCAGTTTTTCAGATCTTCATATAGGCCTAATCTCATTTTTCTTCATTTCTGGACAATTTTCTTCTATTTTTTGACAATTTTCTCCAATTTCCGGGAACTTTTTTTCCTTTTACGGCATTTTTTTTTCAATTTTCGAGATATTTTGTGTTAAGTTTTTGGAATTTTCCCAAATTGACCAAACTTCCCCCAAGTTTTCAATTTTATTTTAATAGTTTTCCAATTGGGAAGGTGAAATCCTCTCAGTGGGAATTTTCCCATGCCCCGCTTCCCACGCCTCTGTCCCCACCTTGGAAAATTACAGCTACATCACTGTAGTAAAACAAGTGTATCGGCTAGAAATTTTGCCTTACTTCCCCCCTCCCCCCTCCCTGCAAAATAGTCTATGCTACGCTACTTCAAGAGAGGGAGCTTGGACGGTCTCCATAGATAATACTCTCAACTTATATATTTCTTTGTTTGATGTTACGCAATTCAGGCATTCGCAAAGGGACACATATCCCCGTGCTCCATGATAACAACAGGCCTGCTTTTCCTTCCAATTTTAAAATTAATCTCTTCACGTCGCTATTGGTCTGTTTTAGTTTGCCGTCCACTTTATTCATTTTGACACTCATTTTTTTCACACCATCGACCTGTCGGTTTATCTTGTCGCTAAGTCCCGTCGCTAAATCTTTGAGTCTTGACAGACCGTGAGCCAACTCGTATGAGGAGACAAAATGGCGCATGTCAGTTGGTTTGACATCGAAAGTAATTTATCACCACGGGTGGATCCCATGCTCCCCTATTCACATAGGAACCACAACAACATATGCCAAACCTAAGGCTTGAGGAAAAGCTTATTTATACTCGTTGATCATTTATAACAGAAATATTTCTCCCGATATCAATTGCGTAGTTTTCAAGTTTGCCTTAAAATTTGCCTCAGTTGCTCAGGAAAGCACAACAAGTCAGTTTGGGAAAATTCGGAAAATGAGCTTGACATGCTCTTGCTATAATAGAATAAGAGAGCATGTCAAAAAAAATTCTCTTGAATTCCCTTTAATAAAAGGGAACATAATAAAAAAAATAAAAAAAAAGCGCAAGTCTAGAACACTTTTCAAACTTATAAAAGTTTAAACATTTGTTAATAATAACCTATACCATGATAGCTTATAGGCCTATAACAGTATAATCAGGGTCGTCACTAAGATCCAACGACAAGAGGGGGGTGAGGGGGCTGACATTTTTACCCGACAACAATCTATGATTTTCCGGACAGAAAGTCTCTGCAACGGTGCATTCCAGAGTCTTTAGGAAGGAGGATAGGGGATACTGAGAGGCTTTCACCTTCCTGGTTGCATGCTCTCTTCAGTGGTGGCACTGCGGATTCATGTAGGAATGTGTCCCCACGAGATCGCTTTGCCTCCCCACTTTCCCCCAGAAATTTTTGTAAAGTGACATATTTTGTCCGATTTATAAGATTTTTCCCACGCTCCACACCCATGAAATAAAATTTCCCGTCGGTTCACCCCTCCCCCAACCCCCCCCCCCCTTCTCCTCCCATGTTCAAAATCCTGGTGCTGCACTGACACTTCCCGGTTGTTAAGTAAAATTGGGAACGTATTGGAATAAAATTAATAGAAATGTTGATACAATATGTTGCAACATTTCCTTATATTGAAGATTATTCCCCCCAAAATGAAAGAAATTTCCTCAATTTGAGCGAGAGTTCCCGACTAGCAGCAACCTGGCAACGTTAGATGGAAATTGATTTCACCAGTGTAATTTTCCGTTTGTAGCTGATTTTTTTTTTATTATCTCGCCCCATAAGAGGTGACCCTTACTATCAATGTCGTAGCCAGAATTTTCAAATTAAAGGGGAGGGGGGGGGGTGAAGGGAATTAAATTGAACTGACACAATATTTAGTGTTGTAGTTGAGGTGACACCAAAGTGTCACTTTCTCTCTCATATAAATTTGAGTTCAGCCGCAAAAGTTTCTCGGAATTTTATATGAATCAAGGCAAACAATAAAAATGAAAAAAACATAGTTTTAACTAGAAGGAGAATTAAGCTTTCACACTACGAAGCATTCAAACTCAAGAAATAGCCTAGGCAAGGGTCAGTCACTCTTCGTCTCGTGAAAACATTTGACGCGTGTTTAAAGTGACAAACACAAAACTACTCTTACTTGTGCCAAGTTACCCCAACTATTAGATCGAGTGAATCACATTCAGTGGAATATCTGAAGAAGGGCGATCCCGTAACGTGTGCATCACAATTCTTATACACTTATTTTCACTAACTGGTCGCCATCTTGGATTCGTGATACACGTATATATTTATGAATATTCATAGGAAACCGGGGGATCCCAGGTGGGAAATCCATCGCATTAACCACTTGAAACGGATGTCAGCTGTCACGTGTTGAGTTCAGGCAGGAGTGAACAGTTACGCATAGGTGGGAGGGAAGGGGGAGGAGTGGTAAATTCGTCTAAAAAGGTATTGGGGATATAATTATAACATAATGATTTAAAAGCGTGGGCAGATTAATTTAATTCAGGACTTTTCTGGGTTCTTTCCTGTGTAATATGTATTAAATCAAATGAAACTTCCAGATAATGTTATCTTATTTGGAACATTATGCTGTTCAACATAGGGTCACTGGAAAAGTGTGACCCCCCACCCTCCCCCTTCCACCCCCTATGATACACACACACACTTTTTGAAAGTGAAGTACAGTGTTCTGAACAAATGTGGTGTACAAACCTTAAAGCCAAGGTCAATTGCATGGAAAATTCAGGGGTTGGGAGGGGGGACGGCTGGAAAGATGCACCATGCCATGATTTTTGTCTCTGTGGATAGTATCTGGTAATACCAGTGGAGTATTCATGATTTTTTGAACAGAAAAGAAAGGGGAGTTAAACACTTCACTGCTCACAGTGTCATATCCAGCTATTAAAAACTGGGAGGAAGGTGCAAGAGGTGGGTGGGTAAGTGAGTGGGTGGGTGGGGAAAGCGTGACTTTTGATGTTCATTTCCACGACGTAGAGGATCCATGGGACTTTGGACATTGACAACGCCCAGAGTGACAACGTTTTTTTCTCAATAAGTGGGGAACCCGTAAAGCCTATGGCATTTTTTGTTTCATGTTCTGTCAGTCTGTCAGCAGTCAGTGTCTGTTTTACATGATTTCCACACTGAAGAAAATTCCGGCAAAATCTGTTTAATCAGTCATCCGAAATAATTGGACGCTTCAAGCAATTAAAAAATGTAGAACTTTGACACTTTGGAGTTAGTCACTGTCATACCCTTTCTTCCATGATGGTACCATGTGTCATTCAAGCAACAAAAAAATATGAGGCATATTTAAAGAGTAGGCCTACATGTATTCTAACACAAAAATAAAACAAAGCAAAAGCAAACCTGTACAATCTGACAATGAAAAACAGTTTAATAATCTTCTAGAGGGTTTCTAAAAAATGGAAATAGTTACATGTTTGTGTCAAGATGAGGTAAATCATTTGATATATAAGTGTTTAATATATCAATGTATATTTTTCAACTGAAATTGAAATATACAAGACAAAAATACTGGTTACAACAAATTTATATAAGGGGAAAGGGAGATACAGGAAAAGATTTAAAATTCAACACATGGACTTAAGCTTCCCCTTATACAAAAATGGTCGTTTTCTTAGCAGTTTAACTTATCATTTAAAATTTCAGGAAGCAGAATTGATAATGCAACAAATGAATATAATGACTTGTAAAAACAAATGTTATTCACTCAGGCTGTCAGGAAAAATGCAATGACATAGTCTGGAAACATGCCTATTGATAGGAACATTTATAACACACGAGAATATGGAAGTCATGCAGCCATATTGTTTAGATGTTGCGATAAAATATCATAGTTTCTACTTTATGTACTTGAAATATTTAAAAGCATTGTGTTGAAAAACATTTAAATTTTCAAAATGTCCGTTTCGAGCCTAAAAGCCTAGCTCTATTGTCTATTTTTCTTCTAATATTTCGAAAACGGCGTGGTGAACATATCAAATGGGAGTGGAAAAGTTGTAACCATGACAGTAATAAAGGTATTTTCATGAGTTTTAGGTTTCCCCTAGCAAAGATATTTTCCTAGACGTATTTCAAATTTAAAATATGTAACTTTGCATAAGGCTTTAACGTTAGGATAGCAAAGGATCATGGGAAATATCACAAAATGGCGGCTTTCATGTAGCAAAATGTTCCTATTTTTGGGAAAATTCATGTTCCCATTGATAGGCATGCTCCTAATTGCTTGACTGCAGCATAGAATGTCCATCATCAGATCTCACAGTTCAACTGCTCAATGTGATGAAAAATACACATTTCAAGTTTTTTGGAAGAAAAACTCTATTGCTGAACAGCTGAAGGAGGTACACTTCATCAACACTAAATATTGTTGACTCTGTCCCTTTAGGATTCTGTCCCTCTAGGACTCTGTCCCTCTAGGACTCTGTCCCTCTATGGGGTTGACGCAGGGAACTTACCTGAGGGAGTGCATGTCACAAAATGTTATTAAGATTCTTTATTTTTATTTCTTATATTTAAAGAAACAAGATTTTGCATTTTGTGCTGCTGATATTTTCTGTGAAGAAAGAAACGAATATAAATTTATATGTGTTATATATTATTCATTTGGTATATACATTTTAACAGTAAGTCATCTGAGACCTCTATATTCTTAAAACTTCTTAAAAAAGAAATACTACTGGTCTTTCTGAGTATCAAAATGTAATACATAAATACTCTTCTATAAAGAAAAAATATAATCTGTAGGCGCTATATAATGATATACAGATAATATATTTTAAATTTTGCACAAAGTTTGCAATTTGGATCACAGACTCTTATCAAGATGAAAGTGAGCTCGAGCTCAATTGTGGAATTTTGGCACAATATTAATATAAACATCGATTCGATGATTACAAAAGTCCCACTCTTAAAATAGAATGGTCAACTAAAATCGCTTATCACAATAGTTTAAAGGAGCGCAGTTATATGACTAAATAGACCTTTTTTAAACCAAGTTTAGCCGAACGTGAAACGTCAGGGTACTTTAACCAATAAAATACCGGGGAATTATCCTTTTTACTAACCAACCAATCAGCTGCAGGGAAAATTGTAAACAACAACAATACGCGCGCTTATTACCTTCATAAGTTTGTACGCACGTAAATAATAAGTACATTACACTTACGTACGTACGTACATAAACATATATATGAAATGTATAAGCTTTGTGTTGTATGCACAAGTAAAGTATCTCAATTTGCTTCAAAGTTCCAACTGCTCTGCCTAAATAAAAAAAAAATTGTTATGGGAATTATTACTATTTTTTTAATATTCCAAGACTATCCGAACTGTCTTCCATTCAGACTGTCGCAATCATAGAAATACGCGATATCCAGTTAAGATTTGAATTTAAAACTTAGCCTCACGTGCGTTTTTACCACTGCATTCAATGCATGTAGTTGTAGGCCATAGGCCTAGTGTGCACGTTAAAATGCTGTTTTCGTGAACGGAACATTGTATGTTCGTTGGGGTTCACATTCCCTCAACATTTACGAAACATTAGAAATATTTGTGCACATTTGAAACACAAAAATAGGACGGAAAATGGCAAAAATCGTCCAAATTTTACAATGTTGATGTTCAGTGCGGAGAGCCTATTGGTATTGTGCCGTTGACCTCACTGCACTGTTGTGAAAATAGTATCGAGAACTTTCGGCAGCAAATCCCTTGTTATATGTGAATGAGAAAACTAGTTTTGCATATCGGAAAAATTGTGTGAATGGAGAGGATACAGTTTATACGAAGTTGTCTGTTTTGTACGGAATTTCCTAATCAAATTACGCTACCATTTAAGTCTCAGATAAGTGCTTATTTGTAAAAGTATATACTCTTGATTATTGTGTGAAATTGTATTCTTATTGGGCTTGACCCCATACGCTAGTAAATTGTGCAGACAATCAGGAATCCCCAGAATTTGATTGGTCCATTATGGTCACGGGAATTTCAGCCATGTGACATTATTTAAATAACATTTCCGGAAATTACCGATTCCGATATGAAAAGTTGTATCAGCTTTGCTCATTACACCCCAATCCATTTAGTGGATTATTGCGGATAAAATTAGGCATGCATGGCCGCTATAGTATAGGAGACCTATATTTCATTGAAAGTGTCATGGAACATGGGGCGGTTCTTAAGATATATGGGTCAAACTGCCTAAGTCCCTGCATGCGCGTGGAGGTTCACGTCAAGCCAGACAATATCGTGCAGAAAAAATAGCTTTGTTCAAACTTGATGTGAAGGTTTGTGAATATATATATATAGTTTAATAGCCAAACAATCGACCTCGACATTCTGAACATAACAGTCATTTAATTTTTCAAATGATATCGTACATAATACCGTCTGATTCTGATAAAGAATCGAAAATGTTTTAGCGTGAAATATTTGTTACCTATTAGGCCTACTTAGTTTACACTTTTAGGTGCGTACTTGTGCCAGAGTAAGTCACCTTTGACTTGTTTTCTGTGTGGACCTAAGGAATTTGCCAAGAACTTGAACAGTTGGAGAAAAAAAATCAAAATCTTCCAGAATTGACCAATAGTAATGCACTTAATATCGCTTTGTTTTTTCATGCCACGTACATCAGTACATGGCGCACGAACGTTGACGAAATAGAAGGCTATAACATAACTAATTGTGTTTTTGAATGTCATAAAAATATACCTATTTTTCTTAATTCTGCAGTAACATTTCCACAACTTTCAGCTCTATGCGTCAATTAGGCAGATTCTTTTTGAGTTCTGACGAATGATATTCTTCTTCTCTTCTATGTGCAGCACAATTTCATCATCACCGCACGAGGAACTATACCCAAGAGGGATTGTTGTCGACTTCATTGTTTTCAATAACAATTCACTTGTGTTGGTATTGATTTATAGTTTCTGCGGTTTTTAAGTAATACATATACATATGTGCACTGTTTAATAGTTCTGCAGAGAACAATGATAGGAAAAAAGTTAATGTATTAATATTAAGAAATGCAAGAGATTATACAACATATTCAATTTGAAATAAAAGAATGAAAATATTGTTTTTCTTCTAATATCTGTTCTGTATATATATATATATATATATATATATATATATATATATATATATATATATATATATATATATATATATATATATATATATATATATATATATATATATATATATATATATATATATATATATATATATATATATATATATATATATATATAATATGACTATATATATATATATATATATATATATAAACTGACTCATAAGTTAAACCTTTTACATTTTATTTGACAGATCTGTTTCCTAAGGGTTAGACCCTCACTCATCAGAAACAAAATGCAGAATGATAGGGATGATGAATTACAATGCACAACTGTTTAAAGTGTGGTATGTGTTAACAATGGGGAAAATAGTTCTTATCTATAGTTAAATAATAATTGTTTTTTTCTGTGTCTGCATGCACTGGCCAGCTCGTTTCTTTTGTTTAGTGATGCTAAGTGAGGCTTGTATATTATGAAGAATTTCTCTTTCAAGCATAGGTTGCACATTTTGCTTGATGATGAGTATGGCTTAGCTTTATCAATAATCTTCCATTTCAATGAGTACTGCACATTATCGTCTTTTATGTTCCAGATGTATTCACTTAATGTTGTTGCATACCGTTTATCCTCGTTATATATATATATATATATATATATATATATATATATATATATATATATATATATATATATATATATATATATATATATATATATATATATAAATATATATATATATATATATATATATATATATATATATATATATATATATATATATATATATATATATATATATATATATATATATATATATATATATATATATATATATATATATGTTTCAAACTGGTTTAGATCTTAGCTTAGTGATCGCAAGAGTTCAGTTTATATCTCTGGTAGTTATTCTACTGCCCATTCTCTAAAATATGGTGTTCCCGAAGGATCTGATGCAGGTCCTCCGATCCCACTACCTATTCGCAGCCTGTTACCCGCATTTTCAAAGTCTTCAATGTTGCTTACCATACTGTATATATGCTGATGACACTCAGCTATATGTTAGCTTCGATCCTAAAAAGCCGGGTAATAGAGAAGCTGCCCAAGCTCTCTTGTCAAATTGCATTGCGGCGCTTAAAGGCTGGATGCTTTATAACAAAATTAGACTTAATGACACCAAAACTTAATTTTGGATCATTTCATCCCAAAAAAACAAGTGCATTCCATCCAGTCCATTTGAAGATCGGTGGGTCTGCGATTGTTCCTTCATCATCCGTTAAAAATTTAGGTATCATGTTTGAAACTTGCATGAATATGAATTCCCAGATCTCTACAATATGTCGTACTATTAACTTTCATTTGCGTAATATTTCTAGAATCCGGCAGTACATTGATCAAAATACTTGTGCTCATGCAGTGCGATCTCTCGGCTGGATTATGGCAACTCCCTGCTTGGTGGCATATTACGTGAAAACCATCAATGCTTGCAAAGACTTCAAAATCGTGCAGCGCGCATGATTTTGTGTGGTGATACACGTGCAAGCGCTTCCCCCTCTTGCGTGTTCTTCATTGGTTGCCCATCCAGCAGAGAATCGATTTCAAGATATACTGCATGTGTACAAGTGCATTAAAAAAAGGGTGTTTCATACCTTCCAGATTTGTTGCATATTCATGAGCCTGGACGCGTTGGTCTAAGATTCAACAAGGATGTCACTCGCCTTGTGATGCCAACAACTAATCGTGCCCGTGGGGACTGCGCCTTTTTTGTTCTGGGACCACATTTGTGGAATAATCTATAACCTATAACCTATTGCAATCTGTCAGGCTCAAAGTGTTTATACTTTTAAGAAGGCCCCTAAGACTGATCTTTTTCCTACTGATTAAATTTTATGCTGTCTATAACATTTAATTTCTTGTTTTATTTATGTAGTTTTTGATTTTTACCAATTCTTTTATGCTTGTATATTAACCTGCAATTCTTTTATTTTTTGATATTGTATGTTAAGAGTCTGTCTATGTATTATCAATTTTATTGTAAAGCGCTTCAATCCACGGTAGAGGCGCTATATGAATAAGTGCAATAATAATAATATTAATAATAATAATAATAATAATAATAATAATAATAATAATAATAATAATAATAATAATAATAATAATAATAATAATAATAATAATAATAATAATAATAATAATAATAATAATAATAATAATAATAATAATAATATGTATAATAATATATATATATATATATATATATATATATATATATATATATATATATATATATATATATATATATATATATATATATATATATATATATATATATATATATATATATATATATATATATATATATATATATATATATATATATATATATATATATATATATATATATATATATATATATATATATATATATATATATATATATATATATATATATATATATATATATATATATATATATATATATATATATATATATATATATATATATATATATATATCATGCAAATCAATTGCTGTTTATCTCGGATTAAACTGTTAAATGTTGTCATTGAGAAATGAAAAAGCAGGTAGCTCTTCCTGCAGCGTTCGATTCTGAATATTCGATATTCAAGTGAGTTCTGGAGAAAGTGAATACTGTTGAAAGTGATATGAATTTGTGTTAGTTAAAAGATAAATCATTAATTCCCCGAGCCATGAAGGCCCATACTAGTTTGGCCCTCTGTACCACTGAGTCACTGCGCCTGTATTACATTTTGTTGATGCCAATATGTGGAATTAATTATTATTTTTTTTAACTAAGGAGGGGGAGAGGGGTTGAGTACGTGGAAGCCCTTCCACCTACTAACGAGCGCATATATCATAATGAGTCTTATTGCAATACCTAACCTTACATAAGATAATTGAATAACTTACAGAGCATCCAATTTCATAATTATTCTCTTTCAAGATATTTAATAACTGTCGACAAACTTTCTTATACTACAACATTAAAAGGATCATCAGATTTATTCCTTTTAGCTAACTGGAAGATATTCTTAAACAAAGCGTTCCATCCTTTCTGTTTACGATGAGTAATAACGTGAAATACTTCGTGAGAAATTCACGAAAACTTTTCTTATGAAAACAATCAGACTGCGTTGAGAAAGACGAAAAGAAATGTATATTTTTAGTTTTGTTTTAATCATATCGAAAATGTGAATCTACTCTACATGTCTACAAAAGGGTGACCAATGACAAAATATATTAAAGTTAAATCTAGAATTGAAACAAAATTAAAACACAATTTTCTGCTATCAATATACTGGATTATAAAACTTTGTGGCCATTATACAGTTATATATGCAATTAAAATGTCATTTTAAAGCTAAATTATATATAAATCACGTTTCATGTTTTATTTTTGTTTTGCGATATTGTTGTGTACTGTACTTTTTGGCTGGAAATTAAACTTATTTCAGTTTGGTAACGAATATCATTACACAAATGTAGCATAAACTTGCTAGTTCTGTACATATCGTATTTAAGAAATCCATTTTCCACTACCTACAACATTTGTAAAGGATAGTAAGCACTAAAACAACATTACTATATCTATAATTCCGGAATGAGTATTAAGCTGTTAAGTGAGAAAATATTGCATTTAGCAACATCAAAACATACAGGATGTTACGCTAAATCTTAAGGAATATTCCCATGAAAATCATTTTGATTGATATGTTACCATCTTCAGGGCCTCCGACTCCGGGGGGTAGGGGCGGGGCCATAATCCTAATAATTTTTAAAGCAATGGTTTTCGAATAGGCCTTATTTGTGTTAATTATTCCAAAAATTATTTACATCGGTCTCAGTGGCCCCCAATTTAAAACCTGTTTTGGGGGCTCTGATGTTACAGAACTACTAAACAGTTAAAGAAACGTTATGTTGAAAACCATGTTGATATCTTATTCCGTCCAGGAGTTATTACACTTTAAAGATTTCCCCATTCTGTCATTTGAAATGTGAACGGTACAGTATTTAGTGTGATGCCATAGATCCAGAACAAATTCTTATCATCATATTTCTCTATATTAATTTACGTGTATTTAGAGTGTAAGGTACAAGAGCAGACGGGAAATACATGTTCTTATAAATTGTACGTTATACCCCATATCAATAATTAAGCACAAAATGTTACCAATGTTTTAGGAAGAGGCAATTAATTTGAAAGTTATGGCATAGAATAATAACATGGATCTGCAAGTATGATATCACACCATACACAACAAGGTCACTTTTCAACACAACACCAAAAGGGTGTTCACCTACTGGTCCGAAGGCCCATTAATCCGAAGGTTCAGTAGTCCGAAGTAAAGGCCCATTAGTCCGAAGGTTCAATAGTCCAAAGAAAAAGCCCAATATTCCGAAGCTTCCCTAATTTGAAGGCTCATTAGTTTGAAGGTTAGGGTTAGCTAGTTAAGGTATACCTTCAGACTGCTTACTTCACCTTTTTGTTTCTTTTGAAGTCCTCTTTCATACAAGATGGACATGTTTGACCACTGAACTGATCCGCTAATTGCCTTGTTTAAAGTAGCAGTGCAGCAGTGTCACTGAATTCCTGATCGTGATGCTTTTGCATATTTTTTTAAGGACATTCCAAACCACATCTGAAGACTGAGTCTCTTTACTTTTTTGAAAATGTTTACAAAGCTGTTTTTATCTCTTTTGAATTATGGCTGATAGAAGTTTACTGGGGAATTTGTGATGTATGAAAGGGCAGAGAGCTCAAAATCTGTATTTATTTCTTTACCCCCATCCCCCTCCCTTCTCCATCTTAATCTTAGTCATTGGAAATTATGGGAAAGCTTGATAATGGTAGAATTTGTTGGGGGAATGCTTAATTATGACAGACATTTTAAAAACAAGGGATTTACAGTTTAGGTACGTCATAATACATTATTCCCAAAGCACAAAATTGCTTTCTTGTCTTAGCCTCCATATTCCATTTTGCAATCAACAATAGTCATTAATGCTAATGCATTATTGCGTTAAACGGAAGAGAGAAAGAGCTACTTGAGATTTTCACTCTTATTTCGTTTATTCAGTGAATGAACAGTAAACATGTTGTAATGGACGGTCACCATTCAGCCATAATCAATGCAAGTGCCACAGAACTACAGAACATCGCAAATAATACAAGACCAATGTTGGTAATTGCCCATCAGGCGAAGCGGTAACGTAGAGGCCTAGTTGTCGACCATAATGGGGGAGGGTTATAAAGGTAATTTCCCCCCCCAACGAGATCGCGTCCCCCTTCCCCCACGCACTTTCCTTTTAGGAAGTTTTGTACTGGTGACATATTTTGTTCGATATATAGGCCTTTCATTTTATAGAAATATAAAAAGAATTGTCTTGGGCCTGCAATTATGACATCACACTTTACAATACGAGTTCACTTTTGCAACATAATGGTTGCGCAGGTAGTTCCTCAGGAACTGTTTCTTGTTTTTTTTTCTCCGACCAGTCGACTGAAATAATACTTACATGATTATTCCCATGGTTTTTTGTACAATTTGATTCGAAAGAGCATACATTTAGAGCCATTTTGGTACAAAAATCAAGTTGATATCAGGAAATACGGATATTGAAAGATTTTCCAATTGCATTTTAAAGTTTTTGTATAGTGTGATGAATTCGTGTTTGATGATGTCATAGAGACAATTCCATTGCAAATGTTTATGTATTTCTTTGAACGTTAATTGCTTTTTCTGTATATGATTAGAAACAATTTTCCAAAATTTATTGAAGTTATTGAAGTAGGGTATATTTGGCCGGCGATGTATATAAATACTTTACTTTCATCAACTTATTTTTATAGCAGGTTTTACTAATAAAAAAGGATAATAGATTTTAATGAAATACATCAAACTTTGTGGGAGAATGGGTTGCTGTGATGCCATGCTGAGCCTTTTTCTATTCTTTTATTGCCAATTTTTGTGAACATTACAATTTGAATATCTCCTGGTAGGAATAACATACCAACATGATTTTTGTGCTAAATTGTTTCTACAATTTTACTCTTTCTTGTGAAAGGTTACGAAAAAAAACATGTAAATATTCCTTTAAAAAGATGGGAATATTCTTTCAAGAAGATGGAAATATTTCTTCAAAAACATAAGAATATTTCTTTAATTCCACCAAAGGCACTGCCAGGGGCTGTGATGTGTTTTTGTGATGTATCTTTATTGATTTTATCCAATTTCTGTTCGGTGCTCCTTAATTGTTCACCTTCTCGTAGAAATTCCCTGCAAAGAGTATACAAATGCAATTTTTTAAACGCCCATGACTCATGACTAATTCAATATTCACTGCTGATTTGGTGGAATTTCTGAAGCTCTTGAGAGCAGCTAATTAGGAAAGAAACTTTTAAGCTCACCACAAAAGCTTAAAAAACTGTGTACTTTGCAAATTAGTTGTCTTTTGACTTTTGGCGGTCAATATGAAGCTTGTTCTGTTTGTTTGTTTGTTTGGTTGATTCTGCAGTAACCATACCTGGTTTATTTCCTTGGTGAAACAACAATTGATATCACCAGGAATCTTCCTGATATGGTCAAAAACACCGGTAAGCGACGATACGCATACGTTTCAAAAAGATGTCCAGTTCTTCATCGACCTGGCCTTGTTTTCGATACCATGCTTTATTTGTTGGGCTTCTCGTGAAAGCTCCTGAAAATGTGAAAAAAAGTATCACTGGTATCAGGCAGTCAGGTTAAAGATAAGAAAATACAAACTGTTGATCAGTTTTGAATTCAATTTTCCGATGTAATATGATGCCCCAATTCATTGGTGGATTATGTCTATTGCGGATGAAATTATGCATTTAACAGGGTCGCTATAGGAGACCTAATTTATCCTTCGCTCCATATATGACATTATATAGCTTATACATATGAACTTACTACTGTATCAAGCCACTCTATACAATATATTGGGGAGGGGGCAAGTTCAATATTGTTCCATAGGCCCATATGGACCTGTTATACTAAGTCATCAATAAAGATATTGAATTTAGAGTTAGGTTCTTACTTGGGTCAGATGATTAATGAATTATGGATGTATTGCATACTCATGTATACAACTCCATCAACGGCTGAATTTTAAACAAACAGTTTATAGAATTACATATTGTGGTCATGCCTTCAACATAGAATTACATATTGTGGTCATGCCTTCAACATAGAATTACATATTGTGGTCATGCCTTCAACATAGAATTACATATTGTGGTCATGCCTTCAACATAGAATTACATATTGTGGTCATGCCTTCAATATAGAATTACATATTGTGGTCATGCCTTCAACATAGAATTACATATTGCGGTCATGCCTTCAACATATAATTACATATTGTGGTCATGCCTTCAACATAGAATAACATATTGTGGTCATGCCTTCAACATAGAATTACATATTGTGGTCATGCCTTCAATATAGAATTACATATTGTGGTCATGCCTTCAACATAGAATTACATATTGTGGTCATGCCTTTAACATAGAATTACATATTGTGGTCAGGCCTTCAACATAGAATTACATATTGTGGGCATGCCTTCAACATAAGATTACATATTGTGGTCATTCCTTCAACATAGAATTACATATTGTGGTCATGCCTTCAACATAGAATTACATATTGTGGTCATACCTTCAACATAGAATTACATATTGTGGTCATGCCTTCAACATAGAATTACATATTGTGGTCATGCCTTCAACATAGAATTACCTTTTGTGGTCATGCCTTCAACTAATATATGTCATCATGAAATTTCAGAAGAATTTTGTTAGCTTTGATCAGCAAGAACTATAATAATTCTAAAGCAGATAAAGCTTTGAAAAATCTGTTTGATAAGAAAATAGAATTACTAGATCATGTCAGAAGTACTTCAACTTCTCAAACTTTCTTTTCTAAATTCTTAATGGTATTTTTGACTTTCAAAACATACATAACAAAACGCACTGGAATGTGTTTCAAAGTGATATCTTGTTATTCATCTTTCGTTCATTAGATTCCTACAAAAATGTTTGAATGAAAATATTCAAATTAACATGGAACATGAAGCTGTTGTTAGGTTGAAATTAGATTATCAAGTCAAGGCCCTCCAAACAATAGCGTACATGTAATGTAAGCAAATGACTTTGATAAAACATATTTTGAATGTCTGTGAGAGTATACATATACAATTGAATAGCCAATCAAAAGACTTCGAAATTCTGAGCGTAACAGTTGTTAAATATTAAAAACGATACCTTTTACTTGAAAGAAAATATCAAAATCTTCTATAGAAATTACCAAAAGTGATGCATTGAATCTCTCTGTCATCTCTTTCACTCCGTGAAACTTTGATCAAAAAGTATAACAGAGCTAACAATTTTTTTTTAATATAATGCAAATGGACCTATTTTTCTCACTTTTGCAGTATCATATCCAATAGTTTCAGCTGCACGTATCAATTAAAAGATATCATCATCACCGCACGAAGTATCGCCACCAAGGCGATTGTTGCCAACTTCAAAATTGTTTTCCATGGCTATGGATGAATTTACTAAGTATTGACATTCATTTGTCGTTTCCTTTGGAGGTTTAAGTTAGTTATTGGAAAAAAGTTAATCTATTAATATTACAAAATATTCAGGAATTCCGTCTGCAAAATTGATTTTAAATTAAAAAATGGAAATCCCAAATCTCTAAACAATACCAAGTAGATTCAATTGCATGACTAACTGACTAAAAGGTCTGCGTATTATGATAAACTTGGATTCTAGAAAGGTAATCATTAAGACATGAAAGAAAAGAAATTTCTTTTTAAAAAAACATTCCAATTGAGAATCAAGTTCTGAAGAATCGAGTTCTGAAGAATGTTACTACTGTCAAAAGTGAAATAAATTTTAGTTAGTAAATAGTTCAATCCTTTGCCAAACCAATAAAGCCGATATCTTTCCCCGGTTTCGTAGTGCTAGCACTGTAGCAGACGAGAATGGAATCTCCCTGCATGTTGGTACTCTATTAACAACTGGTACTCTTTTAACAACTGATAGACGTAAGCAAGAGTCACTACGCTTTTACAAATTAGTTTTTGGCGTTCAAATTATCAGTAACAAACAAAAGTTATCGATTTTGCTTTAACTGTTTAGGGGTGCTTTAGATAGTATACCCCTGAACTAAACTTAGCTAACACGCACTTTTGTCTTTTCTTGCCCGAAAACATTCATCCATTGATTATACTTCAACCTCTTTTCATTTAGGTTGAAGTATACGTCCTCTGCCCCGCGCCAGAAATAATACATTTTCTAGGTAATTTCCTAGATGTCGAAAGTGATCGCCAAAAATAGAGAAAGTCCCTCGTGGTATTTGACAATTCATTTAGTTAGATAAGAAGCGAATGGGCACAACAGGATAACTTTTATTGCAATACCAAAGCTATAGTCTTTCTAACTTACCATTAGCTGATTAGCATCCAATTTCATAATTATCCTCTTTCAAATCATTTAATAACCTTTTTTGACGTTTTTATACTGCAATATTAAAACAATCAACTGGTCTATTCCTTTTGGTAACTTGAGGAAGATATTCTTAAGTTTTCCATTCTTTCTGTTTTCGTCTGATAATTACGTGTCATACTTCGTAACGATTTTACAAAGGGTGATACTATGAACAGAAGAAAGCAATCAGACTGCATTGAGAAACACGAAAACAGTCAGACAGTACATGAAGTAAAAAGGACATATTATACGTTTTTTTTTTCTTCATTTGACTCATTTCGAAAGTGTACATTTATTCTATAAAATATTGATCAATGACAAAACATATAATGAAATACTAAACAATAGGCACTTAGCCAGAAATTTGAAAGGGGGGAGCCGAAAATAATTTCAACTCGAGTGAACTATATATAACTTGAAAGCGGTAAAACTGAGAAGCATAACTGTTACAATGAAAAAAATAAAAAACGTTCCCCAACAAAAATAAAATCAAATTCAGCAAGGGAGAGAAAGAAGAAAGAGGGAGGGGGAACCGCGGCTCCCCCATTGGCTACGTGCCTGATAGACAATGCGGGTTCATTGTCTCAATACCAAATTGATCGCCTCCCAATGTGAAGTGTACAATTGGTTTGGTTTTGTGTAATGATCCTCCTGCGATGGAACTCGAAAACAACCCAATTAACAATGCCAAGCTGGTAATGCCAGTTCCTAAATTTGGATTGAAGTGGATGAACACCGGGTTTTGGCACCCTGTTCTGCTCGAAAAGGATCCGAGGACTATGTAGGGCGGATGAGACCAGGGGCGTAGGAAGGGTCACCTCTCGGAGTGGGAGGGGGGGGGGGGCAAAAACCACAACAACAACAAAATCCAAGTGACAAGTGGAAAAAGTGCACTGGTAAATAAACAAGCTTCCATCAAAACTTTCTCTTAATTGGGGAATCCTTTTCACTTTTCTTCAATTTCCGGAAAATTACCTTCATTTTCAGAAGAAAAAAATTCATTTTCGAAAAATTTCCTTCATTTTAAGAAAATTTTGGCCAGTTTTCAGATATTTTCAACAATTTCGGGAAATTGTGGCCACTTTTTGGGAAATTTTGGCCATTTTCCGAGAAATTTTCCCAGTTTAAATGCCTTTCTAAAAGTACGTAATTTTTCATATAACGAGCAGCTTTCTTTAAATAAAGGTTAAAGTAAAATCGAACATTGAAAAAAGGAACACCCTGGGGAGGGGGGGGAGGGGTGGGGGAGGGGAGGGGGTAGGCGGGGGGAGGAATGTTAAAATTTGAGGAAGGAAAACATCAATAAATACTTAACTCTTCGTGATACTCAATTGTGCCAACAGTTTTGTTCCAACAGACTTCAGTTTTGTTCAAGATAAAAATGAAAAGTATGTCGAATGTGAATCTCTCACTAGAAATTTGATCAATCCACGACGGCGGCCTTAACGACTGTCACATGTGCAGTAGCGTTTAATTGGGATTTTTGCCATGTGCGATTGTTGTATTAACAATTTTAAGGGTTCACTTATTTCATAAGGCCTAAATAATTTATTGGCTTGTTTGCCCTTTCTTGTGGAGAATTGTACAGGAGGGGCGAGCTCCCCAATAATTAAGTATTAGAAATATGTATACACTTCATTTTCAGATTGTTAGCAACATTCAACAGGCAAAAGTGGTTGCCTCGTGACGCCATGTTGGAAAGGAAGCATAGGGATTTGTGGAAGACAGGTAAACAAAATTGTTTTAAATGCCCCCTTATTTTTTGGCGAGGAACGCAAAAAACAATTCTATTTTAGGCATAATTACATGAAAATAGGGTCGCAGCCACTGGCATAGTCAGAGGGCCAACAATGAGCGGCGAGAGGTATATTTGATAGGGAGCAACTAAAAGTACATTGCTTTGCGCTCGCAAAGCCCCAAATTACGCATATTAGAGATATGAAATACGTTAAAATTGAAACCAAATCGCGTGGTGTGTTTTCAAGGGGCAAAGTTTTAGAAAGCTATGGGACATGAAGGGAATTAGACACTGGCGTAAGCCAGGATTTTTATTATTATTATTAGTTGTAGTATTAACAGTCTGAAGGTGTGCATTATATATAGAGTTTGTAAAAGCTCTTGGGATTTATATGCTGAATTGCTTACTAAAATTCAACAACTGTAGTAGAACCACCAAGCGGGCATTTTTGGGTGTGGGATGGGGGGAATCATAGTCCGCTACCATTCATCTGGCTACGCCAATGGTCGCAGAGCACAACATAATCCAATGTAACAGCCTAAATACCTACCATCATATTGAAGAAATCATAAACTTGGCTATAAACATTTTTCAAGAAAATCCTGAAGTGCTGATCGAACATTAAAGAAATCAAAAATGAGTAACCTGTCCCTCTATATTGGACTTTTTAAACCTGAGTTCAGCTGAGCGCAATTTCTTCAGTAACAATCAACTGCTGGGGTAATTTTTCTTTTGTTATCCAACCAATCAGCTGCAGTTGCTGAAGGAAAAAGTTGTGAGCATGATGCATGTATGATTAGCTTTGGAAAGCATACGCTTAGTCTTGTAGAACTATACATGGTCCTGTATGAATTGTATAAGGGTGTTTTAGTTGTCGTCATAAGGTCACGTGACTTTGTTTACATCGCCATTTTGTCGAAAAAAACGATCGTCTGCTGTACACTTATTTAGACTTACAAACGATTGCATGTTGTTATATAAGATAATTTGTGTAAGATAATTATGCCGGAAGCTTGCTGTGTCGTTGGTTGCACTAATAGATGTGTGCCGGGGAATAAAAAGACGTTTTCAATATTTCCATCTGATTTTGGTCGACGTTCAAAGCACAGGTGTTCCTAGCGTTATGGCAACACCTGTGGTTCAAAGTGGGTTTCTGCTATACGACGCAACATCTTTCAACCTTCGGTTCACACTAGGGTTTGCAGTGGGCACTTTTATGCCAGGTATGTAGGCTTCGTCTGCGAATAACGAACAATCAGATGGCGTTCACGTAAAAGTTACTCTTCGTATACACGGTGAATATATAAAACGTTAGGAAAATATGAAGTAAAACCGCAAACAAAAACAATGAAATTCGCTGAACTGGTACTGGCAGGCAGTATGTTTGTTATACGTGTATGTGACCGAGCTGTGTGAAACGCAACGATGCTTCCCCGGCAAAATGGCTTCCAGATGAGTTAAGAGTCACGTGATGAAATCCCTCTATAGATGGGCAAGAATCCCCCAAGATTTAATTAGATATGATTCCTCCAGTGTACAATTTATTCATTATGGACACACAAATTTCAGCCATGTGACATTATTTAAATTAGTTTTCTGGAAATTACCAATTCATATTTACATTTCTAACAAAAACTTTGATATTTTTATAACCATTTGATGTATCATTCCCAGTGGTGAAAAAGTGGCCTGTCTAAATGTTGATATAAGCTGCACCATTGATGAAGATCCAAACCTATGCCAGAAATTATAGCTGTTCCTCTTCTTCTTCAAATAACTGAAACTTCAATGGATACTACCAAGAAATTTGTGTTCATTTGGTGGTTGGTATCGAGAGATAAAATATATATATTTTTTTTTTAAGGAAGCGGAAGGAAATATGTTACTAAACTTACTGTAGGAAAACTATCTTACAAATTCATTACATTTCCCAGTTTATTGTGCTTTCCAGTTTTGTGTACATTTAAATAATGTAAATCATTCACTTAAAAATAAGTACATTACTTGAATAGAACTTATACTTTCCCTCAGTGAACAAGAAATGTCCCAAAATTGTTAAAGGATTAGTTCAGTGGTCAAGGAGGTTAACCTTATATGAAAGGACTTTCAGAAAAACAAAATGGTGAAAAACTACTTCAATACATTATTTGGTTAAGGAGATATTCAAGTTTAAAGCTTCTGTCTTATCTGTGTAGAAATGACTGGTACAGTAGTATGTCTATGGAAGGTTGGCATCCTCATCCTCACATTCTTAACAACTGTTAATGTATTTAAAAAAAAATCTATTCAACTTTTTAAATATTTGAATTATTTTTCTTTAAACTTTCTTCAGGTGGTAATTTATATTGACCCTTACAACATTCTGTTTTGCTATCTTTTGCTGACATATTCAGTGGTTTTTAGGCCACAATATCGGCGGACAAAATATAATAAAATACATAACTGCTTTGAAGAATCTTATGTTGTGATGTCGCAACTAGTCTGATTTTAGTCGTTTCTACACAAATTATACCAAACTTTAATAACTCCTTACTGGAAAAAAGATTTCTGAATGCTTTCTTCACCATTTGTTTTTTCTGAAGTCCTCTTTTATACAAGATGGACTTGCTTGACCACTAAACTAATCCTTTAATAATATTGAGGTAAACACTATGGATAACAGGGTTATCCAAATTGAAAATTGTGTATCACACAATAAAGAGAAAGTCATTGGCATACGTGTCCACAAAATTTTGTGACCAGAAATAGTCGCAAAATTATTTTCCATATCAAATGCAGCACAGGCAACAATAGTACTACTCTGCAAGCATTGTCATTGTGAAAAACCAACCTTTACAATATATACATTTATCAAAAATAACAAGTTCTCAAACCCAAACTGTACAATGTCTATCCCTTCATTTCAATGGACATTGAACGATTATATATCAAGTAAATGTGCAAAGCAAGTACAACAGGAGATTCCATTTAAGTGATGATTTCTTAAAGTATTACATCATGCTTATATCAGAGGATTTTTCCAAATTCAGAAACATAAAATATAGATGATAATCAAGTTTTCAGTTTGTTGTTAGTTCAAGGTCCACCTCTTGCTCCCAACATTTCAAAACAAAATTCTCCATCAATACAGAAATGAAATTAAGGTACTGCACTGCCATAAAAAGACAACTGCATGGTGGGACATAGCTTGTCCAATTAATAATACCTTATTCAATATAACATGATAAACAATAATACCCAGATTTTACATTGCACAATTCTACACAAAGGTACTCAAATGTGCTTAGCACTTAAACATATTTGCAGCTCTGCTCCATTACCCTGCTCTGATCCCTCCAGCACGAATCTCCATGCCCAAATCATGTGGTGATAGAGCATGAAAGTATGCACATTGAAAATTGTGTATCACACAATAAAGAGAAAGTCAATGGCACACGTGTCCACAAAATTTAGTGATTAGAACTAGCAACAAATTTTCTTTTTTTGTTTCATTAAAAAAGAAAAAACCCATGTAAAGTGTGAGATAAAGGAAAATTTAAGCAAGGTGTTAAAAGTATAGGGAAATCTGTTTTAAGGTCTTTATGAAAACGAAACCATTTTACCTATTTTTTCGCCCACAATGATTAGAATCGATGTTTGAAGCCCATCTGTCTTCAAAAACTGTTTTTAAGGTGATTTTATTTACTTTTATCAAAGTATTTTGGACTACTTTTCTTTCCGTAAAAATCATTTGATGAGCTCTCCAAAGTACGGTCAAAGTTCAAAACACTGCCATCGAGGCTATAACATTTTAGCGGGGGTAATATGTTTTAGAATATTTAAGGAAAAAATTAAGATAATACTTATAAAGTACAATTATATAATCTAAACATTTCTTGATATCTTATTTATTTGCTTTTGCAGTTTGTTTTATCAAAACTATTTAATAAAATTATGTGCACAAAAAAAATGTTGTCAGCGAAAAATCAACTTGTAGTTTAGTGAAACACTCTAAAACTTATTTGCGGATGTTGAATAATTAATCACAAATGTGCGATGACTAAGAAAATGGCAACCAACATTTGAATCTCAGAGAACTTTATCCCATCATAGTGCTTAATAGGTAAAGATTTAGGACAAGGTTTTGGGAAAAGTGTATTATTTAGACTAAATGATATAAGAATATCCAAAAAGTAAGTTATTTTTCAATGATCAATTTTCTACATGTAAATTTTAAAAAATCATAGGAATTTTACCTAATTTCTAACAACCCTCGTACGACAATCCCAATCCGTACGGAGGGACGTGTGTAATAACTAGTTACTGTCACAACCACGTTCATGTATGTTATCACTAGGACATTTGTTTTGTATATGTAAACCAGAAACGACAGCACTCAGTGAAGGTCAGCCAACAAAAAAAACCCCAAAAAACAGATCAGTGGGGAAGTAAAAGGCCTGGAATGGGAGTATATGACAAATAACTAGTGTCTGGCATTCCCAACCAATTACTAATTGTCTTGTCATTATTTGAGTCAATGTTTTGACCAGAAACTTTAAATTATATTGCTAAATTGTAATAATATTAAGACTATACATAAATGACAACTACTGTATGAATTGAACCCATCACCAGTGCTTTCAGTACTTTAGGTTTTGAAAATTTAAGGTGTATAAATTTTCGCATAGAATTAAATGGTGTCGGCTCCGAAAAAGTGGTGCAGTTTTTACACATAGTAAATGCAGAGCGAGTTGTTCTCACTGTGATCCTTCATGCTCAGCACCAAGTGAGTCTTTGGCATGATTAGGCTGAACCCATGACCTTACAATTGGGAAGTGAGTGACTCTCAATTGTGCAAACAAATGGGCTAGGGAAAGAGTCAACATAAACAACAAGACATTCATGATGTAGAACATAACAAATTAATTTATGCAAAATTCAGGCTTAATTGGTCATTTGTCAAACAGAAGTGTTCTGGACCGATGACTATTTAATGCCTTTTTGCTATTCTATGCACCAAAGAAAAAGATACAAAAGGCACTAATATGTTGATTTCATTAGCAATCCAATATGTAATCATCCCTTTAATATCTGTAGATGTATAAGTTCCCTCCTGCTAAACTTGCAAATAACTAACTTTACAGCAAATTGAACCTCAACATCTAAGTAATTTTAGATTTTCAAATTGAAATTCTAAAAGAATTGCATGTCATTTAAGACCTGTGTCAGATGATTACAATAAAAGTTATATTGCATATGTTGTATCAAATCAGGTGTATTTAAATTTGAATGCACTCAAATATAAATAAATGATCAGTTCCCAACACATCACAGCTTAATTTATAAACTGTAGGTACATACATACATATAAATAGAATAATGAATAACAATTAGATATAACAATGATTTTGACAGCACACACTATATCCTGATGGGTTGGTTTGGTTTGGTTTGTTGATGTTTAACAGCACCGCGACAGTCAGAGTCAAATGTGCCAAGAGGGTGTTAATAAATTATGGTGTAAGAGTTAGGAGAGTGAGGAGATAGAAGATTTGTAAGGGAGATATGGGGGAGAAGCAGAATGAGGGGAGAAAAAAAAAAACTTTTGGTGAAAAGAAAGGGGTATGGAAGGTTAGGTGTAGAAAGGGAAGGGAGGGGGGAGTTAAATGTGGTAGAAGAGGTTGTTGTTGCGGAGGAAGTTGATGATGTTTGAGGAAGAATTGTTTTACCAAAGGTCTGAGATTGAAGATAGTGAGAAGAGAAGAGATCTGGAGGTCTGCTATGGGGGACAGGTTACGAAGATATGCTTGATGGAGAGATTGGTGTTACAAGTGGGGCAGAGATATCCTGATGGGAGTTGATGTAAGAAAAGAACAAATGTTAGAGATGAGCATGCTGAATAGAGCAATAGGTGAGAGCACTGCAGGGGTTTTCACTTCCATCAAAAGAGAAAATACAGACCATGTTCTTGTTCCTGATTATCATTTCTATTTTATGATTTAATCTCAACTAGTTTCACTTTCTTAATAATTTTGTTACATCTTTATTAGTCTTATCAAGTTTTCCATCTACTTTCCCTGACTTGTCTGTCATTCTTTCGATGTCATCATTTTGATATTCAATCTCATCTCCGAGTCCCATGGCTAAACCTTTGAGTCTTGACAGACCGGAAGACAATTCATCTGTGGAGACAAAATGGCAGGAAAAAAAATGGTTTTATTTTCAACAAAAGTCAAATGTTACAATTCCAAATGATTTGATGATCATATGATGATTACAACTGTGATCAAACAATTTTGGGTCAGACTTGCACTTGCCTACCTAAAATCATTCAAAGAAGATGGCAATCCAGACTTACTGATCTTATCACCTCTGCAGCATATAATTTGTAAAATGATTAACTGTTTTTCCAGGAAACATGGCATAAAATGTATCATGTCAAATCAATTACTCTGACCTATGATCGTTTAATGACATGTCATATCTTGGGCAGGATGCAACTTTACATCACCCTTTAACAACCCAAAAAGTTAAACCCTGTATAGTTTTCTCAGGAAATGCAACACAACATTTTGGTGTACAATTAGACACATTTACTGCAATGAGGTAATAATGGTGATTACAACAGCACTCAATAAAGACATAGATGTTTTGTGTGTGGTGGTGCTTATTAAAATCTAAAGAAGTATAGTGTATAGACACAATTAACTTTAAGTCTGTTTGATTTTGTAATATACAAAGGCAATACAAAATCTGAGAATTTTGATATACTGTAAGTTTCAGTCGTGTCCAAGATTTTGACACATTAGAATCTAAAGAATTTAAAAGGCATGTGAAACATTGAAGAGCTAAAGGAATAGTTCAGTGTTCAAGAAAGCTTATCTTACACGAAAGAGGACTTTAAAAGAAACAAAATGGTGCAGAAACAACTTCAATATCTTATTCCATTAAGGAGATAATCAAGTTTACAGCTCTGTCTTATCTGTGTAGAAATAACAGAGTGTGGTTTCAAGTTTACAGCTCTGTCTTATCTGTGTAGAAATAACAGTGTGTGGTTAGTCTACTATGAAAGGTTGGCTCCCTCATCCTCACATTCTTAACAATTGGTAATGTATTTTTAAAGAAATTGTATTTTACTTTTTTAGTATTATTAGTAATTATTTTCCCTCAAACTTTCTTCAGGTATTAAATTATAAATATCCCTCCTAGATTCTGTTTTACTACTTTCCCGCTATATACAGTGTCCCAGGAATCTGAGGATGTGATGTCACAACTAGTCTGGATTTAGTCGTTTCTACTTAAATTATACACTTAACTATATCTCCTTAAAGGTTTATGGACAGGCAGCAACCACTTTGCATAAATTAATACAAATGCCCTCCATAAACAATCACCACAAATACTTTCTTACAAAATCAATCCCAAAATGTAAAAAATCTAGTTTATTTTAGGTCTCCAAACTAATGCTCATTGTGTATTGGTTTTTCGTGACGTAAGAATGGACAGAATAACACTAAAGTTATGTCAAAGTTACAATGTACCATACAGTAATACTTACAGCTTTTTAATAGTGGAAGTCCAGCCATTCTTGGGGCTAAATTTTTCACTTTTTCAAATATCTCAGAAATGAGTGGAAATTTCTGATAGATGTATGTTAAAAAAATGTTCAGAGCATAAAAGGGAACATAGTTATGGCAAAATCGCTACCTGTCCATATACCTTTAACATAATAAGATTTTTGAATGCTTTCTTTCTTAGTTTGTTTCTTGTTAAGTCCATTTTCATATAAGATAGAATTGCTTAACCCCATAACTACTGTAATCCTTTCATAGGTACAATTTCTTTAAAATATCATAAACTAAGGTAAAATCTAGGATACCAAAATCAGATATATTCCTCTAAAGCAAGGTTTCTTAATAGGTGGCTCGTGGGCCAAATCTGGCCCGCCAGACAATTTAATCTGACCCGTGAACAATAGTCATTATATAATGCAATACAGTGCATTGTATGTAAGATCAATCCAAATGAGATCAGTAAAAATCGCAAAATACTCGTTTATTTTGGATTTTTCATAGGCAGATCAGCTCACTAAAACATCGCAGCTTATCAAATAAAAAGTTTTCTTTAGTTCCGCTATAAATCGGCCTCATAGCTTGTCAAAGGAATGTGGATAAGAAAACCGCCGACATCTGGCGTACATTCTTCTTATCGCACACGCTCTCAATTCAGGTATTGTTTTGACGGGTTTCGTTTGTTACATGATGCTGGTTTTGCCACATGCTTGGCCCATGGCCTGAAGCTGTTGTGAAATGATGGCCCTTCAAAAAATTTAATCAAGAACCCTTGCTCTAAAGCATTCACTGTAAAAAAACAAAACACTCACCAAGGTTTTCATCTAATTTGGTATCAAAGGCTGATTTCTGACTGGTTTGACCATATGATGCAGTTCGACTTGGGTCTTTCATCCGCAACGCGGGATGATCATCTTCTCTGCTCTTATCATATGGTTCATCCTCTTTTGCATTTGTGCTGTCAACATATGCATGAAGCTTGCCTCGTCGTGCAGGTGGTTCCTCTGGAACTGTGTCTTGGTTTTTTCTCCGACTGAAATAATTCTTAATTCCACCAAAGACACTGCTAAGGGATGTGATGTGTTTTTGTGATGTGTCTAAGTCTTTATTGATTTTGTCCAATTTCTGTTCAGTACGCCTTAATTGTTCACCTTGTCGTAAGAGTTCCTGCAAAAAAAAAAATGTGGTCCTGAAAACACCCATGACACATAAATAACTTGATTTTCACTATTCCCAAGCCCTTACAAGCAGCTTCCGAGTAAATTACTTTTCAGTTCTCTACAAATGCTGAAAAGGTTGTAATTTCTAAATTAGTCTTTTACCTACATTTAATCCATTTTACCTCAAGAACCTCTTGGTAGACAATCCATTTTACCTAAAGGACCTCTTGGTAGACAATCCATTTTACCTCAAGGACCTCTTGGTAGACAATCCATTTTACCTCAAGGACCTCTTGGTAGACAATCCATTTTACCTCAAGAATCTCTTGGTAGACAATCCATTTTACCTCAAGACCTCTTGGTAGACAATCCATTTTACCTCAAGGACCTCTTGGTAGACAATCCATTTTACCTCAAGGACCTCTTGGTAGACAATCCATTTTACCTCAAGAACCTCTTGGTAGACAATCCATTTTACCTCAAGAACCTCTTGGTAGACAATCCATTTTACCTCAAGAACCTCTTGGTAGACAATCCATTTTACCTCAAGAACCTCTTGGTAGACAATCCATTTTACCTCAAGAATCTCTTGGACAATCCATTTTACAATCCATTTTACCTCAAGGACCTCTTGGTAGACAATCCATTTTACCTCAAGGACCTCTTGGTAGACAATCCATTTTACCTCAAGAACCTCTTGGTAGACAATCCATTTTACCTCAAGAACCTCTTGGTAGACAATCCATTTTACCTCAAGAACCTCTTGGTAGACAATCCATTTTACCTCAAGAACCTCTTGGTAGACAATCCATTTTACCTCAAGGACCTCTTGGTAGACAATCCATTTTACCTCAAGAACCTCTTGGTAGACAATCCATTTTACCTCAAGGACCTCTTGGTAGACAATCCATTTTACCTCAAGGACCTCTTGGTAGACAATCCATTTTACCTCAAGGACCTCTTGGTAGACAATCCATTTTACCTCAAGGACCTCTTGGTAGACAATCCATTTGACCTCAAGGACCTCTTGGTAGACAATCCATTTTACCTCAAGGACCTCTTGGTAGACAATCCATTTTACCTCAAGGACCTCTTGGTAGACAATCCATTTTACCTCAAGGACCTCTTGGTAGACAATCCATTTTACCATTTTACAATCCATTTTACAAGGACCTCTTGGTAGACAATCCATTTTACCTCAAGAACCTCTTGGTAGACAATCCATTTTACCTCAAGAACCTCTTGGTAGACAATCCATTTTACCTCAAGGACCTCTTGGTAGACAATCCATTTTACCTCAAGAACCTCTTGGTAGACAATCCATTTTACCTCAAGAACCTCTTGGTAGACAATCCATTTTACCTCAAGACCTCTTGGTAGACAATCCATTTTACCTCAAGGACCTCTTGGTAGACAATCCATTTTACCTCAAGAACCTCTTGGTAGACAATCCATTTTACCTCAAGAACCTCTTGGTAGACAATCCATTTTACCTCAAGGACCTCTTGGTAGACAATCCATTTTACCTCAAGAACCTCTTGGTAGACAATCCATTTTACCTCAAGGACCTCTTGGTAGACAATCCATTTTACCTCAAGGACCTCTTGGTAGACAATCCATTTTACCTCAAGAACCTCTTGGTAGACAATCCATTTTACCTCAAGGACCTCTTGGTAGACAATCCATTTTACCTCAAGACCTCTTGGTAGACAATCCATTTTACCTCAAGAACCTCTTGGTAGACAATCCATTTTACCTCAAGGACCTCTTGGTAGACAATCCATTTTACCTCAAGGACCTCTTGGTAGACAATCCATTTTACCTCAAGAACCTCTTGGTAGACAATCCATTTTACCTCAAGACCTCTTGGTAGACAATCCATTTTACCTCAAGGACCTTTTACTTGGTAGACAATCCATTTTACCTCAAGGACCTCTTGGTAGACAATCCATTTTACCTCAAGGACCTCTTGGTAGACAATCCATTTTACCTCAAGGACCTCTTGGTAGACAATCCATTTTACCTCAAGAACCTCTTGGTAGACAATCCATTTTACCTCAAGAACCTCTTGGTAGACAATCCATTTTACCTCAAGAACCTCTTGGTAGACAATCCATTTTACCTCAAGAACCTCTTGGTAGACAATCCATTTTACCTCAAGGACCTCTTGGTAGACAATCCATTTTACCTCAAGAACCTCTTGGTAGACAATCCATTTTACCTCAAGAACCTCTTGGTAGACAATCCATTTTACCTCAAGAACCTCTTGGTAGACAATCCATTTTACCTCAAGAACCTCTTGGTAGACAATCCATTTTACCTCAAGGACCTCTTGGTAGACAATCCATTTTACCTCAAGAACCTCTTGGTAGACAATCCATTTTACCTCAAGGACCTCTTGGTAGACAATCCATTTTACCTCAAGGACCTCTTGGTAGACAATCCATTTTACCTCAAGAACCTCTTGGTAGACAATCCATTTGACCTCAAGGACCTCTTGGTAGACAATCCATTTGACCTCAAGAACCTCTTGGTAGACAATCCATTTTACCTCAAGGACCTCTTGGTAGACAATCCATTTTACCTCAAGGACCTCTTGGTAGACAATCCATTTTACCTCAAGAACCTCTTGGTAGACAATCCATTTTACCTCAAGGACCTCTTGGTAGACAATCCATTTTACCTCAAGGACCTCTTGGTAGACAATCCATTTTACCTCAAGAATCTCTTGGTAGACAATCCATTTTACCTCAAGAACCTCTTGGTAGACAATCCATTTTACCTCAAGAACCTCTTGGTAGACAATCCATTTTACCTCAAGGACCTCTTGGTAGACAATCCATTTTACCTCAAGAACCTCTTGGTAGACAATCCATTTTACCTCAAGAACCTCTTGGTAGACAATCCATTTTACCTCAAGGACCTCTTGGTAGACAATCCATTTTACCTCAAGGACCTCTTGGTAGACAATCCATTTTACCTCAAGGACCTCTTGGTAGACAATCCATTTTACCTCAAGAACCTCTTGGTAGACAATCCATTTTACCTCAAGAACCTCTTGGTAGACAATCCATTTTACCTCAAGGACCTAGAACCTCTTGGTAGACAATCCATTTTACCTCAAGACCTCTTGGTAGACAATCCATTTTACCTCAAGGACCTCTTGGTAGACAATCCATTTTACCAAGAACCTCAAGGACCTCTTGGTAGACAATCCATTTTACCTCAAGGACCTCTTGGTAGACAATCCATTTTACCTCAAGGACCTCTTGGTAGACAATCCATTTTACCTCAAGAACCTCTTGGTAGACAATCCATTTTACCTCAAGGACCTCTTGGTAGACAATCCATTTTACCTCAAGGACCTCTTGGTAGACAATCCATTTTACCTCAAGAACCTCTTGGTAGACAATCCATTTTACCTCAAGAACCTCTTGGTAGACAATCCATTTTACCTCAAGAACCTCTTGGTAGACAATCCATTTTACCTCAAGGACCTCTTGGTAGACAATCCATTTTACCTCAAGAACCTCTTGGTAGACAATCCATTTTACCTCAAGAACCTCTTGGTAGACAATCCATTTTACCTCAAGGACCTCTTGGTAGACAATCCATTTTACCTCAAGAACCTCTTGGTAGACAATCCATTTTACCTCAAGGACCTCTTGGTAGACAATCCATTTTACCTCAAGGACCTCTTGGTAGACAATCCATTTTACCTCAAGGACCTTTCCATACAGTAGATAATTTAGGGCATTATTTTGCTAATTCATGGGAAGTTTTGAAATAACCAGGTCTCATTTTTAATACTAGTGTCTTTGCAAAGTCAATAAAGTACTCATTAGAAATGAGCACGGTTAATTTAAATATTATCCCAATTTGCCAAACAACAAATCACAGAGACTCCAAAATAATACGACCGAACATTTCGGCCAGGTGCTCCTGGTGCTCCTTTAACATCAGTTGATCATGAATATATTCTGATAGCTGAAAGCATTCACTACATCTGGGATATCTTATAAAAATAATACAAAATGCAAGATAGACAATGATTACCAAAATACCAACATTCAATTTTATGGTCACAAGTTAGCAGTTTTATTCCTTGAGCATTACAGCTTTGAAATTGTGTTTCACTTTTTCAAGCAGTGGACAACAATCAGAGCAGTTCGTCGAGAAATCGGATCCCACATAATCCAGTGTTTGTATTCTTTCTCTGCCATCCTCCCTGCCAATGGTGATATTTTATAATTTTTTAAGTAACATTACCACAACAATATTTTAGGACTAAAACTGCAAAAATAAAACTTAACAGAAAGCTTCTGAAAAACAATATTTGGGGATGTTTTGTTCTTCTGGAACAAAGAGACCTCATTTTCGGTAAAAATGCCTACTGCAGGTTACATTATGCAATATACACACCAACTTGTAGAAGAGAACCTTACAGTATATTTCCTCATATAACTGTATCTTGACATTAAACAGCTTCTATTTTCAAAATGGATTTCTATTGTCAAAATGGATTGGAATAAAGCCTTCACATTACCATTATATTCCTTTTTTGGTATTTAAGAAACTCTGTACCAGAATACATGCTAACAAGATTTTGTTTGCTTTTCTGGTACAGAGTTTATTAAGTACCAAAAAAGAAGTATAATGGTAATGTGAAGGCTACATTATATTCCAGTCCATTTTGAAAATAGATGCTGTTATTAATGTTTGTTTGTTTGTTGATGTTTAACAGCAATGCCACAGTCAGAGTCAAATGTGCCAATAATGTTACTGAAATAAATAACATTCCAAAGATTTCAGAGGTTTAGATAGCTTTTATAGAACAAGAAAGTTACAAAAATGACAAAATATAAAGAAATATTCCTGTAAAGTTTAGATTTGTACTGGTTAAGCCTGAGTTGGATACCTATTACTGTTACCCAGTTACAATCTGGGTATCCCCCCTAAATATATATATATATATCATTTTTTTGCAGCTGTAACAAATCGCCTGTGCGGACGCCCGGGGCAACTGATATTCATGTCTGGGCAAGTTGATTTAAATTGAAATGCCCGCTGGGCAACCATAAATTGATCCACACTAATAAAGTGAATTTCTCTTTTAAAAACTTAATTCAATACACAGATTTTAAACCTCGCCATAACAACATCATACACGCACCCATACATAAAAGGTAAACATATATCGCACACACACAAAACATTTAATGTACAAATATATGATACAGGCCACCAAAGCTGCTTGAACATGTGCGCAATGCATACTGTTTTGCTAGTGAGGCTTGCTTCTTTCAACTAATCATATCTCGCATAAAAAATCTCATGTACAGTATATTTATATCCAGTCACTTTTTCTTGCCAAGGTCTGTTCTGCTGTGTTAAAGCACCACACGCAATGGGTCCATAACCCTTTCTATGTACACATACAGTATACGCTGTATATACTGTACTGTTACATGACGGAACTTGACATGCCTTTGCCATGCCACTTGTTTACGCAAAAGTTTATTGAAATTCGTGTTTCTTTTTTTATTTTATCAAGCCTGTTATTGCTTTATATTTGTAGAGGATATATGGATTACAATTTCCACTGTTTTTTGGTAAGTGTAAGAGTCTTTTATTAATTATACAGCATTCTTAGTAAATATTGCCGTAAAAATATTTTACCATAACGTTTTTATTATCCTGATTATTTTCGGACAAGTGGACTTTGCTTCCGGGACAAGCATTTCTGTGCATGTGTCTGCCCAGCAGGCAAGTGAATGTTTGGGCGATTTGTCGAACGCTGCAGTATGCACAGCTTGGCTGTGCAGCTGTAAGCAAATGTGACCCTATTAAGCATCAAATTTCCAAAATTAATATTATGGATGATGAACTATGTAACCCTTGTCATACCACACCCAGAAAGGGGACCTGTGCTTCACTCAATTTGAGTCCAACAGGGATTAATCTATTGCAGAGTTGTTTCACTGTGCTGCAGCAATTGGCAGAGACAACAAGTGATTGATTTAGGATTATATTTTGAGGTATGTATGGTTCAAATTTATGAAATTCTGATATCTATCCTGGCTCCAGCATCAAATATACTCCTGGAAATGATACAGCAGCACCACATGATATGCTGAGGAACAGGGAAAGTCAATCAAAACATCAATGATGTTGAAACTCAACTTAATGATAAAAAACATTCAAAAGAGTAGTAAAGATGATATAGAAGGAAGATGATATAATATGGGAGTTGCTATTTTGAGCTAAAACCAGCACAAACTGTGCAAAATATCTTCAGTGCTTGAACTTCTCTTCATTGAAGAACAGAAGGAAAAGGATTGTCCAGACAGGTGTATGCTGAAATTGGAAGTGTGATCTGCCACTCCGTAAAGAGCAAAGGATCAAACATGGTTAAAACAGAAATTGGTTGGTTTGGTTTGTTGATGTTTAACGGCACCGCACAGTCAGTCAAATGTGCCAAGAGGGTGTTAATAAATTATGGTGTAAGAATTAGGATAGTGAGGAAAGGAAGGTGTTTGTAAGGGAGAAAAGGGGAAAAAACAGAAAGAGAGAAAAAAAAAAAATAGGAGGTAAGTAAGGTTAGGTGTAGGAAGGGGAAGTTAAATGTGGTGGAAGAGGCAGAAATTGAGCTGTCGTAATATATGCAAAGGGGAAGAAGTCAAATTTGTTGATCAAATTTAGCTTCATATTGTGCAAGTTCTGCAAAAGATTAGTAAATAAGTCATCAGGCATGTACTGTACATTCTGTTTAGTATACGACAATAACATGGACAAACTGTTGGAAGTGTTCTGAACTTTTATAGAATTAAACAGGTACTTAACCTCACATTCCATAAAAATTTCTCTGAGATTTTGTGGCTGACAATAAGGAATATGTTAGCCAATGTGTTCTACAGACTTTGCAAAGTAAATGTGATCAGGTATCTGAAGAAATGCTAAAAACATACAAATCAATTTTCAATCAAATAGATTAACAATTGTTAAGAAAGTGACTTAAGTGTGATGTCATTCATCTATAGAAGACTACACCAATCACTTTTTTCACAACATCTTCAAACCTTTTTATCGTTTGATCGAACGGAATATTGTAATTATGTCTGTACAGCTAATGGATCACTCATCCTTAAAACAAAGAAGCTGTGATTACATTACGTCTAGACTCATGATATACAAATAAATGGCCAAACAGCCTGTATGCCCACTGACACTGAATCATACTTGGTTAATTGCTGCATCAAAAAAAGCAACAAAAAAAAACAAGCATAGTTAAAAATAATCATTTTTAATTATTCCCCAAACCCATTAATTTTTCAAGAAGTTTGATGAATTATCATGAATGGGGTATATTAAGTATTATTTTTTTTTTAGGAAAGGGAAAGCTAGGGAATGATGACACAATCCTGTAAATAATCACCAAACTCTGCTCACTGATTAATGCAGGTGAAAAGCTCATGTATCCCTGTGAAGGATGAATGTTTTAAGATCCATCTAAGTCAGACTAGCGCAACAATCTGTTAATTAAAAAACCTTATCTGAGAAGAAGATTATCTAGATAAATGCTTACGCTTGGCTTGATCAAACATGCACCATTTTAATCATCCAGCCTTTACATGACGGAAAGTCTTTGGTAGTTTCCAGAAATTAAAAGTACTGTAGTTTTAATGATTGGAATTTGTTGCATCAAATGGTAAACATATTCCAACAGAGATTTCATGGGCTTTGGGTTTAAGAGAGGAAGAACATGACAGTCTAACAAACAGAACATGCTACAGTGGATGTAAATGTATGTCATGTGACACTTAAGATGTTTGTTTGTTTGATGAGGTCTTAACGGCACCACGACAACAAGGGTCAAATTGTGCCTGAGAGGTCAGATCATTTTAGAGGTAGGAAGGAAAGAAACCAGGGGGAGAATGAGAGAAATTCAAGAACAAAAGCCAGAAAGCTGTGATCGAGAGAGGAGGTGCATGGGTATTCAAAAACAAAGTAGAGAGGGGTGGAAGAGGAGAATTAAATATGGTTGTAGAGGGATGCATGATGAAGGAAGGAGACTATTTCATCGTAAGGATTTTTCTGGAAGAACTCAGCAATTGAGTTGTGGGGAGCGAGGGAAGCTCTGGGAAGGTTGTACAGGGGGCAAGCAAGGAGAACGTGTTGGATTGTGAGAATGCAGTGGCAATTGTTACAGAGGGGTTGGGGGGGGCACCAATAAGGAGGTGGGAGTGAGTGAGGTGGGTGTGACCAATTCTAAGATGGGTAATATGAGTGTTGTCGATACGAGAGAGGTTGTTGATGGTGGATTTGATCGAGATTGTGGGCTGGATGACATGGAGTTTGTTATCAATTTGGGAGTTCCATGAGGTTTGCCAGCGATCACGAACAAGGGAAGCGATAAGCGGTTTGATGTCAGAGAGGGTTTTGGGAAAAGGGGAAGGGAGGAGGTTGAGGGCAAGCTTAGCGGCTGCATCAGCCCTGTCATTGCCAGGGATGCCAACATGGCTGGGTATCCAGAAGAAAAAAACACTTTTCCTGCAGAGGGTGGGAGAAAAGAGTTTCCGGAAGAGGAGGTGGCAGGTAAGCTTATCCCATTAAAGATTGAGTAATGAAGTAAGAACAGCCTTTGAGTCAGAGAAAATGGCAAAGTGACTAAGAGGAGAGTACTCAATAAAGTTGAGGGCGAGGAGAATGGCCTTAGCCTCGGCTGAAAAGATGGATGAGTAGTCAGGAAGTCTACTACTGAGGTTGATGTCTTGGATGATGGCAGCAGCAGCTGTCTTGTTGCCTTCCTTGGAGCCATCAGTATAGATGGAGGTGTAATTTGAGAGTTGGTCTTTGATTTGGTTGTGGAGATTGATGAAGAGGTTAGGGTGAGTTTGAGTTTTGTGATAAGTGGAGAGGTCTAGGTGGACAGAAGGGAGGGGGGTGGCCCAAGGAGGAAAAGTGGGCCAGGAGTAGGTGCCGAGAGTGGCGGGGTTGATGCCAAGATGGAAGAGGTCTGATTTAATGCGTAAGCTGAGGGGAGGGGATAGGGTTTTAGTCCTATCAAAGAGGGAGGAGAAATTGGGGTACCTAATGAGGTTGTAAACAGGGTTCTGGGTGTAACTTAAGATGATGCTTTGGAACCAGCATTTGCTGAAAAAGCAGACATGAGAAAAACCATCAAGACTGGTTGTGGCATTACAAATAAAAATGGTGAAGCTTTTCCAGCTTTAGACAATAATCGATGAATAGCAAAAATTACAGAGAAGAGTTTTTGGCACCTTTCTGCTGAACCCATTTTTCATGATATAATTCCAAACAATACATTTGATATGGCCTTGCAGTATCTATTCAAATGGAGGGACACAGCCACACATGCTAAAGTATACTGCCAAAGAGAGGGATGAAAATGCACACATAACAAAACTCCCAACCTTAGCACTCTGTAGAGTGTATACCTCTGTCACCTTGGGCAAATCCACTTTGCTAATTTAAATTTACCTACCCCAGAAATCTTAGGCCCATCAAGTTTCATACCTCCAAATCACTTGTAACTTTTGATATTCTGGACCTTTGCCCACTAGCATTCTAAACACTTCAGGATATGACTTATTCCAAGTTCATGCCAATGTTATCAGTTTTATTCACGCTCAGCAGAGTTGGAATTAATTATAAAATTTCCCACGGTTCTGAATAAAGGTATTAAAAATCTTCCCCTGAAAAAATTGTGACAGAATTATCTTTATATGCTCACACTTTACCACACCTTCCCTCTTTCGCAATTAAATGTACTATTCATGGCACAATTACCTGTGGGGACGTTCGTAGAGTGCAATGAACCTAAATTTTTGTCCCATACAGTATAATGTTGCTTTTTACTCAAGAAGTAAAAATAATGATTACACTTTTTTTTTTTAATGAAACAAATATTTCTTCCTGCAATTCTCATTTTCCCCACGCTTATTTACCACTGGAACCATGGCTCTTTGTGCAGGTCTAAGGCTAAGTATCAATTGTTTGAGATTCGTACAGTAATATTCTTAGGTGATTCCCATCATTTTCTAATCAATTCTCCAGAACTGCATTTTCACTTTTAATTCTGTTTGTATATCTTGATTTCCAAGACTAAAAGAAAAGTACTTTAACCTTCTTCACCAATATTAAAAGGTAGTTTTGTCTTTTTGTGTTTGTTTGCTTGTTACCTCTGCCATGGTGGATGCAATTTCATTTGCCATATTGTCTCCATTTATCATAAAATACCCTTTGAAACCAGAACCAAAAAGTTTTGTGGTTCCGATGCTTTTTCAAAAGCTGATTGATTTGGAAAATTTGTATTAACTGTCATGTAATTGCACATCATAAAATATTTGTTCCATATTTATTCATAAGCCACACCCACTATGCAGATCAATAAAAATGTTGACAACATTAACATTTGCACAATAATTAACATCATCAAAGCAAGTATGTTGCAAAAATGATTGCTCATTTATTCTATTTCAAGAATTTGAGATAAGACTGCTTTATGCTTAAAACAAAACTAGGTCAAAAAGTGAGGGAGCTGTTTGCAAATTTGAGTGAATTTTCACCAGCAGTGATTACATTTCATGATTGTGGTTTAAGTACCATAGATGGTTACATGCCAAAAACATTGATCATTCATGTTCAACTCCCATTAATCATGAATTCTAAAGAAGGGTGAATAGCACAACAAGCAACATGGCTATTCTACAATCCTGGATAAAAGTTTTGGCCCTTTTCGTTTTAATGTTGACTTAAACCTGCAACTTCAACAGCCACTTCCAACAATGAAACATGGTGGGAGGGGTGATGAAAAAGGAGTCAAATACTTTTGTACAGGATGGTACAGTGGCTCAAAGTTGATTTCTAATAAGCTTTTCAGAGGGACTATCAGAACCATTGCATGCAAGAGGAACAAATTGACCTCTCTGAGATAGTTAATTGACAGCTTTTTCAAACCATCACCTTGTGAATTTGCCTAGCAACAAAGTCTGCATATTAAACTGAGTGAGGTAAAAATCCTAGCGACATGCGTCCACACAGTCAATACAATATACAGCACAAAACAAATTTCAGCACACACAGACTGGGTGACAGCCAAGATGGTGAATGAAACCTGAGCCTACATGCTTTGTAAATCTGATTCCTGTTACCCAGGAAAGTTAGCAAACATAATTTTGTGTGTTCCTTTGCTGAAAATGATAAAGATCCAGATTAGTGCCATAGATGGATCAAAGCTTGTGGCAGGCCACATGAACATCTAAATGTCAATGCATTGGTCATGCATGATTGCAGATTTGAGGTTTGTTTGCCCTATCTAGTTACCATGTTGCTATGGTAGGCATGGCCCATTTCCTTATTTAAAGAGGTCAATTAAATTATTCTAGGGACGTCATAATAATAAGCCCTCACCTTCAAAAACATTATACAAAAACAACTTTCTTACATGTGCCGTCTCATTTCCAACCTCCTCTGCTTCATACATCATGCCAAGAGATCTATTAGAGCTGTCAATCATATTGTTTTGCCTTTCTTCTATCTGTTGTTTGTAATGATTTGCAGAGTTATCTTCCAAATCATCCCATGAGAAACCGCTCTGTCCATTGGAGCTGTACCCTTTGCCACTAGCATTGCCACCAAAGTCATTGCTACTACCATCATCAAAGAATGGATTGGACATGATGGAAGAACAAGGTAGTAACTGCAGATGTAATCTTTGTTGGTATTTGTTGTCTGCTATATATATTTTGTTCTTACTGTACCTTTTCAATGTTTGAATTTCTGTGGAGAACAATGACAGAAATATTGTTACAATTTAATATTATCACATAAAAATGCTTAAAGGGGCTACAGCTAATTTCATTCGAGCCATGAGGCTTATTCCCAGTTTCAATGGCGCAAGCGGAGAGTACATGACTCCCCCTTGCCAGTCCATTGCAGATTAACTCCCCAGCAGTGCTGGTACTCATTTTACAGCTAAGTGAACTGAAGCAAGCAAAATGTCTTGTTCAAGGACACAATGTAGCTAGTGCTTATGACAGGAATCAACCTCGGTACCTTTCGAATCAAGCATGACTCCTTAACTACTGAGCCACTGCACCTGCTTAAAGGAGCATTAGACCAACAAGTAAGAATGCAATTTTCCAGACACTCGCAAATATTTAGCAAATGCTCATGGAGAGCTACAACACTTCTCTAACACCAAAATTTATACCAAGCAGTTATCTGAGATCTATAAACAATAACACTATATCACTTTTATGTACATTGTTTAGTGCCCGTTTTATGGGAAGCATAAGCCACAGAATATTAAAGGGACACTAGACTAACGAGGTGCAATTTTCCTGAGATTACAAATTTCAACAAGGCTGTTTGACACTCGTGGAGAGCAATAAAACTTCTCTAACACCAACATTTATACCAAGTACTGTAGTTATCCGAGATCCATAAACAATAACATTCTATCACTTTTACCATTTTAGGCAAAACAGATAAATGAATATTCAAAAAAAATTCCCCAAAGAGAAGTACAATCAAGTAGCAATTAAGTCAGCAGTGTTTCAGTCCTTTTTCTGTGTTTTTCAGGTTTTACAAACATAGGGGAGAAATGATCAAACATGAAGATTAATTTCCTTTAGTTATTTTATATCTTAAATATGCCTGCAAGAACTAGTGACACCAAGAGGCAACATTAGACACAATCTGACCAAAAACAGCCAAGACAAAACCTTTAACATCAAAATTGTGTCTTGCAAAGCACACTAAACTTTGTAAACAGAGGAGGGGTGGTTGTTTTTAATAAATCTACTAAAATTCATAAAATAATTCAAGAAATCTCATATAAAAATTGGTTAAAATGGAATATTGTACAGCAAACTATCTTCAGGCCTAATTTTTCAAGATGTTCTACAAGCCACTGATGGCTGAAATGATAAGAATTACAATGAAATAACTACCTTCAACTTTAACTACATAACAAATTTCATCTTTTTTTGGTACTTTTGATCATGCTATAATTTAGAAATTAAATCAACTTTTCCTAAATACAAAATAAGAACTAGTTAAGTCTCAATACTCCATACATGCATATCGACGCAATAGTCATTGCCGTAATGAATATCAATGTGTAACCAGAACTAGAAAAAAACCATGGTTCCAGCAGTTATAACCACATAAAAAAACATACAATCACAACAAAAAATATTTCTTTCATAAAACAAAAGTGTATTTTTATATTTCTTGAGTAAGAAATACAGTAGTATGTGGTAAAAATCTAAGGTTTTGAGTTCATTGGCCTAAGAACGTTCCCCTACGTAGTTGTGCGATGAGCAGTACATTAAATTGCGCAAGGGGGAACATGTGAGGTTAAGTGTGGGCATATATAGATGTAGTTACTACATTAATATTGTTCCTGTCATGATTTTTCATGGGAAGATTGTTGACACCTTTATCCAGAACAATGGGACATTTCATAATTAATTCCAACTCTGTGTACAACTTTACTCTAGCATCCTATAACAACTTATTCATGATGAAGGTTATACCCCTTTATGTGACACTGTTGAAAAGATGCAACACAGTGTCAACATCAGAAAAAGAAAGAGTTGAAAAATGACCAAAGCAGTTCTAGAACACAATACTATTAAAAAGATTTCATGATTACAAACTATGTAACATCACATTCACAACAGAACACTAGCAGAATCATAAAGACCTTGATATGATTTATGTCTAAAGTTTGGGGGATCTGAGAATGCTTTGTCCTTTTTCTTACCAAACATACTCCTGGGGAGGGGGTTAATATTTGTGGAAGATTTCATAAAAACAGGAGAAGTTTTGAGTCAATTTCCATCAACAAATAGGTGTTTGGAAAGAATACAATGTGAATCCTACTTGTTTATTCAGTGGCTACTTCAGAGTGGAAAATATGTGAAACATCAAAAGATAAGTCAATGATTGTTGAGATGCTATTTATCTACTTAAGTAAATGAAAGAATCATGTTTTTCTCTGCATGCATGGAAATGCTATTTATTTGTCATGTTTGACATGCTATCATTAAACATGCACAATTTTCTGTTCCTATCTTGTCCCATACTTTATAGGGCTTAGAGATTCTTTAGAAACAAGTACCATTAACTAAGGTTAGTTCCATTTCTTCTATGAAACATCTGTATTTTCATTTAGAAGTGAATGTGGGAGATTCAATCTTTACCATTATCAATCTTTTCTTTGCTGCAGGAATATTCTTGCAATGGAGACTGTGTACACCCGCTGGGGGTGAGGAACTCTGCTGTCTAGCATCTCATCCCATGGATAATACGAACCACCCAAAAGCCGAGTGAGGAGAAAGTGGGATGCAACAGACCACCTCTACATTTTGTATGGGAAAATTATGGAGACAAACCTGGAAACTCAGCATCTTGAGACCCCGTGCACTTAACTGAGCCACCTGTCTCTTCCATACAAGATTGACATGTTTGACCAGTAAACTAGCTGTTTGAGATCTTGAAAAATAAAACTTCTGTAATCATGATACTGTATCTAAATGTTGAATAGAGCCGCTACGTGGTTGAAATGGTTCCTTCTAAAGTTACGTACACTCATAACAGATTGTTTGTGTTTGATGAGGGAATAAACAGCACCACGACAACGAGGGTCAAATTGTGCCTGAGAGGTTAGATCATTCTAGAGGTAGGAAGGAAAGAAAACAGGGGGAGAATGAGAGAAATACAAGAACTAAAAGTCAAAAAGCTGGGATCGAGAGAGGAGGTGTAAGGGTGAAAAAAACAAAACATAGAGAGGAGTGGGAGAGGAGGACCAAATCCCCATAGAATCTGTTTCTCACTTTTGATCTGCATTGCTCATTTGCATTCTAAACACTTCAGGATTATCCAACTTTTGACTAAATTTCTTCCAAGATCATATCATTGTTTTAGATTTTATTCAGGCTAAACATTTTAATCACATCATCCTTCAATGGACTGCTCCCTGTTTAGATCATTTGACTGGTGACCTAGCAGCGATGGCTATGACTTTAAAGTCCAATCCTTGAATGGCAGGTCTTTGTTGCTGCAATAGAAGGCTGAAGGCAATAAAGTCCTTGGAATAGCTCTCAATTTCCGTCGGTCCCTCTTCTGCCTCTACAGCTCTTCTTTCTTCGTCTCAGCCCTCTAGATGCCCGTCTTAACTCTGGGAACTCTGGGTCTCCACTTTGCCCCATCAGAGGCAACCACTTCCCAAATGTCCGCATTTATGTCAGCTGACTTGATGTCTTTCTTGCACACATCCCTGAATCGTAGCCTTGAATTTAATCACATCCTTAATAGGCAGTAACAAGACCACACCCTAAATTTAATCTAAATCCAAACATCAGTTTGATATGTTGATGATAAACAAACAGAGAAATGCAGGCAAAAACATAATGTCTAACTTTTTTGGTGGTGATAATAATCATTTGCCTTTTTCTAATGGAAACAATTTTTGCTTAATATTGAAATGGGGTATAATGTGCACTTTCCAAGAATATGTCTTCCTACAGTAGTCCTTGGTGGACAGGGGACAGCATGAAATGAAATTGATCAGTCCAATAATCAAATTCTTACAGAGCTAGCCATGAGACCCATTGCTTTCTTTGACTATTATTATTAAATACAAAGAGTTGAAATAGAAGATGATCTTATAGGAGCTAGCGACAGAAAAGAATATTCAAACACACTTTTCGTTCGGTAATTTCTTACCAACAAGGAAGTTGAAAGTCTCCTCAGGCCTGTTGAAAGTTCAAACCCCTCTTTCGTTCTAATGGTACTGATAACCTTTGCAAATGTTCAAATTAATAATAATTATTTCTTAAGAATACTTACAGAGTAATTTTTCAACAACATGAGTTAATAAACAATCCTTGTGTTATTTCAAAATATTCTTGACTTGGCAAAATAGACCAAGATATCCTAGGCTTCAGTTTGCAATGATTGTTTTTGATCTTCTTCTGGGAACGATGTTTTCTTATAACTTTATTACTTTGACAGACAAATGATAGAATTTGTATAAACTGTTTTTTTGAGGAGTAGGCCTAGATGGATGACGGGTTCTTCATTGTAAAGGGCAGCATTAAGATTTACCCTAGCCTACTTCAGACAGAATGAATTTTGTGATGACTGTGTACTGTACCTCATCATCTACGTAACATTAAGCCTTTGAGTCTGGGCCTAGTTAATAGTTGAGTTAAATCAGCTTCCAGATTGGAAAGTTTGTGGTGCGCAGGGGATTTATCCCCCGTGCAAAAATTTGAACCTCTATGTGCAAGCACAGTAGACATAGGGCAGATTTAAAATCCCCCATGCACTTGGCAAACTTTCTAATCTGGATCAGCTTCACTTTCCAACAGTAGGACACCAGGATTTTGATGCTGGGGGTAAGAGAGTGGCAGCTTTGTCTTGTACTAGGGGCAAAATATGTGACCATACAAATTTTCTTGGTGGGGGAGGGGGAAAAGCAAAGCGATTTCTGTAGCGCCTGCACTTTTCCTCAAGGTTCATGATTTTCTGTAGGTAATCCTTTACTGGAACTCAGTTATCTCCAGCTTGCCTAACGTTACAAGCATTATTGATAAACTAACATACAGTACTGTAATGCCTAACACTAATGTAATGTTTAGGCCTAAAGTTAAACTTTAACGTTAAGGCAGATTTCACAGTAATGGGGTCAAAACACCACAGTCATGTAAAATGCTCATAAAATGCAAAATATTCATCATTTCAATATCTTATATCAATTGTTCAATCATTATGTGTTGTTTTAATAGAAAAGATAAAATAATGTGATTCCTCTGACAGAGGTCTGAGTTATCATAATGTAAAATTATATTTTGAGTGATTATTGGACGGACAGATCTCCCATATATTTTAGGCTGTTTATATGATTTATGTCTATCATTTAAAATACAACACAACTGAAGCCCATTTTAATATGTATGTTGAGTGACAAGACATAAAAAATAAAATTTGTCTCCTTAAGTTTGTATGTAATATTGATAAGTTTATGGCACTTGTTTCTTACAAAATGTCCATCCAAAAATTGGAAAAACATAATTTTTAAAATAAAAACAACAAACACTGAAATTACTGTTGTTTTAGTATTACATTATTAAAAAGTATTTTGCCTGAACTACCAGCAAAAAAATTTCAACACTTGCTTACATGTATTTGTTAAAGTATGATGCGATAAACATAACTAACATAACTGTCCGTCCAAGTTGGGTGTTATGTTTGCAATATAGTATCCTTACTGATATAAACAGTCAATTTGAAGCAAATTTGAAACAGAAGTCCCCAGCTATTTTAAGATGCATAATCCTGTCCTAAAAACATATTCCAAACATTTGAAATTTTGATTTACTTTAAAAGAATTCTAAGTTCAAACATGTCCATCCAACTTGTTACAAATGTAACACGTGCATTGCAAACATAACCTTGGACGGACACCAGGGAGAATAACTTACAATAGCAGCTCCCAAAAAAATCAATTACCACTAATAATTATTCTTGACCAGCTTATTCCTTGATACCAGAATAATACAAATTATTGTGACAATATACATCAGGAAAATAATGGTTGTTGTACAGTGTCCGTCCAAGGTTAAGTTTGCAATGCACGTGTTACATTTGTTTGTCCACGTTTAAATAGTATGACCATGGCAGATTTTACAGTAAAGGGGTCTAATTGTACTTATTAATTAGAAGTTCAGGTAATAATAATTGCTTGATACCAGTATAATAAAACTTCTTGACAATATAGAAAAAGAAAATAATGGCCGTTGTGTAGTGTCAATCCAAGGTTATGTTTGCAATGCGCGAATTACATTTGTCCGTCCAAGTGTTACGTTTGCAGTATAGATGTTTCACCTAATTTTTTGGTTGAACTAACAATTAATGTTTGATTTTCATTCTGAGGTTTGATGCTACATTTGATGTTAATAAAATATAAAACACTCAAGTACCTGCTTTTTGTTATCTTATTCAATGGAATTTTGTCATTTATATTTTGTCCGTTTAAGTCCGTCTTACTTATGTTGCATTAAACTTTTATTTTTTTACAACCGTTACCTATTTTATCTCTGCATTTTCACCAATGATAAATGGTATGTCTTAGCATTAAATGGTAGGTTACTTGTTTTAAAACAAAGTATTTTAAAGTTTGGGATCTGGATGGAGCTTTTGGGCCCTCTAACTGTAAATCTGCCTTAAGTTACGCCTACCGGGTACAAAAATAGTCTATAGAACACAGGTTCACTTCGAAGGATACACTTAATGCCAGCAGCGAAGTCACGCTCCAGTGATGTCATTATTGCACATGAATATGCATCGCTCTTAAATTAAGCTTAGTAAGAATCCTTGCGACCGTGCAAGTTTGCGACATAAGCCGGGGATTTCCAATAAGCCATTGGGCCTAGTAGAGCTTGGAATATTTAGAAATTCTTCCAACATAAATATGCATCGTTCTAGGCCTAATTAATTAAACTTAATGTAGGCTTAACGATAGTAACAATCCTTACGACCGTGTGACAAGGAGCTGTCTATCTGCAAGACACTTATACTGAATTTGCATATGACATCATCTTTGTATATGTATAAGTAAGACCAGATCACAAATGAGGTGAAATACTTTAAATGAAAAGCATGTGTATTGTGGGCTATGTAAACAGCAGGCATATGAATAGCCTTTTCACTTTCAATTATGCATATCCGTAAGGCACTGCCAGCATGGCCATATGAATAGTCACGGTGTATTTAAGCTTACACGGTTTTGCCCTGCATGAAACCGGTTGGTTTCCAAAACAAAAACCGGTTTTAACCGAAAAACCGGTTTTCATCTGTAATGTAAACAAGCCCTCAACATAAAGTGCATTGCATGCACTGTTATATGATAGCAGCTAAAGATGTTTGTATCACAGTATTTTCTATAAATGATGTTGAAAATGATAGAGGCATTGATAAATAAAATGTATTAATAAACTTTAATGTTGTTTGCATGTACTGATTTTATTACCCCATTTGCCCCTCAAATGATGCTGATTTTACCCATTTGTCAGTCTGTAGTAGGTCCGAAAGGCATTAAACAATTCCCGATGTCCCAAGCCAGTCATGTAAAATGTTATGAAAAAGGCTGTGTCGAGAGGCCACTTATATGCCCTTATTTGCTTAAGACTTCTATTCATATTTCATAGTGATGATTTCAATTTTCTTTCATGTAAAAAGAAAATAAATTTGTCAAATAGTTGTAAAACACTTGCAAATTAAGCCTCTAAATGCGTCTTATTATGATGCGATGCTAGCCATCGTGCACTTGATCATGCAGTACAATTGTTGCTCATTTGCATATAGCCTACAGCGGGAAAATCTTACACTTGAGATCCCACCCACTTGATACTCAACATTTCTTTTAAACATTAACCATGGCCAGGCCATGGCTCTTAAGTTTAACCAAAAATAAGAAAATAATTTATCATTTATAACTCTGTTATTTTTTTCTTCAACTTCAATAATCATTCTTGCTATGCTTTTACTTAAATTGGCCAAGTGGCATTGCGGTGGCATTTTCAATTATATTCAAGCCACCAAAGGGTCCCACCCTATAGTTTTATATGGTATTCGCCAAAACTACGCAAACGGGAGTGCACAAAAAGGAAATGCCCACTCCCCACTAAATTCGTATTTTCTTCTTCTTCAAAAAAATGTATTACCTGCAAACTCTATACGAATAATATGATGCGTGATTTGAATACATCATGATTGAAAAATAAACTGAATTACATTGTATTCTGTACTTCAACCATACTTACGTTTCAGCAAGGACCTATGAAAACATTCTATTTTTACAACACAGGCCACACACATACACCCAAGTAAAATCAAGTCTTCTGCACTCTGCAGATAAGATTTTTAGTTCTACATTGATTTGAAACATTTAACTAAGATGAGCAATATTTTTGGTCATTCAGAATTGTATAAAACAGTTTCTTCTTGTGAAAGGATATGCAGAGATAATATCATTAATTTATGCATACCAACAAGGCTATTACCAAACTGGTCCTGCAAAAACATATAAACTGACTCTACTTTGAACCAATTAAATCATTTGAGCTTGTACCCCCAAGCGAATCACACGTGCTATGGGTCAATTACATACACCGTGATTGGAATGGAAGATTCCATAGCTAGTGCTTTTATGAGTAAACATAATTACAGAGAACGGAAGAAATTTTCAAAACAAAATGCATAGAATCCTTCGTTCTTTTTCAATCTGAACAATTTTGACCAGTTGTGTTCAAAAGTAAATTTTACACATGAAAATGAGATAATTTACCATCTTATTTATAACAACGGTTTTTCCCAGATTTAAACTAAAAACTTTCAAAAATATGATACACAGCATCAAGGAACAAATTATCGGCCCTTAACGCTTATCGGCGGGCAAGTGACCATGACAACTCCCTGTACTGGCGCAACATGTGAGAAAAATCACCTCTTGCACTGATTTACACACAGTGGAAATAAAGTTATCTTTTTTGACCAAATACGGCACTGAAGTCACGCTCACGAGTCATGATATTCATTTCACAAGTTTCATAGGCCAGGGGCCGTTGCGCCCATACACGATGTATTGTTTTGTAAATAGAAGTTAATGTAGTCTTGCACAGTGCATGTGTAAGAGGTTGGAATATGTTGTTTTTCTTGTTTAGATCGTATTGTACGAAAATTGTGTGATTTTAGCATATTTAGTTTTTTTAACTTGCATCTTGCTTCTTCATGCGGGCTTTAAAATAAGTATTTCTTTTAGCCGATGGTTTGCAATTTGTGTTTTCTCAAGTTTGCAAAAAATGTGCTGCAAGTGTATTTTTAAAAGTCTATGCCATTTCTGAACTGAAATAATATGTATTTTCCATCTTCTTATCTTGATTGCTAATTTGTATTTCTTAAGACTTTAAAATTCTTACTCAAATGATACTACCTGGTCCCTTTAACTTACTCACTATTACTTTAATTGAAAACGTTTATTTTGATACATTCCTCAGTTTAGACTTCCCTTTATGTATTCTTTTGTTTATTTGGTGGCTCTGGTTATTTCTCTTACCTGTTTTCATCTGTCAATCAAAGTCTGGACAGAAAAAAAATTTCCTTTGTTTTAGAGTATTATGGGATAGCCAAATGTAATATTATGGAATAGGCCACATGTTCTGGTCAGAAGTAATTTTAGATTTACAGAAACACTTTCAGGAGGCCATAGAGCAAAGTTGAATTATCACCATGAAGCTTGTCAAATACCAAATAATATCTTTTTAAAACTCTTGTAAATATTGTACATTACGGTATGTGGGATAGAAATAGACATTGCACTGTAGTTGAACTTGAAATATTCCTGTGATGTTCTTTTATCTCCGTTTTTATATTTCATGAACTGCGTAATAATCCACCAGCATTTGCAGTCCTCATACTGTAAATGCTGGCACATCCCAAAGATATCACGTCTGCCAAGAAATGCGCCCCTTACACAAGTAGGGTTGGTTGGTTGTGAATTTATGAGAAAATGTTGTTGTGATTTGCGATGTCGCTGGGAAATTTATAATGGATTAACAAAAGGACTCAGGAGAGAATGTTAAGACTTAGAACAACGAGATTATAAAGAAATGATGGTACAACTCTTGTGTCCGTGGAAATATTAGCCCAGAAAGAAAAGAGACATTATCGCCCATTCGAGCCTGTTATTACAAATTTGAAATTAACTTAAGACTATAATAAGTTCCATACCTGCATACTGCATGGGAGGTTTATTGGGAGCCATGATCTATTTTTAAGATTACACCATTCACCTTGAAAGTTCGCGAGTCGGAAGGCATTTTTCTGTTGTGGCCCTCAGGACACGACAGGACTAGTATTGTAAACTCCATGCTCAAAATCCGCCATCTTTAAATTGAGAATTTTTTTTTTTTTTTTATGTGATGAAGAAAATATGGACTTTAAATTAAGTGCTATTTATTGAAGGTTGTATTTGAATGGCTACAATGCTACAATCAATTTCAGCAATGCTAATTCAAAAATTTATGTCGTTGTTTTTATTTGCAAAAATCAAGTAAATTGGCAATGTTGAGGAATGCAGAAAATAAGTTCCGGTGCCAATCCGATATTTTAATAGCCAAGTCCAAAACATGATATTGAAGAATGATATCATTTAGATATTTTTACTGTTTCAGAAACATAAGGGAAAATATTTATTATACCAAAATATTTTTTGAAGAGTCACAAAGAGAAAGTGAAGGAGAATTAAATTATTTGAAATTTGAAATGAACAAGGCTAGTCTAACCGGAAACTTTAACAACTAAGGTAAGAAATTGTTAGCGTGTGTACGTATGCCACTTTCCATCTGGTGAAGTAATTTTGCAATCTGAATCTGAATAGGTTAAGGTAAAGGTAATGGAAACTTATTATAGTATACTTGTAGCACACAGTACTGTATGAACATTCAATGGTGCTTTGCAAACTCACAGGTTAAGTCAGCAAAAAACCTTCTGGACATGAATGACAACTGAGCGTAACATGTGGAAAAAACAGTTAACAAATTTTATAGGCTAAGTTCAGCTTTGAAACAATTTAGACTTAGTGAATATATGTCTGGTGGTCTGGCGGTAAAGCATTTCAATCTTTTAGTGTTTGAGCAGTTAAGGGAAGAAGGAGTATATACATTTGTTTTACCATAAGGAATGTGGAAATTCAGATATCATGATTATTTTTTGTATCAATTTTTTTATTTTTTTTTATTGATTATTATATTTAGGATTAGGTTGTCATGATCAATGGCGATGATTCTTATTGATTATCCAGGTGTTCTTTCATCTTGTTTTTAGCAGGGGCCAATATAATTTCTAACGCCTTATTTATTGTATCTATTCTATTTTATAATAAATTAATTAATATCTTCATCACCTTGTTATCATCTTTCCTTGCTTTTCATTTTTAGGGAAACTGGATAAGGGCTGCTTTCAGATTAGGGAGGACAGACTGACAGAGGCACGTATAGTAAGAGGCCACCCCCAATAAGGGTTTTCCGGTTGCATGCATGCTTTAATTTTGATGGCAAATGGTGAAATTACATAAAATTGAAATTTGGTTGAAATTTTTGTTCGATTTTGGCAACAGTTCCTGAAAATTTCTCAAAATTGACAGTACTTTTTTGAAAAGTAAAGAATTTTCCTAGAAATTAAGATTTTACAAACATGCAGAAAATTTTACAAAAAATGATGGAGATGTCCTGAAAATTGATGGAGATTTCCTTAAAATCATGAAAATTTCACACAGAAAGAAGAAAATTTCACACAGAAAGAAAATTTTCTGAAAATAAAGAAAATATCATGAAAATGAAGAAAAGGCCTATTTTAAAATGGCATTGCTTTAAAATTCATTATGGCTTCCATCTGGGCATTCTCAAGGTTGGACATCTGGGAATGTTATGGTGCACAGCAATGTAACAATGCTTTTTTGACGAATATTGGACAGAATTTATTTTTCTTCACAAATGTTGTGTATCAATAGTTTCGAACATATATGAGTACCATTAATTTTCTCTAACTGGCTGAGGTGACACAAATATTCATAAAAAATATCCTATTGACTGTAATGATAAAGATTTTCCCTCCAACTTAGCAAAACCGTACTGAGCCCATACACGGTTTACGCGTCTCCGACCTCAAGAATGGCTATTATAAGAACTATCCCTCTGTATCCAAAGGTTTTTGGTTCTATGTTGTAGAATGTGGTCTTAAAATTTTGGTCCAAATTATGATTTTTTGTTTTAAAAAGCCAGAAGATTTTTATTTAAAAGTGCAGATTTTTGGGTCAATAATTGAAGATTTTGGGTCAAAATGAAAGATGTAATGTTTGGTCGAAAATGGGAGGATGCAAACTGTCAAAGGTCTGGTCCAAAATTAAGTAACGTTAAGCTATAGTATAACTCAGTGCGGTAAAGCTTCAGCTTTCTACTCTAGCGTCCTGGATTCGATTCCCGATGGGTCTCCAACCTGTGCTTCACGACTGGTTAATAAAACGGCCATGGGCGTCTTGACGTAAATACTCCAGTGGAGGTCTGTTGGGACGTTATAAACCTTGGTAAACTAACCAATTCAGTCGATAAGATTGCAAAAAAAATGCCACACATCAAGCATGGTTCATATTTCAGTTAGACCCCTAATTATGGCTTCAACAGAATTTTGGAAGGTATGGGGAAGGCAAAGCCCACAAATAGGCCTAAATTAGCGGCCTTAGACACGTCACTGCTTTCTTTATTACTATCATTCGTACACAAAATTTAAATGCCACGACAGTACTTTTTCAAAGAGTGTAAGTTGTAGAAAGTGAAACTGCATTCTATATACATTGTATTACTCCGCCTAGTGTTACTTAGGTCTGACGAGTAACGTTACCGTACTAACATTAACGTTAAGGCTAGCGTAGGCCCTAGGTTCTAACAGTCTAACGTTAGGTTCCCCTTAGATTTCGGGCATTCACCTCGTCTAAAACAGAACATACAAACAAGAGATTTAGTGACTTACGTAATCGAATTTTTCTTTTTCAATCCACCTGCAGAATTTACGAGATATTTTGTTTGAGACTCAACGTAGGCTAGGCTAACTTGACTAAGAAACAATCACTAACCTACGTTAACTGTCGTTAATTACTATGGCACTTGACTCATCAGACGTACGTACGTACTTCCGTACGTCGTTTGTTGGCAACTACAAGGATCCTGATATCGATATCTCATTGTGTTTAGGAGAAATTGCATTTCAAATGATGTCACCAATTTGTTAAAAATTGACCTTGCATTGTAGGGTGATGTCTATGATGTCAAAATTGCAGATCTAAAATAATTATAATCTGATGATCAGATGCATGACTTGTCCATTTACATTTAAACTTACTAACACTTGTATTGCTAACTAGTTTTTTTATTTTTTATTTTTCTTATTTTGTATTCATACTTTTTACGCTCAGTTGGCGTTCATGTCCTCTTGAAGAATTTTTGCCGACTTAACCGATTCAGATTTCCTTAAAAATTTGTTCCAGCAAACTTACTGTAGCAAATAATGAGGTCACTAATTTTGATTAAAATAGCTACTCAACCACACAATAAGAACGTCATCCATTGCTATAATCATGATGCTCAACACCAACTCCCCAACAACTCAGGACCAACAGGAGAACAAATACAATGGAGCCATTGATAAGGGAAATTTGATCCTTATTACTTGTGATTTTCAGAATAAGAAAATCTGACATGATCTGCTTATTTATCAGTTCGAGTCTGACTGTTTGAAACTTCAAGGACAGAAGGAGAGAACAACTAATGTAATTGTTTCAGGCGCGTTAGTAAATCATTTTGACTGGGGGTGGGGAGGGGGGAAGGGGGGGGAGGGTGGAGGAGGGGAGAAGGGGAAGGGGAGAAAGGGAGGAGGAATGGGAGGGAGGATGTTAAACATACGATTTACCGACGACCCATTTGTAACTGTAACAGCCTGAGAGGATTGACCTGCTTTCTAAAGCCTTAAATTTTCCCGACATGATCAGATTTGACCTGATCATGAAAAGTTTACAAATGGTTTGTCTGTCTGTCTGTCTGCCTGTGTGTGTGTCTGTCTGTCTCTGCCTGTCTGTCTGTCTCTCTGTCTGTCTTTCTCTCTATCTGTCTGTCTCTCTATCTGTCTGTCTCTGTCTGTCTGCGTCTCTCTGTCTGTATGTCTGTCTGTCAGTCTGTCTGTCTCTCTCTACCTCTCTCTCTCTCCCCTTCTCCCCCCTTCTCTCTCTCCCTCTCTCTCTGTCTGTTTGTCTCTCTGTATGTCTATCTCTCTGTTTGTCTGTCTCTCTGTCGGTCTGTCTCTGTCTGTCTGTGTCTCTCTGTCTGTATGTCTGTCTGTCTGTCAGTCTGTCTGTCTCTCTCTACCTCTCTCTCTCCCCTTCTCTCTCTCCCCTTCTCTCTCTCCCCCTCTCTCTGTCTGTCTGTCTCTCTGTATGTCTATTTCTCTGTTTGTCTGTCTCTCTGTCTGTCTGTCTCTGTCTGTCTGTCTGTCTGTCTGTCTGTCTCTCTCTCTCTCTCTCTCTCTCTCTCTCTCTCTGTATCTCTCTCTCTCTCTCTCTCTCTATGTATGTTTGTTTTCTCTCTCTCTCTCTGTGTCTGTCTGTCTGTCTGTCTCTCTGTCTATCTGTCTGTCTGTCTCTTTCTCTCTCTCTCTTATCCAAAACGACGCAAGGCTTCACCCCTCGGTTTTACATGATTTTAAACAATTGTCTTCTATCAAAATCATGAGAAACGCAGGGGAGGGGTGTAAGGTAAGGGGGCACCTATTCAGAGATTTGTCTCTAGATTCCTGGTTGAGTATTATCATTCAACATGCCCAAAATATATTTTTTCTGCGGGCGCCACTGCCTTTGACAGTCTAAAAAATCATTAATTTACTATATAACATAATCAACTTTAAGAACTTTATCAGGGTAGGCCCATGTAAACGGTGCACGCCAAATAAGTCTTATGTCTGCATGGTCTGTATGTGTCCAACATTTACTCTTATGAGCAGTTTTGGGGGAGGGCACCAAAATCACAGTGACTACGATCCACTGGCCACCATGCCTATGAATACAAAAGGTACGGTAAATTATCTTTAACCAAATGTATCAGCTTTTTTTAGTTTAATGCTTTTGACAGTTTGCAAAAATGTTTTGAACTTTGTGCCATTTTTGTGAGTTTTGTGACTTATGAAAGAAACTTTTAAGGCATAATTTTGGAGTTAGAGGGATCAACATTTGTAGATTTTTTTATATGCATCCCAACCAGGGAGTTAAAAATATCTCCCTAATAGAGGGGTGTTTTGAAGGGAAACTCAGCCCCCTTGCTGAAATTTAGGGGAGTCGGGGGAAAAATTTGAAGTAGATTTCCAACTTTACCAAGTTCGCCTTTACAGCTATAATGGAACAGAAAAGTGATCAACTATTGGACTGTTTTTATAACATGTATTTAAAACGATTTTCCAGAACCCCATCCAAACATTTAATTTTTATATTATTGTTCTCGTTTTTATATTTGTTTCTCAGAATTTCTTGCAAAATATCAACAATTTTTGGTCATGTTTACCCACTAACAACGTCCATTACTGTTTCGTTAGAGCATATCTTTTGACTGATAGATGAGTCTTTTAACTCACCCATGCCCTGATTTTGGCTAACTTATAGTGTCAAATATATCACGGTTATCATTTAAACAATGAACTATGCCCCTTTAAGCGTAATAAGATATCCACATGGTCAGTGGAGTAGTGAGTTATGTTTCACTGGGGAGGGGAGGGGGTGGGAGCATTTTGGCGCCCCTCAAAAGAAATGCTCAAACGATGGGCACATAGATCTAACTTTGGTAGCACCGTATAGATGGCATCGTTTAAGAAATTGCTTAAAATCATTCTAGTGACAAAACCCTGAAATGTCCAGGGAGCAAAGATTTTCCCGTTAAAATTTTCGCGGTAAAATTTCCTTAATATGAAGGAAATTTTCATAATTGTAGAAAGCTTCCCAAAATTTGAAGAAAATTTCCGCAAAATGAAGAAAATTCCCCGAAAATTGAAGCAATTTTCACGAAACTTGAAGAAAACTTCCCAAAAATTGAAAAAAATGTCTGAAAGTAAAAGAAAAATCTCGAAAATTGAAGAAAAATTTCTAAAATTGAAGAAAATTTCTGCAAAGTTTATGAAAATGAAGGACATTTTACGAAAGCTTCCCAAATAAAGGAAACATCTCAAGATTTTACCCCTAAAATTAAAGAAAATTTTCGCAAAATGTAGAAAATTTCACGAAAATTGAATTTAATTTTATGAAAATGAAGGAAATTACAAAAACTTCCTCAAATTAAAAGAAAATTTCCGATAAATAGAGCAAAATTAACAAAACTTGAAGAAAACTTCCCCAAAATTAAAAAAATGTCTTCAAAATCATAAAATTTTCCCGAAAAAAAGATATGCAGGAAAATAAATTCGTAAAACCTTCATCATTGGGTATTAAAGCTGGCCCCTCTGGGCCAAAATGGTACTTGGCGGGTCTTAATTACTTAACTTAATTGTGTCAAATTTAGGCACTGTTAAGGGCAAAGGCCTGGTGGTGACCCAGGGGCGATGCCCCAGAAGATCTATGTTTCTCGTGATTTTTAAAGCAGAAAATTGCTTGAAATGTGTCAATTCCATGGGGTAAAGCAACAGGTAGGGGCGGTGGGGGAGAAGCCCCCGGAAGCCCTAGACGTGATTTTGATAGCAAAAATTGGTTTAAAATTGTGTAAAATCTAGTAAAAGCTCCTGGAAGCCCTCCATTTCTCGCAATTTTGATATCAGAAAATTACTTAATATTGTGTCAAATGTAGTGTCGACGTCCTGATAGACGTCCATGTGGGGCCGAACCTCAGAAACTTAGCGTTTTCGGCGTGATTTGCAGAAAGTGCTTAAAATCGTGTCAATTCCACACTAAAGTTAGTTCGAAGGAATATATATTTTGGAACAAATGTTCAAATGTAGGATACCATTGACTACAATATGTGTCTTTAGTTGGAATGGATGATTTTCATGTTTTGGATGTAAAATAAAGCTTTGAGAGAAAACATTTACAACATATGTTTTGTAATTGATACAAATTACAGAAGTTAAGAATGAAAAGTATATATAAATATATTATCTCATGACACATGATGTTTGTACCCCTGTCAGCCTGTGAACTTCGGCACCTTCCTAAAAGGTAGCACAGTACTAATTAGGTATAATTGCGCCAGCCCAAAATGAGAAACCTCAGCCTGAAAAAGGCTAATAAAAATATTTTCAAAGGTCCCATTTCATGGGATAGGAAGCTGAGAAGTTGCAAATTTCAGGAATAACATAACATAACATAACAAGATTACGGGCTAAGAAGGGTTGGTCACCCCATTAAAAGCCCAAACTAACACCACCACCACCACACACACAAAAATAATAAAAGACGCCCAGAGTTAAAGCAATCGACAGAACCGGGTGTCTTTTTATGACGTCAATATTACGTCATTTCTCGCTGTGACTTTTTGACGTCATTTCTTGTTACGGCAACCTACACAAAGTGATGTTATACTGAAGTCGCAAATTATAACGCCACTATGATTCTGCATACACAGTCATACATCGCCTGATTAAAGTTTTTGTAAATTTCCCGTGGGATATCCTAAAACTTTTTACTTTGTTAATTAATATCTAAATGTTTGTTTCCCGGGTCCCACGCACGTTAACAGCAGTAACACTAACGCTGGCCAGTTAGTTGTATTGGTAGGCAGCAAACTTACTATACAACTATGACTGATAGCTAATTCTAAATAGCATTTGCTATGGAGTCTGAGGTACTATAAATGGATAGTGTGTAATTTATTTTGCATGACAGCACTGAATAGGTAAAATGATTTCAGCAGGTGTCATACAAGTGCTTGGAACTTCCAAGTTGTTGAATGGAAGTAGATTGGCCTAGACTATCTGGGGTCTAAGATTAGGCTATACTTACCCCCACCCCGGGGTGGGGGATAATGGGGGTCAGTGACATATGGTTTTGGTATTTAGGGCAGTTCGTGATTTGGGTGAGGGGGCTGGTTTGGGATTCGGGGGGGGGGGGGTGAAAGGATTTGGGATTAAGGGGGAGGGGGAAGTCCGTGTTAGGATTTGGGTGAGGGGTTCCGTATAATGCCAAAACTTCCTTACCTACCGTTAACAGGGTTAGTTTAGCATTTGTGACTGCAGTTTAAATTCTTGCAGATCATCATAAGTTGAAGGAAATATTATGGGATATATTTTTTATTGGGAGAAGGTCTAGGCCTAGGTCCGAAAAACAATCCCTAGCTCAGCCTGCTCCTACTGTTTCTTTCAATTTTGCAGCTTAGTCTGTTAGTAAGAAAGTGACAGCGGTTGTTAGACTTAGGGCGTATGACGTAGCTAAAGTATAAGAGGCAGCGAAGGTCACTTTATGCTAAGGCTAAGCCACTGACATGTTGACAGGGAGTAATTTTTAAATTGCTCCCAAACTTCGGAAATCTTAGCATTCAGTACATCCAATTATAGATGTAACAATTACATTAATTAAACACTGACATTTAATTCAAATTTTACGTTATGGAAGTCCAGATAAAATCCGCTCAATCTTCTTTGCATTTGTCACTGTCACTTCGGGAAATCTGCAAGCTCAGCCTTTACCTCCCGTAGTCGTCTCAGCACCCAGCCAACATTGAAAGGCCGTTGTTACGTCATTGTTCGAGCATTAGAATTAAAATAACGTCATTGTTCCGTCACTCTGCTATGACGTCATAAAAAGACCATTGCAGTTAGTAAAAAACTTATCAATGTTGATCTCCATGGGCAAACTATTCCACTCATTAACAACTCTTTGCGAAAAGCTAAAACGCCGAATATCTATCCGTGAGAACTCTTAGTCAACTTCAAACTGTTACCACGTGTCGGCAAAAATCCTTCAAGAGGACATAAACGCCAACCGAGCGTAAAAAGTATGAGTAAAAAATATACAAAAATCTAGTTAGCAATACAAGTGTTAGTAAGTTTAGCTTTGAAACACTGAGACTTGGTGCATGTACACTGTCTGACGGTAAAGCATTCAATCCTTTAGTGTGTGAGGGAAAAAAGAGTGTTTATATACATTCTTTTTAGCATAGGGAACCTGGAAATTAAGGTCATGATTATTTCTTGCATTAGTTCTGACGGTGGGGATAAGTTCATCTTTATTGATGGTGACAAGATTGTTATTGATTTTATATAGCTTATGTAGCCGGGTGTTGTATCTTCTTGTTTTAAGCAGGGGCCAATCTAATTTATAAAGCATGTTTTTTACACTAAATTTATAAGAGTAGTCTGCCATACAGAACCTGGCTGCTCTCCTTTGAATAGATTCAAGTTTATCTACATCGCACTGGTGATGGGGGTCCCAGACTGCAGATGCGCACTCAAGTACTGGCCTGACTGGAGCTTTATAAGCAGTGGATTTAACGTCGGTGGGACAGTTTGAGAGGTTACGTTTTAAAAGGCCAAGTATAGAGTAGCTTTCTTGTTATGTTATGTATATGTTTATCCCATCTAAGTTTATCATCAAGTGTCATATGAAGGTTAGCTGAAACATGCAGAAATAACAGGAAGTCAAGCATCACTACCAGATAGGAACTTAAAAACCTGAATCATACAGCCACGTACTCTTCTCAACTCAAGCGTGGTCAAACCAAGGAATGGTAGAGAATATATATGTCTTGACTATGCGTATCCAAATATGACGAGATCTGCTCCAGAAAATGTTTCATGGGGAACTTTTTTACCATTGACCTCATACCAAAATTTTAGTGATTTGGCGAGGGTGTATAACACCTCTTCACTTCGGCCTGAAAAAAAAAAAAAAAAAAAATTCTGGTGAGCTCCTATTGAGACTATCCTCATTGAAGAGATAAAAGATAGTCCTTTTTTAAAAATATCAAACATCCCAACTCGTTCGCGTTCTGGTGCAAAAAGGAGCAAATAAATAGTTCCGTGCTACCAGAAAAGCTTCACTGGGGCACTGTCCCCGTGCTTCCCCCGCCACTGAACATGGATTTCCACCAAATTTTCTCTTTAATAGTCCTCTATCATCATCATAATGATATGAAAATGCACGGGGATCGAAAGAGTCCTTTAACTAAATCTTCTTTAAAGTGATCTATTTTACCTTAAAAGACATTTAAAATATGAATATTCATATATTCTTTAGTTATCGGGTCGGGTCATTTTTGTAAGGTATTATAAGGATATTAATAGCATGTCACTAGGCCTGTGTATTTAATAATTTACCCTAAGTTTCATTATTATAATTTTTCTAATTTTTAAAATTAGATAATGTCCGTAAATTACTACAAAAATAAATGTGAATTTCAACCAATTTTCTTGTTTACTTTGGCAACAATGTTATTAACTCATTAAATACCGACGAAAACGTAACAGAAAACGTCGCTGCGAACAACGAAGTTAATGATTATCGTCATAGCTCAAAACCCTACAAGAATTTTTCATTTTATTACAGAATTATTAATTTGTAACTTAATAATTGATGAGTATTCTTTCTTTGTTGATGAGGCTGTACTTTTGAAGTGACGAATGTGATGCAAGTTCTACTGACCGCTGTCGCAGAACAGTTGTTGTTGTTGTTATGCTATCCTTATATCCGTGACACAGCTGATTTGGTGATTGACTGCGCCAAATGTCAGCTGATATGTCTGGGACAGATAAAAGGCGATCCACCCGTAGCAGTAACAGTTGCGGCAGCGTTGTGAAACCCCAAGCTGTAAGGTAAAATGAAGGACATATGAATGAATTACCTTTTGTTGGAATGTCTGTCTGTAGTGTAGGCCTAGGCCCTACCTGGTCCAACGTTATACCTACCCTAGGCTAGGCCTTTACTAACGTTAACGTTAGTCTTAATTATTCTTTGTCAAAAATGCCCTAACACTGCACTTATCAATTGTATGACACACACTACTACCCCTAGTGAGATAAACACCTCACTCAGTATGGCACTGCTTGCAAGGCAATACTTGCATACTGTGTGAGACAACGCACAATACACTCGTAACATTGAAAATCACTGAGACAACAACAAATAAGCTGGCTTCATTAATGGTTTAATGTCAATAAGCTGTCACTTAATGTGAGTAAAACTATTTATATGTTATTCACAATTATAAATTAAAAACAAATTGATCTGTAACAATTAATGATGCTAGTACTAATATTGAAAAAGTTTATGTCGCAACATTTTTAGGTGTGTTAATTCATGATAAGCTTAATTGGAAGGACCACATTTCTTATGTATCAAGTAAAGTTTCTAAAATTATAGCAGCACTTTATCATGCCAGCCATTTATTGAATAAGGAAGCTCTTCGTACTTTATACTGCACTCTTTTCCTACCATATATTTCATATTGTGCTGAGGTCTGGGGTAATACATATTATTCAAATATATTACCCTTATTCTTAAAACAAAAAGGGCTATTAGAATTGTTTTTAAGGCAAATTTTCTTGATCACACTTCTGAATTGTTCTATAGTATGAGATTATTGACTTTGTTTCAGATTATTGAACTAAAGACTGCTATTTTTATGTATAAGGCTTTTCATGTGTCATTGCCATGTAATTTTCAATCATATTATTTGATAAACTTTACTAACTACAGTTATAATTCAAAATATAACAATAAATTTAAACAGATATGTCAGAACAACCAAAAAACAGCACTGCATTTCTATCAGTGGGGTTAAACTGTGAAATACATGTGATGAAAACATTACCAACTGCAATAACATTAATATTTTCAAAAAAGGTGTAAGGAAAAATTACTTAAATCTCACTTAGCAAATTGCCAAACATAACCTAAAAGTTATGTAACACTGTAGATGTTTGATTTTTGCTTTAATTATTATTATTACTATTTTTTTTTTTCTTTCTTCTCTCCTCTCTTCCCCTCTTTCCTTTTCTTTACTTTTCTTTCCAGCCATTCTAATATTGAATTGAGTTTTTGTATGTGAATTGATTTGGAGGAATTAATTAATAATAAGTATTATACTTCTTTTTTCCTCCTTTTCCAGTTATGTTTATTTATTTTGTTATGTATGCATACATTATTTTGTTAATGTTTTTGATGTTGATGTACAAAGCTGGAAATAAATTGTTGTCGTTGTCATTGTCAATAACATAATCATGAAATGAAAACCCTTCTTAAAACTGACAAAAGTACTTTCGAGCTATGATTTTTATTTCATTAGTGTCTTAAACTTAAAGTATCTTTTAAACTTAAGTTACAAATGAAATGATGAACATTTTGTACATAAAAAACATGTAAATTACGAAAGAAATGACATTCTGATTACTTCGCAAATCTCTTACTTTAGGAAACGCATACACAATTAGTGAGCGTATCACCCAAGAGCGCTGGCACTGCTATTTTGAAAATGTTTGTCAGTAAATGCACGCAGTTTTTGATTTAATGCTATACGCATGTTGACTTCACTGTCGCTCTATTGTTCAACAACTTTTCAAATAATTAGATACATTCATTCTCGAGGTCGGTTTGACGTAAACAGGTACAGGCTCAGTACAGTTTTGCCAAGTTGGAGGGGAAACTTTATCATTACAGTCAATGGGATATTTTTCATGAATACTTGTGTCGCCTCAGCCAGTTAGCGAAAATTATTGATACTCGTATATTGGAAACTATTATCTAATATATAACATTTGTGAAGAAAAATAATTTTTGTCGAGTATTTGTTGCAAAATGACAAAAAATAGGTTTTACTCCCATTGACTGCAATGATAACTGACTGTTTGTTTTCCCATTTGACTTAAGTTTGAAATCGTCAAAAAAGCTTTGTTACATCGCCGTGCACCACAACATTCCTGGGTATCCGACATCCAGAATCCAAGGCGCTGTTTGAAACTAAGTCAGTAGCAATGGCTCTCACACAAAACGCAACTTTTCACAGTTTTTTTTTTTAATAAACTCACACTTAAAACGTAAGTGATTGTCTCAATGTAGTATCATTGCATATATCAATTGATTTTGTTTTGCGTAAAAGTGATCCATGACGATAAAAGGCATTGTCAAAAGTTGACCTGCAATCGTTGTGGAAAGGCCTAGTTTTTCTAGCGTGTAGTCAAATTTTATCTACACTTCTATGATAAGCCAATGCAGCAGTTTCAACGTTATTAGGTATATAGCATTTCCTGACTGTATAGCAGCCATGTAGTGGCTATAGCTTATACTACAGTCAGCTGTTAACTGACTATACTACCCACTGTAATGTGAGTCAAAAGTTAAAGCCGGTTATAGTTACAAAACAGATAGACCATGCAAGCTTACATTGACATATGAAACTGACTTACATGTGCGTCATTGTACCAAATTGTCATTCACCAGAGTGACTCTGGGGTGAGTCAATTTACTTCAGATCCATGGACTTTGTACAGAGATAAGTGATTTTGGGTAGGCCAAAGTCATTTGCACAAGAAATGTCAGTCACCTAAGTGATTGAAGGGTGCGTCAAATTATGTACATGTTTTACCACCCACCTTGGTGCACTGACTCACATTTCGGGGGTGAGTCACACAATTAATAAGTGCATTAGGCCTAAGCCTACAGTTAACTTTTCCTATGCAGAACTTAAAACTTATCCCCAAATAATGTTCCGTTACAGTGCTTTAAATCCTTTTTCCAAAAAAATAAAAAACAGGAAATCAAGAGACACCATTTCAGAATAGAAGACAAATACGGTAGCCTTCGTGGGGAAAGGGGGGAGGGTTCACTCGTTAAATGTAATGCTAGACTCAATGGAAATCCCTTCGCACCTGGAGAGTTTACAATATCTCAAAAACTATGAGAGCACATATCTTTTATGCACTTATGTGACTCACCCCTACACCCCTAGACAAGGTGAGTCATTACACCAAAGTGGGTGGACAAAACATGTACATTAACACACCCCTCAGTCACCTAAGTGACTGACATTTTGAAATGACTTACCCCAAATCAATCACCTCTGTACAAATTCAATGGGTCTGAAGTAAATTGACCCACTCCAGAGTCACTCTGGTGACTGACAATTTGATACAATGAGGCACATGCGAGTTACTATTTCATATGTCAATGACTAACCTTTGACTGACATACAAATAACAAGTGCATTATAGTTGATCAGTCGTCAAGTGCACGAAGATTGATCAGTCGTTTTGTTCATTTGTTTAATGCAAAAATATAATCGCGCAATCTGGACTGCATATCAAATGACCAAAATTATTCTATGAACCTGGAAGTTCTTATAAATATTCATTGCCAACTGAGATTCGTTAAGAGCAAATCGGAACGTGAAAACTGCTCTCTTTTAAATAATGGTTAACGACTTCCTCATGTTGGTATTCATTGGAAGTATTAATAAATATACTGCAATAATATATTAAGGAATTGGAGAACATTTGCAAAAATGTGGTTTCCGATATGTAGTTCTCCATTGACTTTACACGCAAAGTTAGTTACAGGGTATGCGACTACCCCTTCCCCTAAGTAGGTTACCGCATTGTCCCCTATACCCTGCAACAGATAGTACATAGGCCTAGGCCCTACTTAGAAGTTTAGAATTAGTTGGGAGACCATGACCCGGGGATCCGATGCAGAACTTTGATAAGGATCTAGGGTAAACCATGTGGTTTTCGTCCACTTAGGGTTTTTTTGCCATTAGTTTATAAAAGAAAGTGAAAGATGATACTTTTGTTGTGTTTGGAATGATCAATCAATACATTAATGTTTACAAAAAAATTTGTTTCACATATACTTTAAGAGTAATACCTGTAAGTTTTCCTAAAGTTTTTTGTGTCTGAATCCGTCCAGTTTGGTCAGTTTCCCCCGTCTACTGCTGCCTTAAATTCGTCCACCTTTATTAATTATGCTAATTAGGCATGTAAAACATTAATCAACACAACATATTAAAGATTGTATGGGTAATCTCCATTGATTTTAATATTTTGTACCAAAGTTAAGGGTCCAAATTGAAGCAATAAAACATATACAACATGAATTTTGGGGTCTTTATTTAATTTACAGTCACAGAGTCACCTTAACAAAATAATGCTTAATTCACCTAAAGTACACAATCTTCATGTGGTGGACAGATTCTGGCATAGACTTCAAATTGTTCATGCCGGTAATTGACCACCCAACTAGAAAGGACAAGCATGAATATAGGCCTTGACACTCAAGAACATACTTTGTACTGAACTCAAATTTACTCATTTTATTGTTTTTGATTTATTTTATTTGGAGAGGATATGAGTAGAATTTTTTTTTTGTTTGTCTGACTTTAAAAAAATTAGAAATTGAAAAGGGAGCTCGCCGGCGATATATAAATTTGAAAAAGTTTTTTTTTCGTTTCCTGTATCCAAGTTAATTATATTGGTATATATAGACAACACTCTGGAAAATATGTTGGCAGGTTTACAGATCTTGATTGGTCTAATGGGTGCATGTAGGGGTTGTCAAATACCTAAGTGGACCAAAACACTTAGGTGGATGAAAACCACACGGCCTACCCTAGGCCTAATCACAACTCGTTCTTTTTCTTATTCTTCTGATTTATGTTTCAAACATTAGGAGGCTGTTCAAATTGGGACAGGAAGTGAATGAACACTGCTTTTGCATGCTTCTCTTCTTGAATAGTGTTCAGAGAACCAGGCAGGGGTGACTGCAGGGCTCCCTGTAAACCTTTAAAAACCTTTATTGACAAATTGAACCTTTATTCCTTTCAAAATAACCTTTAAAACCTTTAAAAACCTTTTTTTTTTAAGTTAAGTAAGGTAAATGATTCGAGTGCCAAGGTTTTAGCTTCATTGGTAAGTATACACATCCATTTAATAGCATATCTGTTCTCAACACACATTTAAAAAGTAGCAGGACCAAAATAAAATTTCCAACTTCACGCAAGTAATGGACTTTTGGCGCCACCAACTGCCTTTTGCCCCAGAATATGCTCATTGTATGAAAATTTATTTCATGAGTTAACCTGTATAAAACTTTTTATTTAAATCCAAAACTTTTAGAAACCTTTATTTCAAATTTTCCAACCTTTAAAAAAACCTTTATTTAAAAAAAGAGTCACTGGGAGGCCTGTGACTGACCTGCCTTTAGGACCGCTATTTAGCATCTTTATCTGAGGGATGGGGAGCGCTATTCCACCATTGTCCACTTCTCCCTAAGGCTGGATGAGGAGTAGGAGCTGCAGATGATGTACTTTTGCTTTTGATGTCTGGCGAATCTGATAGCTGTGGAAAATCTAGTGAGAAATGAGCGAGCTTTGAACCTGGGACCTCCAGTGTCTTGCTGCTGTTTGCTTTACCAACTAAGCTGACTCCTGCAGCAAATAAAGAAATAGCAGATCTTTTGATACGTAGCAGCTCTTATTTGGAGCACGAAGAAGCAATATGAACGCCATCCCCATCCACTTTGGACTCTTGGAGCATTCAGTGACAGAGCATGGAGCATTGTAAATGGATTTGACACTTGTCAGTACCCACTTTGGAGCTCACGAGTATTATGAATGGATTGACACTAATTGTGGAGCTTGCAGCATGAAGCATTATTTCCTGCAAAAGAATTACACCAAGTGTCATGTTCCACTGCACTTTTATTAGCTGTCAGCTGACTTGCGCAGTACATACATAAAGTGGAAATCTGAATGGCATTACTGTAGATTAAGATTCCATCACTGTATTTGTATTCAATTCATTTTACATGCCTGCCATTGGAAAAGATGTAAAGGGAGGAGGGAACTTTCCTGTACCATTGGGGGATTTCCAGAGTGCAGACTATTAGTAGAAAATGGAAAGAGAATACAATGTGTTCTTTCATGAAAATGATGTACTAATTTATACCTGTACTTCTCAAGTTTAACTTTTCATTGAATGTTTCCTTGCTATAAAAATTATTTGCTAAGTTGATTTTTAAGTTGAGCTTTTCATGGATATATGCAGCTCTGTAGGAAGGGATGGGGTTTCCTTGAACGGTGTTTCAGTTCATTTGATTCCATTTAGATGATCAAGTTTTGACAAACAAAATGTCACACTACACATGCAAGGTTTTCTTTTTTTTTCAGTACTACAGCATTTCATGATTTTTTAAAGTAAATCTTGATTATTTTTTCTTTGCAGTGACAAATCCTACGTAACATGTGTTGTGGATTACCTTCATGATGCCTATGCCGGCAGTAAAATAGAGGATAAGGATAAAATCCAGTGGGTTCGTTTTGAAAGAATAGACACCCAAGGTATGGTTATATCGTAATGTTTATGAGTCATTTGTATTACTCTTTTAATTACCATGGTTGTGATTGGTTGCTTTCACTTTCATTTAAGCGAAAAAGCAGGAAGTACATCTTTAAAAGGGTGTGATCATTATTTTGTCATTTCCACAGAGATTTAGTAAACAATAGATAATAAACCCAACTTTATTCAAAATGCTCTCATTGGTGACCTGTAATTAATGCATAAACAGAGTAGAGTATTATTTGTTAATGGAATTAAACCTATAGCGTATCAGACGTGATGGTTCACCAGACAGGAATGGACAGAACAAGACACCTTCTCTTTGTTCAGCTGTTGAGAGGTTAATCAAAGGATGGGAGGTTCATTTGGAGATGTATGATGTGAGTTGTGGTTGACAGTACCATTTTATATCCCTTTGTACTGAAGTTTCAAAGCAAAAGGAAATGTTGAATGCAGGATGTGTTGTGTGTTTTGTCTCGTACAATATATGAGAAAGAAATGGACTAAATATCTAAAGGCGAGATGTTTTGGTTTCTTACTGTGTTGCCATTATTGTCCCACCTACGAAGCAGAAAGCGATAGATGATCAGTCTGTCGTTGCTGGTGGCGGCATGCACAATAAGTTTAGCCAAATGGAATGTTGCTGGTATTTTGAAATTTCTTACCTCAAAAGACTTGAGTTACAATAAATCTCGGTCTTAATAACAATTTGTATCTTGCTTGAAAGAATGGAAAGTTTACCTGATTTCTGGTTTGAATAGCAGTTGAAACAATAGAACCTGGCCTGCAAAGAACTGAAAATAAGTATAGGTCTCAATAACAATTTGTATCTCATTTGAAAGAATGGAAAGTTTGCCTCAAAAGAACTGATTCCTGATCTGATTAGCAATTAAAGGATTAGTTCAGTGGTCAAGCAAGTCCATATTGTATGAAAGGGGACTTCAAAAGAAACAAAATGGTGAAGAAAGCTTTCAAAAATATTATTCCATTACGGAGATATTCAAGTTTAAAGCTCTGTCTTATCTGTGTAGAAATGACTGGTGTAGTAAGTCTATTATTGAAAGTTGACATCTTCATCCTCACATTTTTAACAATTGTTAATGTAATTTAAAGAAAGGTTATTCAATTTTTTTACTATTTAAATTAGTTTTCCTCAAACTTTCTTTGGGTGGTATATTATACCCTTTCTAGATCTAGATTTACTACTATTTTGAAATATTCCATGGTTTTTAAACCAATTGAAAGAAAGGATGTACAATGTTAGAGTATAATCAATGGGAATATTGTTAACAATGAATTGCTCCTTATAAAATACTATTAAACGGTGGTAGACAATAAATATATTTTTTTTAATGCAAAACTTGACTTGAAAATGGCAAGTCCCCTTTTTATCGTCCTTTGATATCATCTTTACTACTCTTTTAAACATTTTTGTGATGAAGTTGAGCTTCAACATCATTGATGTTCTGGTTAAGCCATAAAGTCACAGGACAAAATATGATAGAATACATGAAGAATTTGAGGAATCAGAGGCTATAACATCACAACTAGTCTGATTTCAGTCACTTCTACACAAATGATACCAAATTTAAACTTAGATATCTCCTGAATGGAATAACATTTTTGAATGCTTTCTTCACTCTTTGTTTCTTTTGAAGTCATCTTTCATATAAGATATACATGCTTAACCCCTGAACATTTTGTTTTTAAAGTAATAAAACCTGGCGTAGAATTTTAGTTGGAAAGATATCAAACAATTAGGAAATACAGTTGATGACATCCAAGGATAACAAATTGTGGATATCTGTTCAAAATCAATTGGGCGAGACCTTTCATCTTCCAAATTTCTAGTAAATTTTTCTTCCAGTATTTAGTCTTTTGGATATACATCAAAGAGACAGTCTTTAGAGATTTTGAAAGGGCTAAATATACAGAGTGCATATTAAATGGTGTAAAAAAGTATTAAATGTCTAGTAATTTGTTTCACAATTAAACAATTTCAGTAAAACGAAGATTTACATTTATCAGTAAATATTATGTTGGTGGTATTCTCAGATCAAAATAATTCCTCTGTCAATATCATGATGAGGGTGAGTTATATGATACTATTGTCATTATGACCTACTGATGAAGGAAGTGTTCTTTTAATGGTCATTTCTCGTTTAATTTCCAGACTTGCTGCACCACCCTCAGTACTCACAGCAGAACAATGACGCACCTCTAATCTTGACCTTAGGGTATGCAAATGGCATACAGATCTGGAGCGTATTGGTAAGTAGCACATTACAATAAGATATTAATTCATTTGTATTATTCAAAATGAATTAAAAGTCATCTTTCTTAGGTGCAATCCTAAATGTTGAATGAATTCTATTGGAGCTTTAGTGGTTTTGTATTTGACAGTGCTATGTCCATGAAAAAGCATGTCAACCAAGTCAGCCGGTCTTGCTATGTGCACATCAGGAACATCGGATGGATACGCCCATTGCTGAATACAGAAGCCACCAAATCTTTAGTGCACAGCTTGATTATTTTGCGACTTGACTACTGTAATGCGCTACTGTGTGGTGTAACAGACTCTTTAACTGGTAAACTGCAGCGTGTTCAGAACACAGCGGCCAGAGTAATCACTCGCACAAGAAGATCTGAACACATTACGCCTGTGCTGTAGGAGCTCCACTGGCTTCCCGTGGGTTACCGTACTAAGTACAAGGTCATCGTACACACTTTCCGGGCACTATGTGGCTTATCACCTTGTTATATGAGAAATATGTTTAAACTGTATACTCCAGCGCGTGCACTCAGGTCTTGTAGATCTTCAAGTCTTGTGGTACCACGAACAAAAACTGTCAGTTATGGTAACAAATCTTTTAGAACAATAGCATCAGCACTCTGGAACAATCTTTCAAGTGATGTCCGAGACTGTTCAGATTTGAACACTTTTAAATCTTTATTAAAAACATATCTATTTAAGCTAGCATATGGACTATAACTTCTAATTATATTAACTTGTATTATATTTCATGTACAGTGCCTATGAGCATGTTTTTTCATGAATTTTAGCTCTACAACATTCGGTATAATAATAATAATAATAATAATAACAACAACAACAAGAACTTCTCTGCGACACATGCGATGTTGGGGTGGGGGTGACAATTGATGCTTCTATCTAGACAGGAGACAAATATTTGGACAATTGAAATTGAATTGGCATAGGCCTACCTTGTGATATTATTACATTTTAATATATTGAGATGGTGATAGCAGGGATATGTTGCTGTAGAAACATATTTGATGCAAGGGTTCCATTCTTACTGACAATACAATATTGGGTACAAAATACATAGTTATATTAGTTCTTTGACGGTTCTATCACAACTACAGCCTGTACAATGGCACCAGAATGTTTGCAAAGTTTGGGAGGGGTCCCCATATTCCATGGCTACATGCTACTGGAGGGAGGGGTCCCCATATTCCATGGCTACATGCTACTGGAGGGAGGGGTCCCCATATTCCATGGCTACATGCTACTGGAGGGAGGGGGAGAAATTAGTTGATTCCATTCCTACTACAATATGTAGGAAATATAAATTAATTTTGCCACAAAAATGGTGAACTATGTATTGCTGTATTTTCTGTACATTTTTTTTTACCCCATAGCCAAATGGAGATGCTCATGAAATGCTCTCATTGCGAAGAGGCCCAGTTTGTATCGTGAAGATCTTACCCTCTCCACACACTGATAAAGGGGACATTTATAGGAGTAAGCGGCCTTTGATTGCTATCTGTGACGGTGTGAGGTAAATCTACTTTGTGTGATTGTATTTTCAATTTTTTATATTCCTTTTTCTGTAAACTTACGTCAAAGTTGTTGCCTGAAAGTTGTTCAGAATTAGCTGAAGAAGGCATCTTTTAGTTCACGTTCCTCTTGCACAGTGCCATACATTTAGAAATTGAAAACCAAGAAAGTAAAAGATAGAATACTAGAATTGAAGAAAAAGAAAAGACAGTCCTTTGTGTATTTCTTTGATAGATTATTTCATTCCTTTTAATTCATTCCTTTTAAGGCAATGTCTTTCAAAAGGTTGAAATTGGAAGCCAATAGTAAATTGGCTTCTCCTAGCAGTTGATTGCTTCCAGGGTTTTGCCAATTTACCAGGCATAGGTTGCAAAGAGTTATATATTAAACTGGATGATGCATATATGCAATGAAACTAGGACTGCTATCCACATATGACATCACAAATCACCTTTTTGTAAGAATGAGTTGGTCTGAAAGTCAAACAAGTTGTTAAGTGGCCAATTTCTAATCACAATTGATAGATTTAGCTATTTTTTTAGATTTCAATCAATTTCAAAGTAAGTTAGCAATTTGCACAAGTTGTCACTCATCCTTTTCATTTGTCCCAATTGCAAGCAGGATGCAAATGGGACAAAGCTGCTTACTGATAAAACCCATATATGAGAACGTTGAGCTGAGCACTTCAATGCTGTACTCAACCGTCCATTTATAAATGATGAAGTGATAGCCTGCCTGCCTCAAGTTGCCGCCAATGGGGAACTTCATACTCCACCTACCAATTAAGAGGTGAAGAAGGCCATTAATTAACTATCCACTGGCAAAGCCTCTGGGTCATATGTACTACCTGGTGTAGCAAGTTGAGTGGTGGAGCTCATACAGCCGAGTAATTACTTGAGGCACAAATCAAGCGTGTCGCTTGAAAGGCATGGGCTGCTGCCACATCCCTTTAATACTGGACCTGCCCATGCTAGCTGCTCATGTGGAAAAGACTTCTGAGCACAAACTGGCCTTTTCAGTCATCTACACACACACCGAACTAATTTACAGACTCGTCGTGTGTAGCCTTGGTCATCATTGCTGCGATGGACGTAAACAACACAACACATGTTGATAAAAAGTAACTTGGCGATTTTTAATAGGCAGCCTGCGGGCCAAATCTGGCCTGCCAGACAATCCAATCTGGCCTCCGAGCAATAGTCATTATATAATGCAATACAGTGCATTGCATGTAAGATCAATCCAAAACCGGGAAAAATTGTAAAATACTTCTTTATTTTGTTTTTTTCCTAGGCAGATCAGCTCACTAAAGCATTGCGGCTTAACAAATAAAATGTTATCTTAAATTCCGCTATAAATTGGGCTCGCGGCTTGTCAAAGGATGGTGGATAAGTAAAGCACTGACATCTGACATTCATCCTTCTAATTGCTCATGCTCTGAGCTTGTTTGTATTCAGGGATTGTTTTGACGGGTTTTGTTTGTCACATAACTGCTGGTTTTGCCACGCAATTGGCCCACAACCTGAAGCTGTTGTGAAATGATGATCCTTCGAAAAATTCAATTAAGAACCCTTAGAGTAACTCATATAGAATGTGTAGAATTATTAAAGGAATTGTAGTGATTTCTGTTTTGGCTGAAAAAGTATCGATTCTCAGCTGATCAGTTTTTTTAAATTTGATCAAAAGCACCTTTAGCTTGAGTTATGGCTGGTCAAAGTTTGATCAATTTTTCAGTTATGCAAAACGTGTGATGTTTGACAGGGCAAATGGCTCAAAATCTACATGCAATTCTTGAATTTCTTTCCTTAAATCCAAGTCACTGAAAATCATGGGAAAGTCTTATACCTGCTAGAATTTTATTGGGTGTGTGGTAAAGACTCTTTAACTTTTGATCAGAATATGCTGCACCATTTCACGACTTTTATGATAGACATTTAAAAACAAAGGGTTAATAAAGGAAAATGCCAAGGTCGCCATGTAATACATCACAAAATTACATAGAATATGCAAATTGATGGCTGAGATTTTAAAATGCTGTAAAATGGCCGATGTTTAACCAATATTAATGACATTTTTTCTGCTCCTACGATGGTTTTTAATAAATTTGATAGCAATTTGTTCAAGTCTCTGATTGTGTTACTTAAAGTCATGAGCTATTGGGCCATATCTTTATATTGTCACAGTTCGGGGCAGCCAGTTTGTTCTGTCGCCTTCCAGTCATTGCGAACAGGAGAGCAGGTTCATACAATATCATTCAAGTCTGCAGTCTGTGACATTCACTGTACCAACAGGTAGGCAGTTTATGAATTTCTTAGCATTCAGAAAAATATTTTGTAAAAGTTTTAGAACAACTTTTCCTTAAAGTATTAAATTCAAGTTTGAATTTTCAATTTTCTCATGTCGTAGAACTGAGGGCGATTGCTAAATTGACAAAGTGCACTTTAAAATTTACATATTGAAGATCTGTTTTTTTGTTGTACGGATTGGATGGTAATGTCTTTATTGTAAAAATATTCATAAATATAACATAACAAGATGGCAGGCTAAGAAGGGTGAATCACCCCATAAAAAGCCCAAACTAACACCACAAAAAAAAAGAAAAATCAAAGACGCGTAGAGCTAGTAAAGAACTTATCAATGTTGACTTTGAAATTGTGCAAAGAATTGGAGATAACTATCCACTCAAGCAAACCATTCCATTCATTAACAACAAAAAGCTAAAATGCCGAAAATCTATCCGTGAGAATTGTTTGGTCAACTTCAAACTGTTACCACATGTCACATGAGGATTAGCTGAAACATGCAAGAAATAACAGGAAGTCAAAGCATCACTACCAGATAGGAATTTAAAAACCTGAGTCATATCACCAGGTACTCTTCTCAACTCAAGCGTGGTCAAACCAAGAATTCGCAACCTAGATTCATTAAGAGATATTCTTACTTCCGGAATAAGTCTAGTGGCTCTTCGCTGAACCTGCTCCAAAATGAACTTATCCTTCTCATAAAAGGGACTCAAAGCCTGAATAGCATACTCAAGGTATGGACAAAGAAAAAAAAGAAATTGCTTGAATATCCTGCAATATAATAATTTTCAGATATCACAACAAAAAAATGATATTGCATATCGTTTTTTCTGTAATGAGATGAAGCTGATCAAATGAAGAAATATTTTCTGGAGATTGAATGATAAAAATGTTAAATTATATTGTGACATTACATGGCACTCAGGACTTTGATGCTGGTTTTATAACATGATAGACAAATTTGCACATAAATTTTAGTAGGTATACCATATGTAGCTGCAAACCTAAAGAAAATTGTTGTTAAATTTCAAATCTTTTAATTAAGAATGAATATACCTTTCTAAACGATTGTAAACGATAGTTAAAAAAGAAAGGTTGAACATGAGAAGATTTAACCCTGCAGTAGTATATATGTGTGTGTGTGCATGTTCTCTGGAGTAATGAAAGTAGCTAAAAAATGAGATCTATTTGAAGTGATACTCACAAGCATTTGTAAAAATGTGAGACAACTGCAAGAATTGCTTATTTTTTTTTATATCAAAATTTCGATTAAAAAAGATATTTAGATGTTAATCAAAAGTTTTGTTCTTGTGATTTTGATTTTTCCTTTCGTATCACTTCTGTAGGTTGATTGTGGTAGCCCTCTGTGAAAAAGTGGCAGTTTTCGATGCAGCTTCTTTTAAAAGCCGATTCTGTATCACAACATGTTACCAGGCTGAATTCCCAAGCCTCAATCCTCTATCCCTTGGAACAAGGTGGCTAGCCTATGCGGATAAGAATGTAAGTTTTCCTCTGAAGCTGTGTCTGTTGTGGTAGACTGTTGTGCATAGCAGTTATGAGTGACTTGAAAATCTTTAGCAGTGACTTTGGTCAAATTCCAGTACAAAAATAAAAGACATATTGTAATGTATAGTAGGATCCAATCATTATCATTTCTATGCAAGGGGATGGTGGTTGTAATAAGTTAACAGAAACAGTTTGCCTTGCTATTAAATTTTTTTTGTTTTATAGTCTCATGTTTCAGTACTGGTTGAGAAAAATATCAGAATTAGGCAGTTGGTTCACTGATTGAGGCTTTTGTATCATGCATTGTCCTCTCCTTTAATGGGTTCCTGGAGGAAATCATTCTGGTTTCAGAATTGTCGTATATTTTGTGTAGTTCTTATTGGTTGATAAACAGTTTGTCCTACAGGGCAGCCAGTAGCTTCCAGCATTAATCATTTTTGCGCGCATTCAAATTTGGCCGTATCAGACATTCAGTAATTTAAGATGAAGCACAGTAAATTAAGTGAACCACATTTTGAATGAAATCACATTTACCATTTCAGGTTTAAGTGAAATAAACTTATTTTAGTCTAAGAGGGCATTATTGATATTAGCACTTTCCTTGGGATATTTGTTTATAATATGTACAATAGGACAAGGAAAGTGATATATTGCCCAACATATTTGGAGGATTTAAGGCCTAACTTGAACCTGTTTGGGGGTGCGCTAGGACCGTCGCGATATGGGTAAATGAGATATTGATTGTCATGGACAAAAATAATATATTACGATATCTATGATTTTTCTGAAGATTTTTAGCATGCAGATTTTATTTATCCAATGAAACCTAAAAGCTAAGGTAAGAAAAGAAAGCATAAAAGAATCAGATATGCATATTCAGTGAAAATCTCATTCATTCAAAATGTTTCTGAATTCTGCTTCACAAATTTTTGCTTTAATTTTCAGTTTCATTTGAAAATGGCATATCATGATATATTGGTTAGGGTATCATTGATATCGTGGAGAGAATTTTTTCTCGCAATATCACAAAAATCAACATATCGTAACAGCCCTAGTTACCTCCCTGTATGTTGGGCAATATTGCACTTTCTGTAAGACAAGGACAATGTTAGTATTACTTTCTGCCTTCCTTCATTTACAGCTTGTCACAACTCATCAGTCTTGCGGAGGTGTTTGTCGAGATAAGTCACAGTCATACAAAGCCACAGTTATACATGCAGCAAAGGTAGGGAACTTTTTACAGTTGGTGATGAAGATGGCGGGCAGGAGTTGAGACGATACTAGAATTTGTAATTATAGAATGTTTCTTAGGTGGCTTAATCCACAGTGTAAGAAATTGAAAACTGAAGGACTTGAATTGAAAACCTGTGAGTGCAGGATACCATACAGTGTTATCGTCATTCTTATTTTCTATCAATTGAAACCCTAAAATTACAGAAAATGTGTCAAGGCATTTTGAAATCTTTGAAGATTTTTAATGCTTTGTCAATGACATAAGTCAGAATTCCTTTTTATGAGGCTATTATGGCATCAGTTAATGGATATGACGACAGAGTTTGTGGGAAAATGATTTTTTTTATTTATTTAGTTTAAAAGCCTTAATATCAATACAGTCTGGTCTATTGGAAGTAGTTGTTGCTGTATGTGTGTTCGGGTGGGGATTGCTGTATGTGTTGGGTGGGGGTTGCTGTATGTGTGTGATGGGGTGGGGTTGATGTATGTGTGTTGTATGGGGTTGCTGTATGTATGTAGGAGTGGGGGTTGCTGTATGTGTGTTGGGGTAGGGTTGATGTATGTGTGTTGTATGTGATTGCTGTATGTATGTAGGAGTGGGGTTGCTGTATGTGTGTTGGGTGGGGTTGCTTTCTGGGTGTTGGGGTGGAGGTTGCTGTATGTGTGTTGGGGTGGGGGTTGCTGTATGTGTGTTGGGGTGAAGGTTACTGTATGTGTGTGTTGGGGTGGGGTTGCTGTATGTGTGTTGGGGTGGGGTTGCTGTATGTGTGTTGGGGTGGGGTTGTTGTATGTGTGTTGGGATGGGGGTTGCTGTATGTGTGTTGGGGTGAGGGTGTTGTATGTGTGTTGGGGTGGGGGTTGCTGTATGTGTGTTGAGATGGGGGTTGCTATATGTGTGTTGGGTGGAGGTTGTTGTATGTGTGTTGGGGTGTGGGTTGATGTATGTGTGTTGGGGTAGGGGTGTTGTATGTGTATTGGGATGGGGTTGCTATATATGTTTTGGGTGGGGTTGTTGTATGTGTGTTGGGTGGGGTTGTTGTATGTGTGTTGGGGTGGGGGTTGCTGTATGTGTGTAGTGTTGGGGTTGCTGTATGTGTGTTGGGGTTGGGGTTGTTGTATGTGTGTTGGGTGGGAATGGTGTATGTGTGCTGTGGTGGGGTTGGTGTATGTGTGTTGGGGTGGGGTTGCTGTATGTGTGTTGGGGTGGGGGTTGCTTTATGGGTGTTGGGGTGGAGGTTGCTGTATGTGTGTTGGGGTGGGGGTTGCTGTATGTGTGTTGGGGTGAAGGTTACTGTATGTGTGTGTTGGGGTGGGGTTGGTGTATGTGTGTTGGGGTTGTTGTATGTGTATTGGGGTGGGAATGGTGTATGTGTGCTGTGGTGGGGTTGGTGTATGTGTGTTGGGGTGGGTGTTCATGTATGTGTGTTGGGGTGGGGTTGGGTATGGGGTTGCTGTATGAATGTAGGGGTGGGGTTGCTGTATGGGTGTTGGGGTGGGGCTGCTTTTTAGTGTTGGGGTGGAAGTTGCGGTATATGTCTTGGGGTGGGGTTGCTGTATGTGTGTTGGTTGGGGTTGCTGTATGGGTGTTGGGGTGGGGTTGCTTTTTAGTGTTGGGGTAGAAGTTGCCGTATGTGTGTTGGGGTGGAAGTTGCTGTATGTGTGTTTGGGTGGGGGTTGCTGTATGTGTGTTGGGGTGGGGGTTGCTGTATGTGTGTTTGGGTGGGGGTTGCTGTATGGGTGTTGGGGTGGGGATTGCTTTTTAGTGTTGGGGTGGAAGGTGCCGTATGTGTGTTGGGGTGGAAGTTGCCGTGTGTGTGTTGTGGTGGGGTGAGCGTTGGATGATATACCACCTATTTCTTTTTTTCCTTTTCTGTGGTCCATCGTGGAAAAGGTTGGCTGCCTTTAATGTTTTATTGGAAGTTTGTTGTTTATACATTTGTGTGTAACAGGGTTGTGGTTGGATCCTCAAAACAAGGTTTTACTGATTCTAATCATATATGAACTCACACTTAAACGATATCAGAGATGATTAGGTTGTGTAGTGGGTCCTGGATGAATTTTTATAATGGTAATTGAAAGAAAAATTGTATTCCAAGACATTTATGGGGAGTTTTACGTCATTTTAGGGGAATTTTAATGATTGATATTTCTCTGGAGGAGCTGAATTTAGGATCTTTAAATATAAAGCTAAATTTTGTTTTATGCTATCTGTACATTTCACTTGATGGTAACTGATTGCTCAGGGAGTGGTATTAAGACAAAGTTTTAGTTTTAAGAAGATAAGTAGAAATTTAGATTAGTATATTTCAAAGTGAAAAAGAAAACAAGGTGAAAGATCCCCCTGATTTATGAACCCTCCAAGTGCTTCCCCAAGACATGCATTATTATTGTCATGCATGATTTTACCTGTAGTCACCATCATGAATGAGTTTCATTACAATTCTTTTTTTTAGGCAATCTCTAAAGGTATATCAGCATTCAGTGAGTCCATTGGGAAATATGCATCCTCAAGGCTATCACAATCACCACCAAGGATAGAGGTACCATCAGAACCCACCAACCCCCTTGGAGGGGGTACCCCGGGTGTTGTCACCATCATTGATACAGATTGCATCAGTGGGGAGGTAAGGTTTGCTCCTGATAGTATTTTTTTGTGAACATTTTTGGGGGCTAAAAGAATTTTAGCCATCGATGGAATTATGATCTGCAGTAAACAGCCATTACTTTACCACTCCTTTCTCCTGGATATGGAGATTAGGGCTTCTCTAAGCAAATTCTTCCATCTCTTTCTGTCTCTTGCTACTACTGCATCAGCCATTTACTTGACTCCTAATGAATTTAACAATTTGTGTTTTCCAAAAGCTTTTTCTCCCTATCAGTGTATTGAACTGAACAAACGAATGTTCTATGTGACCTCTTAATACATAGTATTATTGTACTTTAGGTCAGTAACTGTCCTACACATTGCTCCTAATTGCTTAAAGGAATATTCCCATGTTTTTTTCATAACCTTTTAAAAGAAAGAGAACAATTTTAGAAACAATTTAGTACAAAGATCTTGTTGATATGTTACTCCTACCAGGAGATATTCAAATTTTAAGGTTCACAAAAAATGGCATTAATCGAATAGGTAAAGGCTCAGTATGACATCACAGCAACACATTCTCACACAAAATTTTATGTATTTTATTAAAATCTGTTTGAAAAATAAATTGATGAAAGTTAGGTATTTTTATACATTGCTAAATATACCCTACTTCAATGACTATTGAACAATTGTTTCTAATCATACAGAAACAGTTAATTAACATTAAAAGAAATACATGAACATTTGCAATGGAATTGCCTCTATGACATCATCAAACATGAATTCATCATACTGTACAAAAACTTTAAAAATGCAATTGGGAAATCTTTAAAAATTTATATTCCTGAACGTAATATGATATCAACTTGATTTTTGTACCATATTGGCTCTAAAAGTACAAAAAACCATGGGAATATTCCTTTAAAGAGAACAGTTATGATGTAATGCACTACATGATGTTCTCCTTAAAGAGTTTCTGCCATCTGACCCATTATTTGACCTGATATTTTTTCAAAGACAAATTCACTTGACCAAGGCATAGATTACACTTTCATAGCAATTAAACCAGTGATCATTTCCTACACAAGTTTCGCTAATATCCAACATTGATCAATTGTTCTCCCATCTTTTAGTTCTCTATTGCGCAGGACAAGCTGAGTAATGGCATCATAGCCCATTTTACAGCACACATCAACGAATCAATAGCTGCCCTCGCCTTTGACCCGAGCGGCTCATTATTACTCACGGCAGGGTCACAAGGTCATCATTTCCATATATTTAACATCGTCAGCCATCCATCTTCCCCAAGCCTAGGTGCTGTTCACCATTTGTACATACTTCATAGAGGTGACACAGCTGCTAAGGTAAGAAATGGAGACTTTTGGTCACAATATTTATTACCGTCAAATTTGTTTAATTTAATTTAACGCTGTAGTATGATGCCCAAATTTGATTTAGTTTTCAGAGTTAAATGTGAAAACTAAATTGCATGTTGGTTTTGCGGGCCAAAGTAGTTTTAGTTTTGTAAGTTAAGCTTAGAAAAGTTTGTGTTCAACTGATGTTGGTTTCTTTTCTGAGATGGTGAGCAGATGTTTTGATTTGGTTTTACTTTTCCCCAGGTTTTTGGTTTTTCATATATATTTATAATCTGAATTGTACTTGCTTCATTATTGCCCTCTCTGTATTCTTATTTGGATCTCTGTTGTGAAGTCTTTCTATCGTCATGATTTTACCTGATGATCGCTGAGGGTGTGGCATTTTTGGTTCACCCTTTGTTTCATATCTTACCTAATCCTTTCCATCCTTCTATCTACTTACTGCACTCTGTCCGACTTCTCCAACTCTGACATAATCTTACCTCTTGGGCACAAATTGACTTGTCGTGATGATGTTAAGAACCTCACCAAAGAAACAAATATATCACATTCTCTTTATTCAAATTGTTATACGGCCAAAATAATTCATATTTTTCTTTTTCTTAGAACAAAACTTAGTTACTTTGTTCCAAACGATTCCATAATTAAACAAAACCAAACTCCTCTATGGGAGTGAATGCCACACATAGTAGTGAATGCCACACATAGTTTAAGCTGCTTTGTAATAATCATGAAATACATCAATCTCAACAGGTCCAGGATGTGTGTTTTTCATGGGACAGTCGTTGGGTCGCTGTCAGCACCATGAGAGAGACGACACATGTATTTCCAGTTACACCTTACGGGGGTCAGTCAATTTTGATTCTTGGTTTGTAAATTATAAGATCTTATATCTCTAAAAACAGTACTTCACTATACTTTTCTTTTTCCTTATAACAAGTTGAATTATAAGCATTTAGTTTATTGGCAGTGACGTGTCTCTCTAAGTAGGCAGGGGAGGGGTGGGGTGGGGGTGGAAGGTGAGCTATGTAGCCCCCAGATATATCAAGGTCATAAATATGATTAACTGAAATATTAAATGAATCAAAGAAAACAGAGATTTTGGCGTTTTTAATTTGTATGGACTGAATTTTTTTGATTTTTGGACAAAAATCTTCAATTGTGGACCAAAAATTCTCAATTTTGAAAAATAATATTACGATTTAGGGCTATAAAAAGTTTGGACAGAAATCTACAACATGGACCAAAAACTTTTTATTTTGAACCAAGATAGGGTGGTGAATGTCTTAATTAGATTGTTGTTAGGGGGCTTAAGCCTTAATTAGATTGTTGTTAGGGGGCTTAAGCCTTAATTAGATTGTTGTTAGGGGCTTAAGCCTTAATTAGATTGTTGTTAGGGGGCTTAAGCTCCCCAATAAGCTTATCATACCCCTACAATTTTGGAAAATATCTTAAGTATGGTGTTCTTGTACTACAGTGCTAGCACAAATCAATCAAACAGTATGACATATTCAAATTACTTGTTACAGGTCCAGTTGGAGCTCGGACGCACGTATCTACAAAGATTGTCAACAAAGAAAGCAAGTTCAGGAGAAGTGCCGGTCTGGAAGAGCTTGAGTCCACAGGTCGACACAGTCCAGTACATGGCCTTTCAGAAAGCCCCACCACAGGTCAGTCCGATGGTTCATTTTATAGTCTGTCTAAATTCATTAAATTGAAATTATAATTAAAACTGAGAAGGAAATAGTAAGTTTATTTTCAACCCATGATTGGACTAAAAAAGATATGTAACTGAATTCAGCTGTTAATTTCATGAATACTTGTTACTTTGTGGTAGTTTTACGACCAAAGTTGTCCAAGGTGTTGGTGAACTTCTTTCTCAAGTGTTCTTATAAGTATTATTAAGACTTCCAACCTGTAGTTTGGTGACATTTGACATACTTGAATGGCTACAATGTAGTTTTTCTAGAAAGTCTGATAGCGTTGAGTGACTGTGTGGTGGTCAGATATAAGGTATAGAATATAAATATAATAGGATGTAGTCATTTGAGAGCATTTACCTCAAGATTATCTAAATAACTTTTTACAAGGGAAAAATTTAAAAATTGGTAAGTTTTTGAAGTTACAATGAAGGACAAATATATTTTGCATGAGGATAGAAAATATTCCACACAAGGGAAATTATAATTTTATGTTAAAGCTTAATCCATCCGAGTCATTAGGCTCATTAAGCCAATGCTTATTTCCGGTTTCCATGGCGCAAGTGGATGAGAGTACATTACTCCCCCTGGACGGGACACCAGTCCATTGCAGATGAATTCCCCAGTACTCATTTTACAGCTGAGTGGACTGAAGCAAGTAGAGTGAAGTGTCTTGCTCAAGGACACTATGTAGTGCTCACAACGGGAATCAAACTCAGTATCTCTTGAATACGAGCATGACTCCTTAACCACTGAGCCGCTGCACCTCTGTACTCGGAGAAAAACAAAGGCTTTAACCGAGTAAGCTCTAGGTCAGGGAATTGAGATGAAGGAGAATTAATAAGAAATATTTCTATGATTGGAGATTGCAATAATATCATTGAACAAGAAGTACAGGTTTAATTAGGAGTTGACCTGTCGATTTCTCTATTGGACTTTTGCTGTTTTCTTGATTGTTGTCATGTATGCCATGGTACAACAATACCTTATGGTCACTTGATGAGCCCTATTGTTTTAAGGTGATTCCAGTACTAATGTAAATGAGAAAAGGTTGTAGAAATAGTTAAACAAACATTAATTTGTGATGTTGTAGAATTGTTTTTGAAATGTTGTATTGAAAATCATGAGAATTAAATGTTTTATCGAAAACAAATTTTAGGGTTTTATCATTTGAGAAGACGGTATTTAGGATTACTTAAAACAAGAAAAATGTATTTTAATTTTGCAAATTTTTGCTTGGTATTTCTATGACTCAACATTCGTATAGTACTACACACTATTACTACTACAGTTATATGTCTTTTAATATATTTAAAAGCAATTTAAATCTATATGTCCCTATACTCTTAAGAAAAAAACAAATAAAAGGTTGACGTACATTGGTTGACGTACATTGGTTGACGTACTGCATTGGTAATGCCCTAGAGCCATGGTGTTTACTCTTGGACCTTCTCTTTTCTCTCAGTAAGGAACCAGAGGTTGTTTTGTACATGCTATCCTGATATAACCCAAGGTAATTGTATCACCTTTGACCCTAAAACAAGAGAATGAAATGCCTCAAGCTGCTCTTAAATTTTCTGTTGAAAGCATGTGATTGGAAAACCTATTGATTTTGTTATTTAGGTATTTTAGTCATTATTTTGATAAGTTGTTTTGTTCAAAGCTGGAAAGTTACTTATTTTTAGAGGTCCTGTAATTTGTTGTGTAATCTGCCTGTATTGAAACCCTTTATTGAAATACTTCTTCAAATGAATTGTGATCAACTTTGACTTATTTATCTGTAAAATATTTATTTTCATATCTATATGCAAAACCATGCATTCTGTGTGCTTTTGAAAATTGCTTCATCATGATTGGTTAAGTTTCGTGCCTCAATTGTACTCGCAATTTTTCGTAACATATCTCATCTTTCTAAAATGAAATTGAAAACTTTGAGGACTGACATATATTTACCAACTGTACTTGAATCAAATGTTTAAAAAGGGTCATGAGGCATTAAGTTTAGCACTGATGAAAATGTCTGCAAACGTGATTAGCATAAGGTTAGTAGTTTATGGGTAGTCACTATTAAAGAATGTCTTCACGTTGACATCAGTACATGAATACCTGAAGACAATGTGGTTTTTTTTTCGTTAACAAATATGATTTGATGAACTGAAAAAGTTAGAGGAAGATTTTGTTACATTTAATATTGTCTGATTGTTTTAATTTGAAAGAAATGCTTCATAAATGCATAAAAATACTGTCTTTCAGGAATTTGATAAGTGTCTCCCTTAAAATTATATTAAAAAAAGGCAGTTTTTGATGGCATAGAGGTTACTTTGATAGATGACTTTTAAATTAATCATTGAAATGTTGAAAAGTCAAAACCTAGTTTAAGAGAAAGTACACTGAAGAATATATAAACATCATGTTTATCACAAACTGTCAAAATAAACATGGATTGCAAAAGATTGAAGAAGATCAAAAACACAAATTTCACAATTGTTTATAATCTTGGCTTGTAAACTTCCACTGAAGAATCTCAAAGTACTTATGTTTCCCATTAAGTGTGGTATGGTAGGATACTAGTATAGCGATACAGTTTCCGGAAAATATTCTTGTTAAATTTTTGTGTTAAAAAAAAAAAATTATAATCCAAGAATAAAAACAATAATGAGAAATGATAATCTACAAAACACATGGTAAACAGACTTTGTTAAACTCTATATAGCAATTTATCGCTATGCTAGGATTTTCCCTAATTTTGTACTGTCAAACACCTGCTCTCCATTCCATATTGTGTATATGCCTACTTCCCTGGAAAGTATCATTGTGTGCCAAAAACCTGTGCAAGTACTGTTCTGTATTAAGCTCTATGGACTTATTTTTTTATTTCAGATATGTGAAAAGATTAGAAGTTCTTATATGATTGTTCTATTCAGATTGAAATGTTATGTTTTAGTTAATAGGCCTTAAATGTAACAGGATTTTTCTTCACCCTTGATTTTATATTTAAACTTCAAAGGTTTCTTTTGTAAACCAGCAATATTTTTATATTTCATTATCAATTTTAGCTTGGTATAGATGTTAGAATTTATGTTAAATTTGAAGTTAGGAAACATTCCATTGATAGTCGTGAAGAAGTATGAAATTTAGATTTCATAAAGGATATATCGTTGAAGTTAGAATAAGTCATTTTAATGTACAAGATTCTATGGGAATTAACTTTAAGGCTTTAATGTACAAGATCATGGATAATAGGTGTCATATTTGAGTACTGTGTGTTGCATGCGCTTGATTATAGTGTATACCCAGTTTGATAACCCAATCTACCTTATGGCATCTTTGTTAGGAATATCTGAAATTATGTTTGATAGAATTTTTTTATTTTTAAGGTAAAATCATTGCTTTCATGGATATATTGGGTGTAAATTCTTTTTAATAGATGTAATTAATTGTGGAAAAGATTTTTTTGGTTGTCATTTTATGATCGAAATGCTTTTGAATGGAATACCTTATGGCATCCGTAGGAATATCTCAAATTATGTTTGAAAGAAAACGTTTATTTTTAGGGAAAAATCATTTCTTTTGTGGATGTATTGGGTTTTAATTCTTTTTTTAATAGATGTAATTAATTGTGGAAAAGAGCTTTTTCGGATGTCATTTTATGATCCAAATGCTTTAGAATGGATTATGGATTTGATAAAGAGTGTTTTTGTTAATTATGTTTTCAAATAATGATGGCATAAATTAGTAGATTAATATTTTTAATTGAAATTTTCAGTGAAAAACATTGGGGTTTTTGCTTAGCGTAATATAATCTACAGTATTTACTGAAGTGATGTTCAAGGGAGAATTTGCCTTTGAAAGAATATTTCATCCTTTTTTTCTTTTATGATGGATGGGGCTTTTATTTAGCATTTTGGTTAGTATAGTTACTTGACCAAATTAAACATAATTATGAAAGATGCCTTTTTGAGAGTGAAAAGTTTACATGGATAATGGCTTGAACTATATAAAATGTTGCCTTTTTGCTATGCCATCGTAAAATTTTAAAAGATACAAGTGAAAATTAGATTTTTTTAAAGTTATGTAATTGACCTCTCTGAGTCAATTTTTTTCCAACCTATCACCACACAAATTTACCTAGCAACAAAATCTGCATAGACTAACTGGGAAAAAAATCCTACTAGCGGCACACGCTCATGCAGTCAATTCAATATACTGCACAAAACAAATTTCTGCGCACACTGACTGAGTGACAGACAAAATGGTGAACAAAACTTGCACCTACTGATTTGTAAATCCGATTCCTGTTTCCGATCCTATTCCCCAGAACAATTAGCAAACGTAAATTATCTTATTCCTTTTGCTAAAAACTAAAGATCTGGAGAAGTGCCATAGATAGATCAAACTTGCAGAAGGTCACACAAACCTCTAAATGTCAATGCATTGGTCATGCATGATTGCAGGTTTGAGGTTTGTTTACCACACCTAGTTACTACATTGCTATGGTGAAAGTGGTATTTCCTTACGTATTTAGACAGGTCAATTGTGAGCAGACATTGTTTAAAAATGTTGTTTATTCTGGTCCCCATTAGGCCCCATAAACAAATACTAACTTATCACCCTTGCACACATCAGGGTGAGAGAATTCCAGAATAAAAAATGAAAAAGTACCATATTCTCTCTCTCCGATCAATTATTCAGCATTTGTACTTCTATTTCGTTCTACTTTCTACCTTAATATGCATTCTACCCAAGCATGAATGATTTCATCTGATAGTTTTCAATATTTATTATGCCTAATATGGTTTTAGATCCAGAACGCTGCAAATCGCGAAAATGAATTGGCTCAGGAAAAGAATATAATGCCCATATTACCATTGTCACCTCTATCACAGCTACTAAAGTTTGACATAACACAACAAAATAATAATAAAGACAGATACTCTGTAATGCGATGAAGTGTTGGAAAAATTTGTATTCGCTGTGGATACTCCTAAGTACTCAGAGTTGTAAGGTTATGATCCTACAAAAATGTCCCAGGAAAGTGATTATTTGCTTCTGACAAAATGGTGACATTTTTTTTCACAGATTTTAAATATCCCACAAATTCATGTCTTTATATTTTGATTTTAATTAAACACAACACCTGAATTTAAACTGTTTTTTTTTTTTCCAGTAGGGTTTTATGGTCCGGACACTCTTTCTCAGGCAAGCACGTCCAGTTCAGCTCTCAGCAATCCAAGGATACCTCCATACCCCAAGCCGGTCGAGGTGCAACCGTATGTACAAATCAAGCAGCCCGGTATACTAGGATCGGTCGGTGTGGTGGCAAACTCTGTAGCCAGCAGCCCCAACCGCACTAAAAGTCCTATCCACCAGTCTGCAATAGGGGAAGCCATGTGTCTGTCAACATGTTTCTCCAGAGCAAGAACATTCCAGTATGGCGGAACAAAAGTGGTTGTAAAAGGTGCGTCGTACTCTCTTCAGTTAGCATTTAATGTTTCTTATGTAACATTACCACAGCAACTTATATTGTGTTTATATCTTTATGTTTTTGTTTTGTGATTGCATTTATATTCTGTTTATTCACTTCCTGTCATGGCCCATCCTAGCCCAGTCAAGCCCAAGTTCCTATGCATCTGGAGAACTTATTCAGTTGCTAATTTGGCTCAGTGCTTTGAGTACCTGGCAAAAAAGGGCTATATAAATTGCAAATATATATAATATATGTATATATATTTATAGCTGTAATTAATGACAAGTTGAAGTGCACTATAACACTTTGCCATTTTGTTGACATTTGATGTGCAAAAATAGAAAAGCAGACAGTTGCTTTATTAGTATGAATAATATACTGAAGAAATTACAGAGTTGGCAAGTTAAAATATGATGCACAACTGTATTATTTATTTATTTGAAATATGCTTGCATTTTGAGTTTGCAGAAAAATATTGTTCTAGGTATGGAAACACCCAAAAAGTAAAAAAAACTTGAAGTGATGTGCACAAAGTAATAAGTTGAAAATGTTCATATTAATTGATTAAAGGTATGTTGTTACATTTATAGTAGGGTCAATGTTTGTTTAGTTTCTGGGTCTCATAATTTCTCTTGCTACCATCAAGAGGAGGATGCTGATGGCCTGTGGGGGCATCTCCATTCTCGTTAGACACAATATCCCACACAGCCTTATTTGTGTGAACACCGACTTTCAGGCCATCTGTATCTCTATCTACCTCCACACAACCTTCACTCTTTGCAATATCTATCTCCCCCCCCCCCATCAATGCCAATGTTCAGCCAACTAGCCTTAACAACCTCATCTCTCAGCTCCCTTCCCCTTTCATCTTTCTTGGTGACTTCAACGCCCACAACCCCCTCTGGGGCTCCAATACCACCACCCCCAGAGGCAAGCTCGTCGAAAACACTCTTCGACAGCACAGCCTCTCCTTGTTCAACACTAACTCCCCGACCTACCTTCACCCTGCCACAGGCTCCTTCACCTATATTGACCTGTCTATTTGTTCCCCTAACCTCCTCCTTGATTTTAGCTGGAACGTCACTGCTGACCTCTGTGGTAGTGACCATTACCCTCTCCTTATTCACTCCAACCTTCAAACCCCCACAGACCACACCCCCAACAGGAACCTTAAAAAAGCCAATTGGCCCCTTTTCGAAACCCTCTGCAACTCTCACCTCTCCCCCATCTCTTCGAGGGTGTGGATTCCATGTCAAACCCCCTTGCCACCACCCCCAGCCCCGGCTCAATGATGACTGAAAAACCGCCATCAAGAACAGGTAAAAAGCCCTCAGGAACTTCAAAACAAACCCAACCACCCACAACCTCAACCTCTTTCGTATCAGCTGTGCAAAAGCCAGGCACACTATCAAGGACAGTAAAACCAACACTTGGAACAAGTTCATCTCTTCTCTCACCACCAAACCCCCACTAAGAAGATTTGGAGTATGATTAACAGCTTTCATGGCAGGATGGGCAAGTCCCCCATCTCCCATCTCTCCTGGAATGCTAATCTTCTCACTGGTAAAAAGGATATCGCTAACCGCCTCGCTGCCTCTTTCAGCAGCATCTTGTCCTCGGCCAACTAGCCCAATGCTTTCAAAGCCAAAAAAGCTTGCGACAAAACCGGAAGTATTACCTTTCTCTCTGACAACACAGAGAGCTACAACACCCATCTTCCGGAATTGTCACAATACTCTAGACCAGTTATTCACGCAAAAAAGGAACACCTCATTGCCATCTTTTTCGACCTTGAGAAAGCTTTTGACACTACTTGGAAATATGGTATTACCCACAAGCTTCACACCATTGGCCTCAGAGGCCACCTCCCCATCTTTATTCAAAACTTCCTCTCACTCAGGCAGATCCAATTTCATATTGGCCACACCCTCTCCAATCCCTACCCCCAAGAAGAGGGCATCCCCCAAGGCAGCATCCTCTCCCCTACTCTCTTCAACCTGAGCATTAACAACATTGCGGACAACCTTGGCCCCAACATCAAACGTGCCCTCTACGTGGACGACTTCACCATCTTCTACTCCTCCCCTAGCTTTTCTCTTGTCGAAAATAGGCTCCAACTTAGCCTCAACCGGCTGCAAGACTGGTGCAACAATAATAGTTTTAAATTCTTCAAAGACAAGACAGTCTGCATGCATTTCTGTCATTTCAACAACCTCTAGCCCAACCTGAACCTCATGCTCAATGGCAATTGCATCCCAAAAGTTGACCACACTAACTTCCTGGGTTTAACCCTAGACCCCAAGCTCTCCTACAAGCAACACATCACCAACCTGAAACAGAAATGCAACAGCTCCCTCAAGCTTCTCTGTCTCGTCTCCAACACCACTTTGGGTGTGGACTCCCACACTCAAAATCTTCAGGTTAACCATTCGTACAGCTCGACTACAGCAATATTGTCTGCTGTGCCGCTCACAACTCTTACCTCAACCACATCAACACCATTTAAAATGAAGCCCTCAGGCTTTGCCTGTGTGCCTACAGGACCTCCCCCATCACCAGCCTTCACGTTGAAGCCAATGAACCCCCCTTTCTGCTAAGGTGTAGAAAACTTAGCCTTTCCTATGCTTTTAGAGCCCTCACCAACACCCAAAACCCTGTACACAACCTCATTAGGTACCCCAATTTCTCCACCCTCTTTGATAGGACTAAAACCTTATCCCCTCCCTTCAGCTTATGTATCAAACCCAGCCTCCACTATCTCTGCATCAACCCCGCCACTCTTGGCACCTTCTCCTTGCCCACTTTTCCTCCCTGGGCCATCCCCTCCCTTCCATCCACCTGGGCCACCCCACTCATCACAAAACCCAAACCCACTCCAACCTCTTCATCAACCCCCACAACCAAATCAAAGACCAACTTTCAAACTACACCTCCATCTATACTGATGGCGACAAGGCAGCTGCTGCTGCCATCATCCAAGACATCGCCCTCAGTAGCAGACTTCTCAACTACTCGTCTATCTTCTCAAGGCCACCCTACTCACCCTCAACTATAATGAGTAACTCCCCACTTTGCCATCTTCTCAGACTCCAAGTCTGTTCTTACTTCTTTACTCAATTTTAAGTGGGATAACCCCACATCCCACCTCCTCCATAAACTTCTTTCGCCGCCCCCTCTGCAGGAAAGTATTATTTTCTTCTGGATACCTAGCCATGTTGGCATCCCCGGCAATGACAGAACTAATTCAGCCACTAAGCTTGCCCTCAACCTCCCCCCTACCCCCTTTCCCAAAACCATTTCTGACATCAAACCGCTTATCGCATCCCTTGTTCATGACTGCTGGCAAAGCTTATGGGACTCCCAATTTGATAACAAACTCCACGATATCCAGCCCACCATTCCCACCAACCCACCATCCACAATCTCTCCTGTATCGACAACATCTACATTACCCGCCGTGAATAGGTCACACCCACCTCACTCACTCCCACCTCTTTATTGGCTCCCCCACCCCTCTGCAACAATTGCCATTGTTCCACACAATCCACCATGTCCTCCTTGCATGCCCACTGTACAACCTCCCCAGAGCTTCCCTCACTCCTCACAACTCTATAGCCGAGCTCTTCCAGAAAATCCCTCTGGATAAAATTATCTCCTTCCTTTATCATGCCTCCCTCTACAACCATATTTAGTCCTCCTCTTCCACCCGCCCTCTACCTACATTTACTCCTTTTTATTTTTTGCACCCCTGCACATCCTCTCTTAATCGCAGCTTCCTGGCAATTAGCCCTCATACTTCTCTCAGACTCCCTATTTTCTTTTCTTCCTACCTCTGGAATGATCTAACCTCTCAGGCACAATTTGACCCTCCCTGTCGTGGTGCCGTTAAGCCATTATCAAACAAACATTGTGACTTTCTTTCTCTTTCAGACAAACCAACTGCAGCCGTCTCTTTATTTATAATGAATTGTAATGGAAGCTTGGTGGAGCATATATTAGAGCCCCGCATAGCCTCCTCAGCAACTAGTACCAATAAATTTGATGAATCACCATTGGAGCTAGTCACATCAATACATGCTCAGTGGAATCTTCAAAGGTGAGTAGGCACTTTAGCAGTTACCGTGCACCTTATGTGTATTGTATTCTGATATTAAAATAAATACTTAAAAGGTAATATTTGGAATAAAGAATGATGTAAAATCATTTTGTTTTCGCTAAATTGTTCTTTTAAAATTAACATATGAAATAAGATTGGGAAAATTTCAGCAATTTTATTGCATAACCATGTAGCGTGAATTGCTCAATTTTGGAAGGATGAGAAAAAATACTTAGATCTGTGTCAGAAGTTTAGGAGAACGTTGTATGAAGGTTTGTGTGAATGATGTTTTATGATACAGAATGTACATAGTATATTAGTTTGTTGATGGTAGTTTGTTAGTTCAGAAGATTTTTGATTCAGGAAGGTTATACAGACTGAAAAATGTATTTAGGCATTTTTAAAATAACAATTTGGTCAGATTTTAAGATATATTTACTATCTTTCTTTTTTCAGGGTAGTAGCTGGCCAGAGTTCCCCTCACCCCTATCCTCTAGCAATTTACTGATGATGATGTCTGATAATCTTCACCATCAAAGCCTTGCAGATAAACGTAAGTACTGGTAATGGAATATAACAAAAGCATGTTATAAATTCATACTCATGTTGTTAAGAAAGGTTTTTGAATTTGTGTCTCCCCATGAGTAAATGTGATTGGTCATTGCTCATTTAGGGTGAAAGGTCATACAGAGGTAGTGTAGAGTGGGACACTCATTTTCCTGTGACTGCATTGAGGATAAATCTGTTATGATGAATGTGAACCATTATTGAGGTTACAGGAATTAGTATTTAAAATATTTAAAATGGAAATATTTTACCGACTTTAAACAATGAAATATTATTTTTTCAAATAAAGGAAGCACAGTAGGTCAGGAGCAGAGAGCCAAACTTGTAGTCCAAAAGTGCTGGGTTCCATTCCTGCATTGTCCTTGAGCAAGACATTTGTTTCCACTTGCTACAGTCCACTCAGCTGATAAAATGAATACAGTATTGCTGGGAAGTTAACGTGTGATTGGCTGATGTCCTGTACAAAGAGAACCATAGATTTTAATCGGCTTGAAACTGGAATGACTGCCAGCAGCCTTATAGGCCTCCAATGAGAGAATTCAATTTTCAATTTTAACATTTGTTATTAGTTCTGTTGATAGTTTGAAGTGCACCTCATTGTTGACATGATGGTCAGCTGATATTGCTTTTGTTTTTTCCAGGTTTGTGCAATTCTTTATCCCGAAGGAATCCTCTGGACAGTTTTGGGATTGGTCACAACCATCAAGAGACAGACTTTGATGAACCTTGGCTTGCATTGGTAAGCCCACAAAGTTCTTTTTTTTCTATATTTGTTTTGTTATATTTTGCATAGTCCATTTTCAAGGTGGACTATTTCATAAAAGCATTTGCTTTTCTAGGCATCCTCCACTGTATATAATATACGTTGTAGGTTTCTATGTAGATGTTTGCATTTGTGGAACACAAATCTTGAATCTTGTTAATACAAGAATTAGGGATTAGACAATACTGCTTGCATTTTTGCTATGGCATTTAGGACTTTCTGCAAGAGATCTGAAAACTTTTTTGGAAGATTTTGAAAGTACTTCTCTTATTGGTCTATTAAGGATGCAGGAAGGTAGATATGAAAATGTATATCAATTAAGTTTTTGTTTTCTATTTTATGTATAAGTATTAAATTAAGAGTATTGTGCATGATTTATTACATAACAGGATAAGGAGAATTTGGGGATGTTTTCATTTTTATGATAAAAGACAGAAAAGGGAACGAAAATACAAAGAAAGTTTTCAAATTTAAAAAAAAAAGTTGAAAACTCCACCAGATTGTTTAGAAGTGACATATACTTCTCAAGAAGTGTTTTTGTAACATTTCATTTTCTCATAAATTCTGGGTACACTAGCAGATTAATAAACTTGAAGTTAATGAAAAATATTAACCATTGGAAGAAATGTTGGAAAATATTTTATATCATTTTGAATCAAGTTTTTTACAAGAAGCATTTGTAGTAGTAAAGAGGTGAACTTCTTATGTCACTCTTGTTAAATGCACTTTTTACACCAGTTATTTCTATAACTAACTTGTTACATCTTTCAAGCAATGTCTCCTTAAAAGAAGAATCTGAGTCTATATCTTCACATTCTTTTAATTTATTTGTCAGCTATCATACACGATGAATAAATATGTATGACCAAAATTACTCCTTTAGATCCTGTTTGGTTTTTCCTTTCTTCACCCTTTAGCACCATCATTTACTTTAAGCTCATTGCACTGCCACAAGACTAACACATCTCTTTGTACTCAGACCAGTGCAGTTAAACACAAACAAACATTTAGCTTAATTAGTTGGCCATTTGATATTATGTTCAAAAATAAGAAAAGGGTCTGTTCAATGAATTTTTAAAAACATTACTGCTTTTACATTTTATTTTTACTCCTTCTATCAACCTTCAGATTATTGACTGTTGACTCCAAACAGAGATATTTGTTTTTATATTATTTCAAGATTGTGAGAAATGTAAGACATTTTTCCATGAAACTAAGGATCAAAAAAGAAAAAAGTTCATTTTGTGACAAAAGGAGGGACTTGCATGTGATCAAAAAACAATAAGATGGATCTTTAATCCCCTAGGTTGAGATGGATACCCATGCTGGGCCTCATCGCCGTTTATGGATGGGACCTCAGTTCATCTTCAAGCCAGTGCCTCAGCCATCATCTACAACAGTCCTTTCATCAACCTCTTCATCTCTCCTGGATGAAGGATCAGAAACAAGTCGCACGGCACTTGACATAATGCCTGATGATGTGGACTTCAAATCACTCAAGTGAGCATTTGTGTTTTTTTCTTAAAATATTTTTAATCAATACTTTAGTACCAGTATTGTAATACGATTAAAAAGACCCTGGATGCTGGTAGAGATTTATAACTCTCCACAGAAGAAAAATTGTTCAATAGATCAAGTTTTGGCAACTGCCAGGAGATGACATGCCATTGTCAAATCTTTATGGTGCATGCTACTACCTTTATCATGATAAATGGATGGAGGTTATGTTCTTGCTTTTGTTCCTGGTCATCTATCTTTGAGGATTTTTCTTTAATTTGTTTTGTTTTTTGCCTGTTTGTTTGCCTATTTATTTCTTTGGTTGTCTGTAAGTCTGCCTATCTGTTTGTAGTGGAACTTAGAGAAAGACTGCAATTCAAAATTTCAGGTTGTCCATAAAGAGTGATTTATCTCCTTCAGTTCCAAGTTACAGTGTCTTTCATAAAACTAGTTTTGATGCAAAACATTGGAAAGAGGACAAGTATTGCAGAAAGTAATTCATTCATTGCTGATGTAGAGGCAAGGACTTGAAAATATTTAATTATATCTGTTTTTTTTTTTTTTTTTTTTTTTTTTGGGGACTTTGAATTATTTGGCAGAAATGCAGTTATTGCCCAGAATGCAAGTTAAAATTTGACTTTTTTTCTCCTGAAGTCTGCAGCCATTGAGATCGGAACCCTTGCCAACTCCTCGTCCAGGAAGAGCTGAACCAATTAGAAGGCGGACTTCCAGTTCTGATTATCCTACAACAAGTAACCCATTAAGCATCGAATATGGATCAGGTACGACCTTTGAGTGATAAACACACATATTTTGATGATTATCTGATTTGATTCCTTCTAAAATGTTCCCAGAAAAATGTTGTTAGCATATTTCTGTCTGATGTTCTGTCTTATGTGTTCAGTGTAGGCTTGTATATTGTGTGTTGAAGCGAAGGTGTTTCTTTAGGTATTTTTGGGCCTATTGTTCCTCTTTTAGGTTGCTGCTTTTGGTTTTCTGCTCTGTTAATTATATTGTATGATCATGGAGAGTTCGATTTACTGTGATAGCTGTTATATGTGGATTGATTTCCAGGAGTCCGGTGTGAATGTAGTTTTGAGAAAGCTTCAGTTAATAGTTTTGTATTTGGCTATTCAAAGTGTACAAGGTTGAAGGCTTTGGAGTTGAGACTGTCTGGTTGTAGTTGTATCATTGAAAAGATTGATGCTAGTGTGCAGACTGAGTTTTGTGGCTTAGATGTGGGTAGTCATACATGTGGTGTCGATAGTTCTTTGGGTGAGGAATTTGATAGGGGTTCTGTTCAGGTAGATAGTCTTGGATCAGATTCTGTTGAAAGGCCTGATGTAGGGTTGTCTGTAGTTGATGATTGTACAGGTACCGTTGGTCGTAAGGTTGTTGATTCATTTGGTACGTTGCCTGTGGACTCTGTTAGGGATAAGGTGTTATGGATAGGGGATTCATTTGTAAGGTATGTTGACACAGAGTTTTGTGGAGTAGATCGTAGTAGAAGAATTAGGGTGCGTCTTCCAGGGGCTAGGGTTGATGTTGTTAGTTCTCGTGTTGAGACTTTAGGTAAGAGTGAAGATACCGTCGTGGTTTTAATTGGTACACATGATATTGCAAGGAGAAATGTTGATTCTGTTAGGCGTAGTTTCATGGATTTTTCATTCAAGTTGAAGGACACAGGTTGTAGGGTTCTAGTTGTTGGTCTGTTGCCACATAGGGTAGTTCCTTCATGATAGATCTGGCATAAGTTTAAATTTCGGGTTGATTGGTTCATGAGAGATGGTTTGCATTTAACTTGGAAAGGTGCTTGTCTTCTTGCTAGGGGTGTCAATATGGCAATTAAGGATCTGAGTCCTTTAAACTAGTCACGGGGGGTGAGAGTCTAAACCCACCTGTCAGGCATGTTTCTGGGGATAGGGATTGTTTTAGTGGTAGATTTAAGGTTATGTTTTGAAATGTTCGTAGCATTTTGAATAAACGTGATGAGCTTCTGGCTGAAGTTTCAATTAGTAGACCTGATATACTTGGTATTACTGAGAGTTGGATTTACAGTGAAATTAGTGATTCAGAGATACGTATTCCAGGTTACTCAGTTTTCAGGCAAGACAGATTAGATACTTCAATGGTAGAGGAGGTGGCATTTTATTGTTTGTGAAAGACAAGTCTTAATTGTAAAGATAGGACTGCTCAGTTTTCTTTTGGTTCTTTAAATTGCCTATGGTGTGAGCTTATTGTTGATGGCAATGTTGGTAGTTCAGTGGTTGTTGTTGTTGTGTATGGATCACCATATTCTAGTCCTGAAAACAATCAGAAATTGCTTGACTGCTTCAGGAAAGTTGCTTCTAGGAGGATTATTGTTTTTGGGGACTTTAATTTCTCGACTTTGTTTGGAATCTTTGTACTAGTGGTCCACATGGTAAAGATTTTCTGGAAGCTGTATCTGACTGCTTTTTCACCAGTATGTGTTGTTTCCCACACGTGTTAGTAATTGTCTTTATTTGATTTTCAGTAGTGAAGAAAGTATGGTTAGAAATGTGCTAAGTAGCAGTAAGGTAGGGTGTAGTGATCATGACCTCATTAGTTTTGATCTGTATTGTTTTACAAAGGCTTCTCCAGCTATTAAATTGGTTTTAGATTTTAAGAATGCTGACTTTGCTGCACTTCAGGATAATTTGTCATTAGATTGGACTTCTTTGCTCCATGACTAAAGCATGGGATGTTTTCCGAACTATAGTTTTGGAGGGTGTAAATAGGTTTGTTCCATTAAAGAAAGTTTGTAGGCGTAATTAGCTAGTGTGGATGTTTTGGGAGGTTTTGCAGGCTGTTCAGAAAAAGAAGAAGTTAGAGCATTGTTATTAACACAGTAGGTGTCCTGTGGAGTTTTGCTAGGTATAAGGATCATGAAAAGTTTACAAAAGGTTTGATAAGAGATACTAAAGTGCTTTTTGAAAAATGTTTGTCCAAAGAGGTTAAGATTAATCCTAAGTTGTTTCATTCTTATGTTCGCTCAAAGCAAAAGACTAAGGAGCGTGTTAGTCCCCTTTATGGTAATGATGGTGTTACTATCAATAGTGGTAAGGATATGGCTGAGGTTTTGAATGACTACTTTGTGTCTGTTTTTACTAAGGAGTCCCCTGCTGATTTTGTGGATTATCTTAGTGTGCACTCTCCAGTATCCATTAAGAATGATGATTTGTCAGTTGATGTTATGTGTAAGAAGTTGAAGGCTTTGAATTCAAATAAAGCACCCGGTCCAGATGGTATACATCCTGCTGTCTTACGTGAGTGTTCTGATGTTGCCCTAAGTAGTATCTTTTCAAAGTGCTTTGATGTTGGTGTTGTTTCTAGTGGTTGAAGAATAAGGGCCCCTATTTTTAAAAAGGTGACCACAGTTTGCATTGTAACAATAGGCCAGTGAGTCTTACTAGTGTTGTGTGCAATCTCATTGAGTCCATTGTTCAAGATGTTGTACCAGATCATTTACTGTTCAATGGTTTGTTGAATTTGTCCCAGCATGTGTTCTTGATCTAAGAGGTCTTGTGTTTCTAATTTATTGGAGTTTCTTGATGATGTTACTAAACCAGTTGATTTTGGTTAAAATGTGGATGTTATCTATTTAGATTTCAAAAAAGCATTTGATAAGGTTCCATTGGGCAGGCTCATGATGAAAACAAGAGCGCTTGGTTTGGAGGGAAAGTGTGCCAGTTGGATATATTCTTGGTTAGTGGACAGGTCACAAAGAGTTGTTGTTAATAGTGAAGTATCTCCATGGAAGAAGGTTACAAGTGGTGTTCCTCAGGGTTCTGTATTGGGTCTGCTTCTTTTCTTGATCTTCATTAATGATATTGATGTTTCCCTTGGCTCCAGGATTTGTAAATTTGCTGATGACACTAAGCTGTGTAGGATTGTTGATGATGCTAGGGATTCTTCACTTTTGCAAACTGATCTGGATAACTTAGTTCCTTGGTCCTAAACATGGCAGATGTCATTCAGTATTGATAAATGCAATTTGGCTTTTGATTACTGCATGAATGGTTCAATTCTTGGTTGTGTTGATCAAAAAAGGGATCTAGGTGTTGTCATTACTAGCAATTTGGAGCCTTCTAAACAGTGTGCTTTAGCAGCTGCAAGGGTAAATAGGATGCTTGGTTTTATTAGAAGAAATGTTTGTTTTCTTGGTAGAGAGATTGTTCTTAATTTGTATAAGCAGTTAGTCAGGCCTCACCTTAAGTATGCCATTTAGGCTTGGAGTCCCTTTTATGAGAAGGGTAAGTTCATTTTGGAGCAGGTTTAGTGAAGAGCCACTAGACTTATTCCCATACTTATTCCCAAAGTAAGGAATCTCCCTTATGAATCTAGGTTGCGAATTCTTGGTTTAACCACGCTTGAGTGGAGAAGAGTACGTGGCAATATGATTCAGGTTTTTAAATTCCTATCTGGTGGTGATGCTTTGACTTCCTATTATTTCTTGCATGTTTCAGCTAATCCTCATGTGACATGTGGTAACAGTTTGAAGTTGACGAAAGAGTTCTCATGGATAGATATTTGGCATTTTAGCTTTTCGTTGTTTATGAGTGGAATGGTTTGCTTGAGTGGATAGTTATCTCCAATTCTTTGCACATTTTCAAAGTCAACATTGATATGTTCTTTACTAACTCTGGGCATCTTTGATTTTTTTGATTTTTTTTTGTGGTGGTGGTGATGTTAGTTTGGGGTGACTAACCCTTCTTAGCCCGTAATCTTGTTATGTTATATTATGTGTGTCTCATTCATTTTATTTTGCTCACTTTTAAAATATGTTTAATGGGTGAAATATGGGGCAGGTACAAATTTCATTTCAGTGAAAACTGGGGTAGAACTGAATATGTTGGTTGGGAAGACTTGAATGTATGGGTAGCTAGGGCAGAATGGAATGAATTGCTTGGGAAGAGATTTTTGTGAAGAGTGTCAGGCAACGGTGCCGGAATGTTTTTCAAGTTGGGGGCAAACATATATCGTCATGGGGTTTAGGGGCGCACTCAAGGGCCCAGGCAGTTTCAGCAAATTTGGGGCTATAAAATTGGCCTGAATTTAATTGAATTTTGCATGTTGCAACTCTTACAACAATAAGTTGAAGATGCCAACCCAACAGGTCCAAAATGTCTTTATTATAAATGTAACAAAAGTATTTAATTTTTAAACTGATAAATGACATGCTAAACGACATCAAACATAAAATGTCTACTTTTCACACCTGCATTAAATTTATTAAAGAAAATGCTTGATGAGTGATTTAAATTACAGTCTTTACAATGCGTGTGTATGTACTAATAATTACTTATCAATGGACAGTTATATTCATTCATGAATAAAGATGTGGGATGGAGGTAAGCTTGGCTTTTGGCAAAGTCTCTGGTATTGAGATCGGAAGGACTGTCATATTGCTCTTTTTGACACCCAAATGAAGTGGAACAGCTACCAAAGCTACCATAGGAGTGCTGTTTTTCCTTATTTTAAGGATGTGGCTATCGATGAGAAATAACTTCTAAAGCAGAGTAGCTGTCTTAAGGACAAGAAGACACATTTTTTCAAAATCTCAACAAAGAATTATTTGGTTTGGATATGCAAGACCGTGTTTTCCTAAAATACAGCAAGCAGAGAACGGACATCATCAAAAGCTTTAAATTGACAATTTTCATGTGGTGCTGACTAATAGTGTCACTTTTCCTTATTTGGTTCTGATGCTACATTAATAGCATGATGAACCTATGCAGTCATGCTGGCGTGTGTATGTATGTGTGTATGTATGTCTGTAACAGCAAGCTTGTTAACACGATATCTCACGAGCGATACGCTGAATTCGTATCATATGTGGCACACAGATAGCCTATGATCTGTAGGTGTGCCCTATTGGTTTTTGTGGTGATGTCGTGCAAATTAATGAGTAGACAAGGCCTATGTAAAAATCTTGAAATGCTCATATTTTAATAATCACATGTCTGTTTTGTTTCATATTTGGTGTATTTATGATGTTAGTTAGTGTGTACATGTTCATGGTATAAAAACTTTGAAATTCATCAATATACATAGTGGGCAGATCTTAATATGATTTTGCCGAGAAGAGCTTGTAAACACTATCTAAACAATGATAAACTGGATCTATGTCATATTTGGTACACAGATAGCACATGGTCTGTATATGTGACCTATTGCATTTGGTGGTAATGCCATGCATACCAATGAGTAGGCATGGCCCAATGTTAAAATCTTTAATTGCTCATATTTTAACAACTACTGGTACATCTCTGTTTTGATTCATACTTGGTATATTTATGTTTTTAGCTTGTGTATACATATTTATGGAATTTAAATTGTTGAATAATGGCATGGTGCATATTGTTATGTTGGGTGTGTTGGGGAGGGGGGGGGGTGAATATAAAATGAAAAAATCTTGAAAAAGTGATACATTTATAGCAACCATGTCTATTTGCATCATACTTGCATGTTATTTGTCAGTAATTGTGAACATGCTAATGTTGTCAACAGGTTATAGCACTAATATGTGTACCTTAATGTAAAAATGCTCACACACATGCCATAATGTGGTTCTCAGATATGTAGGTGGAGCTTAATGTAAAATTCTTAATACAGTGATGAATGTGCAAGTGTATACAGATGTTTTGCATCATACAAGTGTTGTCAATAGGTTCTATTTTATTGATATGCATGGTGGGCATGTCTTATTGTTATATGTCAATTAGCCTATTTCATGATATGCAATGCCATTTAGTTTAAAACTTAAAAATCAACCAACAATGAAAGAATGCATCAGAACCACAACAAATTTTAGTTTTCTGGTTGTAAAACTCAATTTACTAAAACTCATCAAGAAATGTCTATAATACTGTTGATTAACTAAAAGACAATTTGGAATTGCAGATATATCAAAAGAAGAGATTTCTTTTTGTTAAGTATTGCTTTTGTATTCATACATTCTCATTAACATAATTGCATAATTTATTTTATGGTAGATGTGTCAGACACTCTAAATTGGTTTTTATAACCTGAATTAATTTCTTAGGAGTTGAAAATACCATAAATGATGCAAGAACCTCATACAAACATTTTATTTTAAAGGTACGTTTGACCATGCTGTGAATCAATTGGAGGTTAGCTATGGTAGTTGTCCGGACAGTCTAAATAGCCAGAGACTTCACTCCGAAATGGAGGAACATCTCAAGCAGACTTTGGCTGAGGCTATGGCTGAATCACCTTCTGTAGATGAACACAATAAAATACCAGGTGAGTGGATAGAAAACTTTGACTCTTACTGAATCAACTGTTGTTATTGCTTTTACATATCTGACATTGGTTTTTCTTCTCAAAATATTTTGCTGTCCTCTATTTTAAGTATACATAAATAAGTACTTCGGCTTTTATAAAATGGAACTTAATCGGATACTTTGTTATCATGCGCATATTATGTTTTTAGACTTGTTTTATATATATTTATTTTGCTTTTATTACTGGTTTTGGATAAATCTACATGCTGCAAGTAAATCGTGGCAGGTGATTATAAAATTGCTATAAGAGCAAGCTGAAACGGTTTGACAATTCACCCTGTATTTTGTCTCACAAATAAATTATTTTAAAATAATTTTTATAGAGGAAGGGGGTGTAATTACTTTAATTTGTATTTAGTCGGAAACATGACTCGATTGACCCAAAAACTTTATCAAAATCATGTGACAATCAATTTGAATTCGAGTGATGAATTTCCATTTAATCTCTGTTCTAGATTAGGGCAATTTGCTTTAAAACCGAAGAACACTTATTTATCGATGGATGCACGATAAAAGATACAACTTTTCAGAATTAACGACATCGCTTTATGTCACAATGTGAGCACTACTTTTTGCACAACAGCCCACAAAATATAAAAACCGTAATAAAATTGACAACCGACCAATACAAAAAGGATGAAAATTACAGAAAAACAACTTACCAATTCGTGAAGTTAAACCAAATGTTGTTTAAGCTATGAAAAAAAATAATTCAAATTTATCTTAGGACAAATCACAAACAAGATCCTAAGAAAAGTTATATCAAAATTTGATTTGACCCGCTGTCGGTTTGAATTGGATGCCATGATTATAACACATGCGCATTGAGTGTATGTCTGTAAAACGTGATGTACAACACCAATAGATGATCTACAGCGCTCCTGCCTCTTAAGAACAACTGATGCTATTGGAGGGGAAAATAAACGCTTGAGGTTTACAAAATACTCTTAGATTCAATTGTATATCAAGAGAAAGAGTTTATTTTGTGATTTATAAAAGTAATTTCTTACCTAATTTCGAGACTACCAGTCATATCAGCTTTAGCGTTTGAAAAACTAGATACCTCCCAATTTTCATAACTGTCAAGTTTAGATAGATAAGTAGGCCCCATAAGTATTTTACGGACCTAATTTACCTCATTTAATAATATGGGTAACATTTACCACAAATTGAGAAATTTTTTGTATCAGCCAACAATTGAACACAATTTTCTGAAATTTAGTGAGAGGGGCTCTAGACCCCAAACCATGACAGCTTTCATATTTTGCCTGGAAAATGAGTTGTTTATCTATTACTTTTTTGGTATTTTGTGGCAAAAGTTGGGCTTTTTATCATGGACCAACCCCCCTCCCCCCCCCTCTTCTCCCTCTCTTCCTTTTAATAGGTCAGCACTGTTTAATGGGAACCCCCTTGTTGAATTATTTAGAACACATAACTGTGAAGGGGCAGGCACCCAAAATAAATTGAAAAAATGTTAATGTGCAGCTATTCTCAGCTATTCTCATATACATAGCATGGAACTTCAACATGCTCTGTAGTCAGTGGTGTAGCCACAGGGTGAAATGGGTGGGGGGAACCCCTTTTCACAGAAATTTTTTAAAAATTGGGATAATCTTTGTTGTTTATGTATATTTTGTTTTTCAAAATTACCTTTAGAATTAGGCTAAATTTGAACACTTTGTCTTTGAAGGGGGTCTTGGACCCCTCACTTTTTTAATGCTGGCTACACCACAATCAGTAGTGTAGCTATCGTCCATGGGGATATTGTGTTCAGGGGCCCTTGTCCAAGTGTTTACTATATGACATTGCTTAAGCCACTTACATTTACGTTGAGATGTACGCAAACACTTTAAACACACTGGCATAGTGTGAAGATTTATCCATTAAAAGTGGTACCTCATTGGTTAGTGACCCTGGGAATAAAAACACAAACCTGATATGCTGACACTTTTATCTCCAAGTCACTTGTGTCTCCTTACCAAAAACGTCGCTGGGGTATTCTGATTTAGCTCAGGTCTTTGAATATTGGTGGTGGGAGAGGGGGAGGGGGTGGGGGGAGTGAGGCATTAGTTCCCCAACTGGGTGGATTTATGAGGGTTGGATTTCTAATTGCCATGTTAATTTTCCAACTGGCGTCCCATTTTTTTTTTGGGGGGGGGGAGGCACCACAACCCCACCCCCTTATAGTCACGTCTCTGCTATTTACCAACCATGTTGTTACACACCTGGTAGGAATGTTTACCTCTGAAACTTTTATAACTCACCTGTGTAACATGGAACTCCAGACTTGGTGTAATTAACATTAAAGCTTTAAATAAGTCTGTCATGAATTTAAGTGGTTCTTCTGTGCAATGTGGGGCAAACTCTCAGTTGGGAGTGAATAGGGTGGGACATGAAGGGCACTGTCACTAAGCAATCCATTGGAGAATAAAACTCTTGAAACAATAGAAGATCATAAATAGTTGCATGTAAGGGGTATACATAACACCGCTGAGGAGCAGTACCCACCACGGGCGGTGGGATGACCTATAATATTAAAGCAGTATTATGAGGGCTGGGGCAACCTATCACAAACAATCATGGAAAAGGCCTGAGAGGAGTAAAATGATAGGAAAATTAGTGACTATAAGGCGTACAAGTGATATAGTCAGATCGAGAGCTGTGCCGGGTTTTCTTGTCACTATCTGTCAGTCTGTCAATGTTGTGATACTGTTTTCATCTCGATGTGCTTGAAGATAACCTGAATGATCCGAAGTGATTTCAAGTTCCAAACAAAAATCAAGTTATTTTAAGCCACTGCAAATTTTCCATTGAATTCCATCCCCTCTTCTGTGTGAATGAACCGTTTTCAGAAAAAGCTGAATGCTTCACATGAGTGGTATAACCCAATAAATTACCAAATGTGGCACCACCACAGTACTACAGAGTCCCCAACCCAATGAGCATATCCAAACTAAGATCATGATAGCAATTTTTCATTTTTAAGGGAAAATGTACCTCTGTAACAGACATACATCAATATTTGAATAAAAGGTATTTTCAACACAATGTGATTTTCTTTCGCCCCTGGAAAATCTGCTTCACAATTTTCAATGAAATCATTGTAGCACTTTTGTTTTTCAAATCCAATTAAATTTTACAACTGATGGTGCATTACTCTTTTCCCATTATCTATTAAATCATTTCAAGAATAAGCATTTCAAAACTGGTCATGTTTCTCTGGGCTGTCAGATTGCATAGAAAATCTTTTCAGTATTACTTTTATACTTTCCATCCTTGCTTCTGACAAAAATAAACCAATATATTATTGGATTGGTTTAGTGTTACACAACACATTACTTTGCGAATGCAGGACATTCATGTGTACCATGCAGGTCTGTTACAATAAGCCTGTTTGCTATTTCAATTAAAAAGTGGCTCCATCAGATGTACAGTAACTTAAAACACAAAATACATACAAAACTGGTATGTCTATTAGAGCTGTGAACGTTTAGGGATTTTAGTAAACGTGTACACGCCAAAAAAGGGAGCGTGTATCGTGTACATGAGTTTAGTACCGTAATTTTCGGAAATACACCAAAATTGTTCCAAAACTACGAGGCAAAGTAAAAAAATCGCGCAACTAGTATGGCAAAAGTACTCACTGCATTGCCCAAATAGACGCTGAGTTTTGCTTTCCAAATCATAAAAAGTTTACTTTTACAGTATTAATCATCATTTTTATGGAAAATAAGCATGGAAATTCAGTTTAGATAGAACAGATAACTTCCTTTCAATGTCATTTAAACTCAACATCGCGAACTTGTTTGTCCTATTCGCTCACGGCTTTCAAAGTTCTGTGAAAATCTTGCATATTGAGGCCTATGATAAACCTCGCCAGAAAAACATTTCAAAACTACGCCACCACCAGGAAGTTCTGAAATATCAGTCCTCTCGAAAAAAATGGCCGCCATCTTTGCGAAGCATGCAGAATTTTAGCTTTGTTAAAACCTTTTTCTGTTTATTTATTATGCAATATTTTTCTTTCTTGCAAAATTTATTTGACTCATCAGGTAATATTTACATGTAAATGTACTGATTGTCACGATTCAAGTGTTTTTGGTCGATGAAACGGGCCTTAATTGCGTGGGGATTTAAAGCCTTATGGCCTAACGTTAGGCCTATTGTTAGTTTCACTGTTTACTGCTGCACATTCGCAGTGCATTTTACAAGTTAGATTACTCAGATTTCGGCGAAATCAAAGTGCATAATATCCCCATTCATTGGTGATTACTGCGCATTTGTGATTCGCACATTTAAAAAAGATTATACTAATCGGGTTTAGAGTTTGTAAAAAATCATTGATTGGAATTTTTTCAGCCGAATGTGTGTGTGATTTGAATCATGAATATTGATTTTCAACGGCAAGAAACTAGGCCTATAATGTATGAAAAAAGATTACTCACAATGAAGTATTTAGTAAACGTTTACAAGATTTTCGAGCGTGTAGCGAGTACACGCTAAACGGTCACAGCTCTAATGTCTATCCTTCTTTGAGGCAGATGAATTTAAAGATAAGTAATTAGGTGATAAATGGTACACAAATACAAACATTCACATAACACTTAAGAAAAGTCAAAGAAAATAGTTTATTTGATAGTACAATTTATTTATCTCTTTTGGTTCAAATGTAAGTCTTGTTTCAACTTTATCACAAATAAGCAATGCATTAAACCCTTCATATGTATAAGTGCTTCTTTAAAGATATATGGATTTGTAGCAGCAACTTATGCTAAATTGCTTTAAAATCCATGGAAAACAGCAAAAAATAAATCATCCAAATCGGTTAAAAATTGACCATTTTAGAGCATTTTGAATTTTCAGACCAAAATATACAAATTTTTGTTCCTCTTTATGTTCCTCTTGATGTATGAGTGGGGAAAATTCTAATTTCCTTATATAACCCCTTTCTTTTGTTTTTAATTCAATGTCACACATTTGTGAAAAATGAAAAGGAATATCAACCAAACGTTTTAAGTGTTGACCCTACCCGTAACCATAATCTAGCAGTAATAGACTGACCTCATTTTCAAGAACTCAATTATAATGAATTACATAAAGCTTTGCACCTACCCATTTGTAAACTTTTAAACTTTATATGTTTGCTTTAAATCAGACATCACTTAATGATGAAAATTAAATTAAGTTTTAAATTGAGTATTTTAAAGCTTTGTGATATAACACAACAAATAATTCTTCACACAAATGCAAAGTGTTGGTTGTCTCGTGAGTGGAACTGCCCTTTATTTCCTGTTTTTTTCTTCAAAATTGTAATCTACAATAGTTTCAAATAGAGCAGCTACCTTTGTTTTTTCTTTGCCATATCCCACAGGAAAAATAAATTATGTAGGTCAATAGAGAAAAAGACAATATATTACACTATAAAAATATTTTATATCTTACTGCATTACCTCACATATTATACATACCCTAATAAAGCTCAAATTTTGATTTGCTATGTCTGAAACCTAATATGCTTTTTTAAGTAGACTTCCTTGTCAATATTTTCTTGCACCAAACTGTATTAGGTAAATGTTCTAGATGGCACTAGTCTTTCATGACAGCCTTTCGAAATATGTGTATATGAAGTGCTACAAATAAAAGACTATTTGGTATCAACAAATCTTTCAATGCCTCAACCTGTCAGAATATGGACAACAAATCTTATCAATATATTCTAAAAGAATCCTTTAAAAGTTCAACTTATTTTCCTGCTCCTTCCACATCATTTCTCTTTGTACAGTGCATAAAAATGCTTAACATGATTTTGCACTATATAAATTAATTATTGTTTTATAACAATAACATTATTGTTAAAAATGGTAATTATTAACCATTACCAGCTACATGGCACTTTACTTTTTCTAATTTAAAATTTCTAAAAGACCAATAATGATGCAAACTATCAGCTCACTAAAGCTCTGGGATTTTAGCTATAATCATTTCTCTGAATGAAACTATTTTGATTGATGAGGAAATATAGTACATTTGATCATTGCTCTGCCGCAGCCAAACAGGACACAATTACACATTTTTTGACCAAATTAATTGAAGTTTTGAGCTATGTTATCATTCTGTTTCTGTATCCATGTAACATTCTGGTATTCATTTATGAGGTTGTTATTTCTAGATATACATAAGATTATCAACATGCCAGAATTTTGAGAAAATTGTTTGGGACAAACAAAAAAACATTTTGTTGTAATTTAAACTAGTTCAAATTGTATAAACTTTCTACATCAAGGTAAATATACAATGTATGATCGGGCACTTTGGTGAAGAAGTTCTGGGATTTTACTTATAATCATACCTCTGAATGAAACTATTTTGATTGATGAGGACCACTCATCAGCCAAACAGGACAATTGCTTTCTATGCTATCATTCTGTGTTCTGTATCCATGTAAGGTATTTATTTATGAGGTTCGATAAGATGCCAGAATTTTGACAAAAATGCTTCTGGAACAAAAACAAAAACATTTTGTTGTAATTTAAACTAATTTATGTTCAAAACCAATATCAGGTTTATGTTATGGTTTTTGTGTTATATCTGCGATCCCAAAAGTGAATTGGCACATTTTTGACACACAAAAAAAAAAAGTTGCGAAAAAGTAGCAAATAATCAACGTTCATTAACAGTACCACGATGCAATGTTAAGGGTCATACTAGTTTGTAACTGTGCAGCCTGCATTGCGTCTGCATGACAGTTTTAGAAGTTGACACAGAAGTTTGTTTTTGATGTAAAAGATGACATAATTAATCATTTTCAAATATTTCATAGTAGTCTGAAATTGTCTGAGTATGACCATGACTACTCAACATACTTAGTAGGACTACAGTATATTAAACTGTTACTTTAGTTAGGACATACCAGAGAAGACGGAAAATATTAACAAATTTCCAACACTTCGGGACATGCAAACTAAATGGGATACTACTATAATTCCTAAATTGTGTTAGAATCTGCAGTTGCTCTTAAGAATGTTACACCAAAGAATGAGTAATATTAGAATTTAGCAAATTATTATCAATGTTGTATGCTTATATTATAAAACACTAAGAATATCAATCATTAGGTCAGATTTAAGTAAGAATATCAATACTAAGGGCAATTTAACACGGGATTGTTGGCTGTGAATGTATGCTTAATATATTATATTTATGGAACTGCCATTTCCAGCATTCACTTGGATCAGTTTTTGTCTGCTGAAGTTCTGTTATGTAATAATTGATGTGGTCAACTGCCGGTAGGCCCTATGTCGCAAATTAGTTTATGGGGTGACTCATAATAGTACTGGTCTAGTCTAACTTCTAAGCAGGGACTATTCAGTTATTGGTCTGACTTCTGACTGAGTAAGTCAATCAATGAAATAGGATCTAGGCCTAGCCTACATAGTATTTGAGGCAGGGCCATGTGACGACGACGAGTGAACACACAATTACAATGACAGGGTCGTCGCCTGCGTATTCGGTTATGATAGTAACTATGCTATCACGAAACGCTTAATACGACCCGGACGAGAACACAGGTACGACGTAGGACAGACATAACATCGACAACCAAGTCAATGTCCACGGCCTTTGATAACCAGTTGTGGTGCACTGGCGTGTCTACCCAATCCAGGCTTGAACCCAGGGCCTCGTGGTCTGTAGACAGGTATAATACCGCTACACCACAGTAGGCAGGACCATGATCTAGGTTAGGCCTTATATGTCTCTTATGCACCTTCATATGCCTACTCTGTACTCATCAATCATGAAAATGGACGTTTTTGACATAACAATTTTGTCCGACTTCGCCTAAGGTGGCTTACAAATTCGGATCATACTACAGTAAAGGCCCTAGTAGGCCTTAGTACTAAACGTTAGACCTAGTATGCCTACTGCCAGCACCACTTGGCCTAGCAGTTGAGTCTAAGTATCTGGTGCCTAAACAGATCGTTCTTTGGTAGGCCTTAACCTAGTACAAGCAAATCCCAAATTGTGGATAACGGTAACAAGAATATCATTTGTTTATATCCGTAAGCTCTGTCAATAATCGTACAACCAAATTAATTTTATTTTGCATAATTCCATCCCATGTCTCAATGCATTGCCATAATATCAACCTAGTCTTACGGAAAAGCCACACCTTATCACGTTAGGAAGGAAATTAAGTCAAAGAAGTGAGAATTTGGACTGGCATTTTTCCCGAGCATTTTCATCCACTAAAAGTACTTAAAAGTGGCTTAAATTTGACGACACTAATAGTTCACTTTTAAAAAGCATACTGAGCTTAATAAAAAAAAATGTCTGCTATGAGGAAAAGTGACTTTCACAGATCAAAAAGACGATTGACGAATCTTACCTTTTCAAAGATCATCACAAACTGGGCCATAAAAAATCTTTATTTTGGGAACTTTACCGAGACTAAAATGCTCAGATCCGATTTAACCCGAAATATAATGTCTTGTACGTCATTTCATCTTCTCCAGTAGTGACGAACATTGAAACTACCTAAGTTAGAGCAATTTGAATTATCTGGATTCATTCGGGATTGATCGTGTTAGTAACCCAAAATGCTCAATTCGAACTTCCGGGTCAAGGCCTCAGAAAGTAATAATATCGCAGTAACGGTCATATAGCAAGGTCATGTTCCCAACTGTATTAAGCATTGAATTGGCACTCATATTACAATGTTGCTCTTAATTTTTCCTGCAGGAGGAAGGCATGTGATGGTTTTTGAGGCATTGAGTTCGAGTGCAGGCTCGTCAGACAGCTTCCCACATTCCTACGAGGCAAGGTGCTCTCCCACCACCACAGTTGATCACATTCTTGTGTTCCCATCATCCAGTGGTTCGTTGGACTAGCCGTGAGGAATTGTCATCAACCCCGAAGCAAATTAACTTACAAGTGATGGTAAAGTTTGAATGGCTAGCTAGGTCAACTTCAGGTCATAATCAGGTCACATAAGCCACTCTTGTGCCAAATGCCTTTATATGGAAGTTGCCCATTGGTCATGCATTATTTCACTTGTTTATTTCACTTTTGCAAACTCGAGTGTCATGCCAAAATCGCAAGCACAAAAATGATGCAAAAATTTGATTTCTTGCAATAAAATTTCTTTCATAATATTTCAGATCTTTTGTGTTGTTTTTGATAGCCTTGTGAGAAGAAAAGGTCGTTGCAGTTGATGTAATGGTTCAATGTTTGTATGGATGCAATTGTTGAGCTCTTTGGTCAAGTCAAAAAAGCTTGGGAAATATATTTTGAAAACACTTGCTTTGAATCAAATTGTATTACATAAGGAAAGAAAACAAAAGGATATTCTGTAACTGTTGTTTTATTTTGTAACAATCTCATAACCTGTATGAGGTACACGACTTCTGAATAGCTTGTATTCATTGAGTAATTTCTCTGTGAAAGAGGTTTTACCCTAAAAGGTGTGACCTCTGAAAATGATACTTGAAGTTATTGTAAAAGTTGCTTTTTCTCATTGCGAAACTGAATGATGGTTTTTTGTATGCGTGGAAGGATTTTTTTTGTTTAATTTCCACATTCCAGATTGTGTGCTCCAGTGAAGGAATATTTATGCATGTTACTTGGCTCCTTTTATTTTGAAACCACTAAAGCCTTATTTTTTTTAAGTCGGAAAGCAGGAGAAGAATACAATATTTAGGTGGATAATATTGGTACAATATTTGATGATTGCAGCTTTTAGGTTAAGATTTTATCTGTGGTAAAGATGACTTATAATGTAATACTGTTAAGTTTTGTCATCAAAAGACTGTTGAAACCAAAAATAAATTTGGTGTGAGATGTTTCTAAGGTTTTATTCCGATTCATTCTGTATGTGCAGTACGATGCATACTTATGATCAGTCTCTTTTTTTCCAAATTGGTGCATTTGTTGTTTTCTAGGTAGTGTAATGAAAGAAAGGTATAGAGGGATTTCATCACGTGACTCTAACTCAACTGGACTCCATTTTGCAAACCAGCGGTGTCGTTTCGTTTCACGCATCTAAACACAGCTCAAGTCACATCACACGTACAACAAACATACTAACCTACCAGTAGCAGTTCAGCAAATTTGATTAATTGCAGTTTTTTGTTCGCTTATGATTTCACTTAATATTTCCCTTAAGTTTTAAATATTCACAGGGTATATAAAGAGTAACTTTAATGTTAACGCCAGCTGATTGTTCGTTATACTCAGACAAAGCTACATACCTGATATAAAGTGCTCGCTGCAAATCCTAGTGTAAACCATAGGTTAAAGCCGTCACGTCTCTCAGCAGAAACCCACTTTGAACGTCGAACAGGAGCAGATGGAAATTAAGGAAATGTCTTTTTATTCCCCCGCACACATCTATTAGTGCAACCAAAGGCCAGCAAGATTCTGGCGTAATTATCTTACAAAAATAATCTTATATAACAACATGCAAAGGTATGTAAGTCTAATTAAGTGTACAGCAGATGACAATGGTTTTTCCGTCAAATGGCGATGTAAACAAAGTCATGTGACCTCGTGACGTCAGCTGAAACACCCTTGTTGACATTCAATGATTTGAAGAAAAGTACAGCCAATAATAAGATATTTTTAGCACTAACATGTCCTGAGGCTGTTGTTGAGAGTGAGTTCTTCTATGTCAGTTTAATAAGGTCAGAAATTTTTAGTTTGTGTTGTTTGTCACGTTTCAGATCTGTCATTTATTTTACGGCAATTTGACATCTTTTTTAACTGCACATCTGTATTTGTCTTATACTGCATTGTGAAGTAAATTTCTAAACACTAGAAAATAAATTATCAATGAAGAATATAATGATGAAACATATCTTTTATCTAGTCTCCAACTTGAAGGGAATAGATACATATTACACAAATATTGATGAGATATTTATGGTGTCAAACAACTTTCCTGATTAAATAATAAATAAATACATTTTGAATCTGTTGAGTTATTTACCAGTAATTTCATTTTTTTGTTTTCCAAGTTGTTTTCGTTAATTTCACTACATACAGAAGTAAGTTATTTTGCAGTAATTCTTAGTAGAATATATCAGTACAAAAATTTCAATCAATTTTGATAAAAATATATATATGTTCCTTGTTACGGCTATAAACAAAATAAATAGTTTGTATTTGAATGAAAAAAGTGTAGCAGTTATATAGACACAGGAATGAAAAGCAGCCTATAAAGGACCATTAGAATGCATAATTATATTAATGTATAAATATATAACTTAACACAAACAAAACTTTATTTTCTTGTCTAACTTTCAATTTTTGCCCAGAAAGAACTTATTTCAGAGAAAGGGCTGTGAGGATTTCAAAAACCATCAGTGTTAAGCTGCGTTCGTCCTTTAAATAAAAATCTTTAAAAAGTACATCAAATAAGTATTGAAATTAATTGAAGCAAATACATTTATACTTCATTTCTTACTGATTTACTTTCCAGTTAAGAATTGAACGTCAATATGTAACTCACCAAGGTGTCGTATTTGTGCTTGCAGGTGAAGCTATTGCGTATGTAGTGTGGTTATTAAGACCAAATCCTAAATCCATCCATAATATTTAAAACAAAAACTTTTTTTTTATTTCTTACAATCTCATCATTCTTTTCTTAAATAGTTGACAATATATTCTATATCTTTAAAAAATGATTTGGGGAACAATGAGGAAGAAGGGATTGTCACTAAGCTTGTAACTTGAACATAAGAAGTCATTATAAAGTACATTTTTGTAGCAGATTCTTGTCAAACGTTTGAAGGTTTACAAATTTCAGTGAGATTTATTAATGTGTTGTTTCTAAAACTGAGCCTGGTTTTGGTATGTAAGAAAATAGTAATATTTTTTTTATAGTTTCAATGTGAGATCCAATAACAAATAGCAGCTAGAATTTTTTATTTTTTATTAATCATATATGAAAATGTGATAAATATATACTTTTATCAGAAATATTGATAATAAAAACTACAATCAGTAAAAAAGCTACAAAAGTATAAAAACTAAAAGTCGTCTTGGCACTTTTTCCCCTTCCACCCCTAGTCATTGTTGGCATGTGACATTGTTGGCATGTGATTTGAAATAAAAGGTTTTGGTAATGTATCTGCAACATTGATTAGGGGTATAAGGGGAAGGGAAAAAGTACTGTTGTCTGGGATTGTAATTAAAATATTTGTACCTTTGTAATTAAAATATTTGTACCTTAACAAGTTGATATCTGTTAATCCTAATGTATTATAGATAGCGATTTGAATAGGTGTTTATTATTTCATTATATTTTGGTGTAGTGAAAAGTATTTCTCCAAAAAAATGTCTTTGAAAAAGTTCGTAAGCTGCGTTCTTTTTTTCGTTGACTCTTCTTAGTTGGAATGAACGCTGTAAGAAGTTGTTTATTAATGGCATGTCATTTTGGTCAGATTTAGGGGATATTCTTTTAACATAGGGAAAATGTGTATTCACTAAGATATGCAAGAAATGAAGGGAAAAATGTGATGTCCATTCCAATACAATTGCCGAGGAGTCTCATTATTGAAATGTAGATTTGATGATTCTCATAGCAGTCAGGTCATAGGAGCCCTCTCATACTCAGAGAGGACATTCTGATACTACAAACATTAAATTACAATCAAAAGTGCACAATCAAATACTCAAGCGAAGTATATTTGATGATACTTTAAGAGTAATACGCATTCTGATACTTTGGAGTAACACCTAGTACTCATGATTAAGACCCTTTTACTCAAGAGGAGTAATACCATTCAAATACTTATGAGTATAAATGCACTCTCAGATACATTCAAAGTGAGTACACATGGAGTATACAATCATATACTCAAAAGAGTACACATTCCAATACTCAGAATGCACATTCAATATTTAGGAGTACATATAATGACATATTATATAGTTTATGAGTAAACTTCTGCATCTTAGAATCCACATTTTGGGATTTGATTTTGATGGTAAGTTTTGTACAGACAATTTTCATGTGTGTGAGTATTCTATTGTATAATCTGTACATTGTCTATTACATCTGTACATTGTCTATTACATTGAAATGATGATTATTTATTTGTGTGTCAATGGTGGCGATGAAGAAAGGATACCAACCTGAGTGAGATGGTTGGTTTGAGTTTTTGTGATCTTTGTGATGAAGTGTCACTCTTTTTGATGATAAAGTATCACTCTTTGTGATAGAATATCACTCTTTGTGTTGCAGTATCACTCTTTGTGTTGCAGTATCACTCTTTGTGTTGCAGTATCACTCTTTGTGTTGCAGTATCACTCTTTGTGCTGCAGCATCACTCGGATAAGTTATCACTCTGTGATGGAGAAGTATCACTCTTTGTGATACAGTATCACTTTTCATAATGAAATATTACTCGTTGTGATGAAGTATTACTTTTGTGATGAAGAAATTTTGGGATATTGTCTGCATCCTTTAAAAAAGAAAAAATAACTTTAAAAAAAAAAGATTTGTTGAAGGGGGACTCTAGTCCATAGGTGAGGGTGGCTTTTTGGTCTTTTAAAAAAAAATTATCGACCTGTTTTGCCTTTCAAAATGATAAAGATATTATTTATCATGAACCTTAGATAACTACTTGGTATAAATCTTGGTGTTAGAGAAGTTTTGTAGCTCTCCATGAGGGTGAAAAAGCTTTGCTGAATATTTGTGAGTCTCTGGAAAATTGCACTCTCACTTGTTGGTCTAGTGCCCCTTTAAGTATCTTGGAAGTCAAATTTGAATGCCACATAAAAAAGACAATTTTGCCATGGAATTGCTTTGTACTCTTGCTTATCTGAAAATGGGGACCTGTATGTACCCAGACTATCACAGATTCTCAGAGAAGTGTAGATGAGTAACATGTCCCTCAACATTTGATGAACATTGAAATTTCCTTTTTAAGAAAGTTCTGGCGTTTTTTATCAGAAAAGTAAATTATTGTCAAAGTATAATGATGGGCATTTTGTACCTGACATGCAGGTTGAAGAAGAGATCACTGACAAGAGGTACAAGAAATCAATTTGTTGTCAGTTAATGTGACCTGCCAAAATATATCAAAATAGGAAAGTACTTGAAGAACGTTGCAGAACTTAAGAAAAGGGGTATAAATTGTTATGTTCATCTGCATGGAATAAGATCATTTACATCAGCTAGAAGAGGTGAAAAATAAAACACCTCTATGCATAAAGAACACAAATATATTTCCGTTTCAAAGAGCAACAGATCAATTACCAAAACAAGTACAGAATTACATATTTACGGTCAGCACAAGCAATACTGGAATTATCACCTCCAGTTGCCCACCGACTTATTTTTCCTCTCAAAATTATTAAATTTTTAGCTGTGACTGCCGAATATGTAACCATGGCAACATGAAAAATTATTCCTCTGTATTCAACAAATTTAATAAGAGCCTGTGAGATGATTCATATGCTCTTTGCAGGTTAATGAGGTGCTTTACTGCTGTTTCATAGGTTGTGTACTTGCATGAAATTTTGTTTTTAGTTTCTGCCAATGTGCTTGTCTATGATTTAGACAACTGAAAAAAGCAATGGGCTAGACAATTGAAAAAAGCGATTGTCATGTTTTTCACAACCTGAGAATCGATTTGTTTGAATAGCTTTATAAAACATTTTCTTGACTGGTGTGTCGGAAATGCAGGATCTTAAAGTACAAGTTAAATGATAAAATTTGAAAGGTAGGATAATCAAATTCATTCAATAGAACAAAATTAATTCTTGAAATTAAGGATTTCATTGAATAATTCATTCATATGTAAAATTTTATCAATTGATTTTTTTAAATGTATTGAATAAGAATGTTAAAATCCTAAAACTGTGATTTGTATGAAATATTACCTGTGCCTCCTCTGTTGGCATTACTCCTAAGCAAGGAATCTTTTAACATAATTGTTACTGATTCAAGCTAAAAGGAATTATTAAGTGATTTGGTCCGATTCAAAGAGTGAATGTTATTTTCTAATGTAAATATATATTGTTGTAATATATATATTGTTTTTAATGTAAAAATGGAGGTAAAAATAAGTTAAATTAAAATTTTAAAATAAGGGTAATTAAAAAATTTGCTCTGAGAGTAAATGTGCTAGAATTTTTTGAACCGTTGTTCAACTTTTAGGTATTACATTATTTATGTAGAAAAAATTATAAGAATGATATCATTTTTAGGGTTGAAAATTCCATTAGTTACTTTTGAAGTTCGATTTCATACTTTTTCTTTTGAACTGCTAGGTATAAAGTACCTAATAAAATAGTAATTTTCTTTTATCAAGATATTCATTTTATCGAAATAAAATTGTGGAAGAAGTGTGTGTACTGTCATTGTTTTCACACATATATTAAAATGAAGCTTCCATGTTGGTCTCTGTACGAGATAAGTTTCTGGTCCTACTATAACACTTGATGATGAAGTGACACCATAGCGGATCAGGTGCCATTAAACCCAAACTTAAGTTGTTATCAACATACTGGTATAGGGCTGTTATACCTTTTACCAACCACTATTTTTGGATATCTGTAGACCTGAAGTGATTGTATCTTGGGAAACATCCTGTAAGAGTGCAATTGTGTTTTTATAATTAATAATAGGCCATTTTACAAATTGACTGTTTTATCTCTGAAACTGTATCACTTTGTTGCATATTTAAACTGTATCACTTTGTTGCATACTTAAATTGAATCACTTTGTTGCATATTTAACTGAATCACTTTGTTGCATATTTAACTGATTCACTTTGTTGCATATTTAACTGATTCACTTTGATACATATTTGAAACGTATGTTATTTTTAAACTGGTGTAATGAAACTGAATTTATTTGAAAACTTAAGCATCAGCGTTGCTAGCATTTTTTATTGAACGATTTTCAAGATAACGTGATAGTGGAAGTAATGTGTGTGTACTGTCATTGTTTTCACATGAATATTAAAATGAAGCTTCCATCTTGAGATCGTCTCTGTATGATATTGGGTTCTGGCTCTAATATTACATGCTATGGTGAGGTGATTACATAGCTGATTAGGCCCAGACTTAACTGATTTATATATACTTTTATCAATAGTTGGGACTGGGCAATCACTGGCTGAATTTGAAGTTTAAAATAAGGTACTTGTATAGGGCTTTCGTACCTCTTCAACTACCCATTGTAGTTTTTTAACTTAAGGGTGTTTTAGGAAACAATTGAGGAAGTACTTATTCTGGATATCTGCAGACCTGAAAGGACTGGAGTGATTATATCTTGAAAACATTCTTAAAGAGTGCAATTAATATCTTTATGATTACTAATAGGTATCTTTCAAATCGATTGTGTTCTATCTTTGAAACTATATTACTTTGTTGCGTATTTGAAACACAAAAAATTAGTATTTTATCTTGAAATCGTTTACGAAAGTGAAAAAACATGATAGTGGAAGAAATGTGTGTGTACTGTTATTGTTTTCAGGCAGATGTCAAAATGGATCTTTCATGATCCTCGCTGTATTCTGTATAGGAGATTTGTTTCTGGTCCTACTATGGCATTCTGTAGTGAAGTGATACCATAACTGATTTGACACGCATCCAGGTATGGGTAGGTGCCATTAAACAAACAATACATTGATTTATACTTTTTCAAGAGTTGAAAAGGGCAATGACAAGCTAAATTTAAATTAAAATACTGGATTTGGGCTGTCGTACCTCTGCAACTACCCGCTGTATTTATAACCAAAGAGATCTGTGTAATCAAAGCTTACTCCAAGTCTTTGTGGAATCAATTAAACAATACTTGATTAAATATGTCGTGTCTGCAGACCTGAAAGGACTGGTATGGATTCTTGAGAAAAAAAGTGCAATTAATATCATTATAATAAATAATAGCCCATCTTTCATATTGAGCAACTGTGTTCCATCTCTGAAACTGTTCAATCTCTGCAACTGTTCAATCTCTGAAACTGTTCAATCTCTGAAACTGTTCAATCTCTGAAACTGTTCAATCTCTGAAACTGTTCAATCTCTGCAACTGTTTAATCTCTGAAACTGTTCAATCTCTGAAACTGTTCAATCTCTGAAACTGTTCAATCTCTGAAACTGTTCAATCTCTGAAACTGTTCAATCTCTGGAACTGTTCAATCTCTGGAACTGTTCAATCTCTGAAACTGTTCCATCTCTGAAACTGTTCGATCTCTGAAACTGTTCAATCTCTGAAACGGTTCAATCTCTGAAACTGTTCGATCTCTGAAACTGTTCAATCTCTGAAACTGTTCAATCTCTGAAACTGTTCAATCTCTGAAACTGTTCAATCTCTGAAACTGTTCAATCTCTGAAACTGAAGCAGTGTTGAGTATTTGAAACAAAAAAGTATTTTTTATCTTGAAAGTGGCTTATCTCGAAATTTAATAATGTATTTATCTTGGAACTAGAAGTGTTAACAGCATTTATTAAATTATTTTCAAGATCTCAAATGTTTAACGTGCAAATGAAGTAAACCTTCCAAGAATCAGCAGAAATGTTTATGAAAACATGGTTGTTTTTTTTCTTGCCTCCAGAGGTTGACTCTCGTAAAGAAATCAACTATCCAGGAAATTCCTGTTGGTCATTGTATACCGTGTAAATTTGAAAATTACCTTTGATTTACATAAAAATCTTGAGATGATTTTGATTTTCAAGAAATGGAACATTGAATTAATTGTTTTTGCTGATGGAAATTTGTTATATAATAATTAGGTTAAATTTCTTTTCTAACTTCACAATCTTGTTCATGTGGTTCTGAATCAAGATAAGTTGTTTTCTCATCTCAGGAAGATCTGTTCAAAGCTAATGTGTAAATAGCAACAGGAAAAATGTTGTAAAATATATATACCTTTTCTTCCCATGATTGGGATCAGTATGGACGTTTTCGTGGTGTTACCTATATTCATAATTTATTTGCGAGAGTGGGATGCACATCATTATGGCATTTATGAAAGAGTGGCTGAGATAAATGTAAGATAAATAAAAAATTTGAATTGATTAAATTTAGAAAAAAAATCTTTTTTCTTGTTTCTTTTTGTTCTACCTGTTCTCGTCTTAAAGGATTAGTTCCGTATAGTCCGCAAGTTCATCCTCTTAAAGAAACAAAATAGTGAAGAAACGACTCGTTCTGTTAAGGATTTATTCAAGGTATGTCTCATGTGCATGTCTCATTTGCATAAAAACAGCTGGCATGGAAAGTCTACCTTATGGACATATCCTCACTTCCCTGTATTTCTCCATCAGATTTCGTGGCATGAAAAGCATTGTAAAAGAGAATCTTGTAATTTTATTTTACCACCTGAGGGAATTCTGAAGAAAACCACTTTTAATTTTTCCTTTAAATACAATTGTTGACAAAGTGAATGTTCAATTCCAACCATGCACAATAAACATTCCTCATTAGTCCTTCTTACACAAGTGAGACAACTTAAAAGTTGACTATCAGGTAGTTGGTTTCTTCAGTAATTTCTATGCAAGTCCTCTTGAAATAAAAACAAGATTAATTTTCTTGATTAAAAACCTTACCAACATTACGAGATCATACAATATTTTTTTTCCACACAAAAATTACAAATTACAATACATCCCATAAAAAGATTTGACGAACAAATTTAACATATTGCACCGCCATTTATCTACCATCAGAGTGGTTCCATAACATTTACATGTGGGAATCCCATCAATGCCGGCCGGTCTCCATCCCCATCAAGCTTTAATGAAGATAAAAAACAAGAGACGCATGAATCACATTGTTTGTGGTTGTGGTATACACATTTACACTGTTTGTTTATTTCAATACACTCTCAAATTGATAGCTTATACATTACTGTACACATTACATGAATAACTTTTGCAGCTACACTTTAGACAACACATTCATCTTTCTACAACTTCAGTAGGTTTTGACAACATGCCCATACATCAAAATCTTAAGCCGAACAAGCAATTTCCTAATCACTAAGCGAGCATGCAAGCAAAAAATATATTAAAAAACCCAAATGAATAGCACAGCATTTTCGTTGAATTACAACTACATTCACTTCATAAACAATTGCAAAAGTTTTGATGCAATAAAACTATTTTTTTTTTTTTTTTTTTTTTTAAATCATCCTTGTGAAAAATGTATTATTTCACGCAACAACTCACGAATGAACAGCCTCAAAAACCAAAATGAATTAAGAAAATCGTCAAAATTCAAACACTAAGGAAATTTTGCAAAACATTCCTTTTTTTCAGTGGGATTAAATAACAAAATGTACTACTATTATCTAAATTCACAACTTTTCATGGAATGTTACTGCAAGTGAATCCGCCCAATCAAAACCACAGGAAATGCAACTCTCTTCCCAGTTACCACCACCCTTTAAAATTTATGTCCTCCTTTTCCTCTATTTTCACGACTGAACTCAAAATTGATTGAACTTGTTATACAATAAAATCTGCATGGGTTATCAAAGCGGAAGATTTCTTAATAGCAAAGTTTAGTAAACAACCAAATTTTCATGCCGCAACCCAGTTTTAAAATCTATGTCAACGTTTATGCAAGAATCGGGAGCAGAATATTCTATGCATTAACAAATGGTCTTTTCTTGACATACTGACAACCTGATTATGGGAACAACTTGATTTATATCTATCTCTTGAACAGGAAAACAATAAATTAAAATGTTTAAGATGAGATAAATTGGAGGAAAAAAAAGTATTATAAAAAAGCTGCTGAGGTTCAGAATGAATCTAATATATCTTCAGGGCAGAATCTTTCAAAAATTTACATAAAAGCTTTTGATTTTGTGGACTTATTGAGGATCGCTGTTGTTCTTAAAAAAAAAAAAATTGTGCAATTAAAATGGAACAAGAGAAGAGTTTGAAAAAAAGCAATCCAGAGAATATTCCGTCACACTTGTAAATATTTTGAAGCATTCTTCATAATACTTTTTTTTTAAAAGCTGGAATCGTGACTATGCCTGATGAATTTCCTCAACAAACATGTTTTCAAATGAAAAGTGAGAAATCACCCTGAACTGAAAGAAATCATTCCGCTACAGCCAATTCCAAAATGTGACCAGTTTCAGAGTACAAGGAAGTTACTTTGTAATTCTTCAAAATCAACACTTAAATATGTCTCAAGAAAAATGCTTCATCAATCTCGTAACGTCACTTACATGGCAGTATTTGATTGGCTGGTCTGTGAATGTGTAAATAATTTCGCCAATCAGAAACGTTGGATCATATTGGTATTCTCTTCTCCAGGCTAACACCTTACACGGATTATCCAGCATTTAATCAAGCAGTAATTCAAAACGATCATCTGAAATTAATTTCTTTGTGCCCTTGACAAAACAATGAAACTGAATATTTTCCCTACAAACTTGTCTGTTTTAACCTTAACTCTCTTCTTTTAAACCACTCTTGATTCATTTTTCACCTCCACATTAACTGTACTTAGTCTTGACAATTAACCAATCACAATGTCTCATATTTTTCATTAATAAAAAAAAAAATACCTATCATACAAATCAACATACAAACACAATGCGAACAACAACTACCACGTTATTTGCCCTTTCTTCGCCAAATTCCAAAAAAAAAAAAACTAGCACCACTCGAAATAGGACCAGGATAATTAATTCAGTGCAATGTCTCTAAAGTGACATTGCCACAAAGAAAACCCCATATTTACTTCTGAGAAAAGTTTTCATACACTCTAATATAGTAATTCTGTTCACTGTTCTAGAGATGTGACAATGAATGTAAGATATCTCTGCACTTCATTTAAAAAAGGTAGACCCTACATTCAAAGACCACGGAGCAATTTTGGAAGTGCAAAAGTAAAAATGGCTTAAATAAAAGGCACCATCATTCATATTAAACCCTGTACTACCTCCCAACCATATTGGTACATATAGTGTTAGGCAGAGGCGTAGGAAGGGTCACCTCCAGGTGTAAGGGGAGGGGGATTATGTTCCATCACTGACGTAGCTGCTAATCAGGAAGGAAATTTTATTCATTTCCAGGCACTTTCCTTTCAATTTTTACATGAATTGACAATTTTCAGGAATTTGGGACTGTTTGAGCAATTTTCTGGAAATTTCGTTTATTTCTGAGGTAATTTTCTTACAATTTCTGTGAATTGTTTGAAATCTTTAGAAAATTTTGTTTATTTTTGGGTACTTTCCTTACGAATTCGGTGAATTGTTTGACAATTTTGGGGAAATTTGTTCATATTTTGGCAATATTCTGGAAATTTCATTCATTTTTGGGCACTTTCCTTTTTCCATGAATTGTTTAACGATTTTATGGAAATTTGTTTATTTGTAGGCAATTTTCTTAAATTGAGGAAATTGTCAACTTTCAAGGGGAAAAAATCACCAATTTTCGCGAAATTTGACCAGAATTTAAAATAATTTTACCACTTCCTTCAATTTTATCTTCATTTTCAGGAATTTTTCTTCCATTTTAAGGAAAATTCCTTCACTTTTGGCAATTTTCAGGAAATTTCTTTTATTCTTTAAGGCAATCTTGAGGATTTTTTTGTAATTTCTGGGGAAATTTGTTGACAAATTTGACCAGAAATTCAGAAAATTTTACCTTCATATTCAGGGAATTTTCTTCGATTTAAATTCCTTCATTTTTAGGCAATTAAAAGGAAGTTTATATCAATTTTCTGGAAATGTGTTGAAATATTTCAAATAGTTTGACCAAATGTTCCTTTAATTTGACGAATTGTTACAATTTCCCAATTCCCCCCTCTACACAGTCCCCGGCAATGCCACAGTATGCAATACCTCCCGGGCAACATCTGTTTAGGTCAAGGATACAATACAATATTAAACAAAGAATGGGCTGCTTAAGTGGCAATTTCCAGAACCAGATTGTTAATTTGAAGCAGACAATTTTATTAAGCTCACAATGTGCCAATTAGGTTGAACATGAAGTACTAACCTTACAAATCATGTTCTTCACCACAAGCCAAAACTATGACTTTTGATCTCTTCTTTATTGCTAAATCAACTGATGAATTGGTCCCTTGTTATCCTTTGACAAAGAACATACATTTTGCATACTCACTGAAAGGGAAGCATTTCCAACAAAAACAAATAATAGTCAATCCAAACGCATTTCATGCAAAGACAAATTTCTAGATGAACTGTTACATTAGCAATGCGCATTTGATCCTGCCAATGTTACAAATGATTTAAACAATTGTGGTATAAAATGAAGCATGCTCCTTATTCATAAATATAATCAAATCACCAGACTGTAATTAGAAACACCCGATTCACCCAAATAATCAATTATGGCAGGACAACTTGGCAAAAATATTTCAATTCTAGCTGCATCTAATTCAAGAAAATTTCATTTATCGCATGAAATATTGCATTCAAAATTAGGGGAACCATTTGTTTGATGATAAACTGATGAATTTGAGAACATTTGTCCTTAAAAGATGATAATGGCCCCAAGATTACCAAGTCAAAGAAGAAGAAAAAAGAAAAACCTTAAAGAAAGTTAAAACTTTGAAAATGACTTGTGCAAATTCTTTTGCTATCAAAACTAATCATAAATAGACCTTTAAGCCTATGGATTCAATTTCAGAGTATCTCGACAAACGACCACTGTTTGGTTTATTGTTCACAGGTAAGCTATTGAAAAGCTCGTACAATTTCCATAATGTAATATTCATTGACGTTCCCTGTATTATTATCATTAAATCCTCGTTACTCTCAACACATTTATTGTTTCAAATCACCATCACAGACTACAAAGTTACAATAACACAGCAGGCTATGTAAATCTCGTACCAAATTTAAATAAAAAATGGTGAAGGAAAAAGATGAAAAAATGGTGAAAGAATAAGATGAAAAAATGGTGAAAGAATAAGATGGAAAATTGGTGAAGGATCAGATCAAATTATTTCTACATCCTAAATTTATAATAAGACTTGAATGCCTGTTTTCTTGTGGTCAGGCAACAAATGGAAAAAAAAACATATCTTTGGTCTTAATTGATTAAGTACTACCTACAAAATAAACGCACCTTTTTTGAATAACAGCAGGAATGGTCGAACAATACGGCAAGTAATTTGTTTCATTTATAAATTTTAGGCTTGAGACTATTCTAGGATACAATCATGTGTAGGAAGTAAATGGAAAAAAAGCTCAAAGCATCCACTGTGTGGAAGTAATAATAAATAGAATGGCACAATCTGATAGAATACCCAATCTCGGAGGGAGCTGAGTAAATCAACGCAAGAATCAACAAATCAATCCGAGATCAACCTGGGTATAGCTACCTAAAGTTATTGTTGTCATGAAGCAACTATGGTTGCCCTGTGTACAAGCTTCATACATTTTATGTTAACAAAAAAGTTGTCCACAGGACAGAGCTTGCAAACATTATGGTTGTCCTGCAAAGGTTGTCCCAGGGGAGCCGGACAAGTGATTTGTCAAACTCTTGAGTCAATGTCATAGTTTCAATTCCCTCTTCGGAATTCCAAGTTGCACTGTCTAATATAAACAGATGCAGACAGGGAACTTCTACTATATTTGTGATTGTCAAACCCAAGCAGGTGAAATTCAAAACACAATTTACTATTGCTTGGTGAGGAAGCACCAACCAAAACAGAACATAATTGAAGAACATGTGCTTGAAGCTATTTTTTTATTTTTTATAATGAAACAATTCTAAGACTTAAATAATACCAACTAATAATGATCTGGATAAATCAAAGATTATTTCCTTTTTTTTGTCACTTTTTTCAACACCTTGAATGCATTTAATTGAACATTTGCGACACTAATCCCTACTTATGGGAACGTTATGAATAGCACAAACAAGTAGTTTCAATTTTGATGTTTACAATTTTTTGCTTTTCCTCTTTTTTATATTTTTAAAATTTTGTACATTTTTTCCCCTGTTAAGGGTTTTTATATTTTGATGGATAGAATACCAATGGGGAAGAACACCTTATTTGTGTAAGTTTCAAGAAACAACATCAGTGGCATCACAGTCCTCCACATCCAGCTTCTCACCAGTATCTGCAAAAGAGAATAAAGTATGATGGTAAGAACAGGTGGGTACAATTGAAGCTATGATAAAAACGGGTAGGTACAGCTGGGACGATGGTAAGAATGGGAGAGTACATGTAGTTAGGGTGATGGAAAGAATGGGAGGGTGCAGCTGGGGCGATGATAAGAGTGAATGGGTACAGTTGGGGTGATGGTAAGAATGGGAGGGTACAGCTGAGGCAATGGTAAGAACGGTAGGGTACAGGTGGGGCGACGGTAAGATTGGGAGGGTACAGCTGGGGCGATGATAAGAGTGGGTGGGTACAGGTGGGGCGACGGTAAGATTGGGAGGGTACAGCTGGGGCGATGGTAAGAATGGGAGGGTACAGCTGAGGCGACGATAAGATTGGGAGGGTGCAGCTGGGGCGATGATAAGAGTGGGTGGGTACAGTTGGGGCAATGGTAAGAATGGGAGGGTACAGCTGGGGCGATGGTAAGAATGGGAGGGTACAGCTGGGGCAATGGTAAGACAGTAGGGTACAGGTGGGGCGACGGTAAGATTGGGAGGGTACAGCTGGGGCGATGATAAGAGTGGGTGGGTACAGTTGGGGCGATGGCAAGAATGGGAGGGTACAGCTGAGGCAATGGTAAGAACGGTAGGGTACAGGTGGGGCGACGGTAAGAATGGGAGGGTACAGATGGGGCAATGGTGAAAATGGGTGGGTACAGGTGGGGCTATGGTAAAAGCGGGTGAGTACAGTTTGGGCTATGGTACAAACGGGTGGGTACAGCTGAGGCGATGGTAAGAATGGGAGGGTACAGCTGGGGCCATGGTAAGAATGGGAGGGTACAGCTGGGGCGATGGTAAGAATGGGAGGGGACAGCTGGGGCGATGGTAAGAATGGGAGGGTACAGCTGGGGCTATGGTAAAAACGTGTGGGTAAAGCTGGGGCTATGGTAAAAACATGTGGGTACAGCTGGGGCTATGGCAAAAACAGGTGGGTACAGCTGGGGAAGACGGGTGGGTATGACTAGAGCTATAATAGTTCTTGTACCATTAAAAATTGTGCTCCAGGGTAATAAGTGTTTTATTCTGGACCTCTCAATATAAACCTTTTTGAATATTGGGAAGAGGTACAAGAAGGAGTCGTGTACCAAATCAAATTATACTTTTGTTCCATTCTAATGTTCCACGCTCCTTTTGCGTGTGATATCATCTTGATTGAATATATGATAACCAGGCAGATGTATTTTTTTTGACTTGAAGAATTGAAACATGAAAATTGCACTCTGTCACATATGGCAGAAAATGTATGATAGTTCAACAAATATTTTTTGGCATGAAATTTTCATTCAACCCCCCCCCCCCCCCCTACCACTAATAACACACTTGCCACCCTCTTGTCTCAAATGCCAATCCACCCTTCATTCCACTCTTTATATCACATGCAACCACACCTGAAATCCAAATGTCATCCCACCACGCAAGCCACATGCCACCACACCTGAAATCCAAATGTCATCTCACCACGCGAGCCACATGCCACCACACCCTGAAATCCAAATGTCATACCACCATGTCATCTCACCACGCGAGCCACATGCCACCACACCCTGAAATCCAAATGTCATACCACCACGCGAGCCACATGCCACCACACCTGAAATCCAGATGGCATCTCACCACGCGAGCCACATGCCACCACACCTGAAATCCAAATGTCATACCACCACGCGAGCCACATGCCACCACACCTGAAATCCAAATGTCATTCCACCACCAAGCCACATGCCACCACACCTGAAATCCAGATGGCATCCCACCACGCGAGCCACATGCCACCACACCTGAAATCCAGATGGCATCCCACTTGCGAGCCACATGCCACCACACCTGAAATCCAGATGGCATCCCACCACAGGAGCAACATGCCATCACACCTGAAATCCAGATGGCATCCCACCCCACCATCACACCTGAAATCCAGATGGCATCCCACCACGCGAGCCACATGCCATCACACCTGAAATCCAGATGGCATCCCACCACGCGAGCCACATGCCATCACACCTGAAATCCAGATGGCATCCCACCACGCGAGCCACATGCCACCACACCTGAAATCCAGATGGCATCCCACCACGCGAGCCACATGCCATCACACCTTAAATCATAACCTACATGCTATCCTACCCTGTTCCATATGCCATTCCACCATGCCCCGTATTAAAAGTTCTTCAAACTTTGATGAGCGAACTTGGAAACTAGAGGAGATTTAATTGCAATTAAAAAGCTGTTTCTAGTAAATATAAAACCGGTTTTCATGTCCATATACTGTACCTTTAAAGGTACCCTTCTCACATGATATAAAATCTCTCTAAATTACCAGTTTCAAGGAAACTTAATTTGACCTATTTGGCACCTAATTTTAAATTGCAATGTACGCCAAACCTAACTAATCATCTACCTATATAAGCAAGGTTAGATGATTCATTGTTTCCTACAATATGCACCATCCCTAATCAGATGTAATTAACATAGCGAAAGTTTAAATCACCTGTGTTTTCTGGGTTTCCTTGCATGTCAGATGTCCACAATGTCAGATTGTCCCGTAAAAGCTGCATAATCAACGTTGAATCTTTGTAGCTCTCCTCGTGCAGTGAATCCAGTTCCCCAATAGCATCGTCAAAGGCAGCTTTGGCAAGACGACACGCTCTTTCAGGTGAGTTTAAGATCTCATAATAGAATACTGAGAAATTAAGCGCGAGCCCCAGTCTGATTGGGTTTGTTGCATTCAGCTCTGTGACGGCGATGTCGCTTGCAGACTTGTATGCATCCAGACTGTTTTCTGACGACTCCTTTCTTTGCGAGCCCTGGGCGAACTCTGCGAGGTACCTGTAATAATCACCTTTCCTGTGGTGGACCAAAAGTAAAGCAAACAAATGTTTGTTAATTCCTGTTCATGTAGATCTTCCTTTGCTACATTTTGTTTTCAATGAAGTTGTTGATGTTTGTTTGTTTGATGAGGTCTTAACGGCACCACGACAACGAAGGTCAAATTGTGCCTGAGAGGTCAGATCATTTTAGAGGTAGTAAGGAAAGAGACCAGGGGAAGAATGAGAGAAATTCAAGAACAAAAGCCAGAAAGCTGTGATCGAGAGAGGAGGTGCATGGGTATTGTAGAGGGATGCATGCTGAAGGAAGGAGACTATTTTATCTGGAGGATTTTTTTGGAAGAACTCAGCAATTGAGTTGTGGGGAGCGAGAAAGCTCTGGGAAGGTTGTACAGGGGCAAGCAAGGAGAACGTGTTGGATTGTAAGGATGCAGTGGCAATTGTTACAGAGGGGTTGGGGGAACCAATAAGGAGGTGGGAGTGAGTGAGGTGGGTGTGACCAATTCTAAGACGGGTAATATGAACGTGAAGTTGTTCACATTTTTAAATCTTACATACTGCAAATTTAAACTAAATCAAGTTTTTACAGTCTTAGTTTGATTACCATTTGCACAAACTACAGTACCATGTATGCTTTTATCAATAAATTATGAGTTTACAATGTAGACATTTTTAAGAAATATTCCCATGATTTTTCATGTGGATTTATAAGACAAAGAAATAAATTAGTGAGACAAACCATGCTGATATCTTATTCTGTTCAGGAGTTGAAAGATTCCCTTGTGTTAGAAAGTAAGTCTACTTGACAGTGTTATATGTTATAGCTGCACTTCCAAGACAATTTTTATATACTTCTTTGAAAATTAATTCCCCAGGTTTCTAAATTATTGAAAATTTTTTGCCCAATTATTGAGATGGGGTAAAACATACACATTACAAACAACAACCCTTGCCCATCGGTTCATCTAAATAATATTCTTAACATTAGAAAAGAGAATTTTTTTTCTCAAAAAAATACATTAAACTTGACAAAAACATCATATACTAATACTATTTTTATGGAGTATTTGCACTGTTATGACCCGTACATCAAATCCCATTAATACACAACCATGATTATTTGATTTATTCCATTTTCAAAACATTTATTTGATTAATAAAGAGATCAAATCTATGTAAACTTTTCTGGTTTTTTTTAAATATTTTTTAAAATTTTTTAAAAAGTTTTTCTAATTTTTTTATATGCATTTTAAACAATCTAAGACAAAAATTGTATAAAAAGATTAATGTTCTAGCATCGTGTTTATATGTGTATTTAATGCACGGTTCAAAGGACTTTTCACTTGAAAATGATCCTCTAAAGTAGGGCCATTCCACTCGTGTCAAAGTCCTTTGACCCCATGCATTAAATATGCATATAAACACTCTGCCTCAACATTAATCTTGAATTACTGCACTAGTCACTTTTAAAGACACTGGTGGAATTTAAATGCAATTACTCCTACACGGAATAAGATAGCAACACGGTTTTTGCAACAATGTGTTTCTATCACATCAACGGAATAGCATATCACTCCAAGTCAAGATTGTAAGCATAGCACCAAATTGCATCAGAATGCAGCTCAAATGCCCCATCATTCCAAACTAGGCTTCTATGAATGCTACCGCTTTTAAGACCTGTCATATGAGCATTGCATTTTCAAGTCATAACAACTTCTCTGATCGAAAGATAAAGTCACACACTAACAAGTCCAATGAAAATTCTACCACATTGATATTAAAATCTATATACGACATAATAAACAAAGCAAACATAAGTTCCGGCTTCTTATGCAAATCCAGTGTTTTTACATTTGTCACAAGAGTTTGAAACGACAATCAGCAAGTAGTTGGCAGAGTTCTTTATAAAGTCAACAATATTTAAATTTGAAGAACACGTATCAAATTACTCAAAGCTCTTGAGAAACTTCCATCTAAAATTTCACCAAATTTGAAGACATGTTGTTTTTATAATTTTATATTATTACTACCAAACAATCAACCAAGATCTTCGTCGTGAAATCGCTTTTCAAGTACTAACATTTCTTCTATGAATTGACTGAGCGTTTTAAAAACTTCTTTGCATCTGCTTCTGTGGCATATCTGACACTACATTTATAACAACAACAAGCAACCCTTCAGAATGGAAAAGTAAAGATGACCAAATTCTGCTGTTTAGGCCATCCTTAAAAAATTGTTCATTTTGGAGTAACCCTATGTACCCAACAAAATTGCTACCTAGTATTCAATTAAGTGGGGGTTTTTTTTAAATAAATTTTTATCTGAAATGGTAGTTTTAGTGTACAAAAGATGTAAAACAGTTTGAATATTGCCACCTACAGACCCACATTTTTAAAACAAGATGGGTTATTTCAACAACAAAATTTTAAGCCTGGCCTTATTCATTTTATGCCTCAAAAAGCCCCTGAACAATTTTCTTGCAGGGCTCTTGACTTAGTAAAACAAATGACTGCTTTTATTGGCTCTCACAATGAAAAGCTTTGAAGAAATATTTGTAAGAATGATGAGATAAATATTTTTTCCAACGTAATAAGCACTCCGGGCGCTTCTGAAAATAGAATTGCACCCACTGTCTTTTTAGGCCCAAAGTTTCTTCCTAATAAGAGCCCATGTACGGGGGCCACATACAATCTGCTATTCGAACTTAATTGTACATGTATGTCAACTGGTTCTATACTAGCCCCACAATAACCACCATAAAAACATTGTGAGCATCAGATGCAAAATAAGCAAAGAATGTAACAAGCCTTGAGTATTTAAAGTCAAAATTAATCAAATAAAATGTTATCGGTCAAAACATTTTTGGTAGGCACTTTTAAGAGCAGGGGCGCTTTGTATAGCAGAGGCGCTTTTTATAGCAGGGGCGCTTTTTATAGCAGGGGCGCTTTTTATAGCAGGGGCGCTTTTTATAGCAGGGGCGCTTTTTATAACAGGGGCGCGTTTTATAGCAGGGGCGCTTTTTATAGCAGGGGCGCTATTTATACCAGAAGTGCTTAATACATTAAATACGGTAAGTATCAGTACAGATTTTTTATTGTACCTGTTTCTTATTCCATGTGTTTATACTCTAACTGTCCTAACATAAACCACTTTTTTCTCACGATTACAATATTGAGGGTAATTTTATAAAGATTAATGAACATTTTCCAAACAGCTAGACAAGAAAAGTTAAGGGATCGTTTTTGAACCATGTGTTGGTGTGTATTGGTATGAATAAGAAAGTACTCTATGCAGACATGAGGAGTTAAGGTCGAAAGATTTTAAGAAATATACAAATTTTGAGGCAAATACTGATACTTACATTTTGTGGTAGAAGACTTTGGAATCAAATTCTATTGCACATGGTATCAGATGCTTTGTTAATACCTCTAATACATCATTGCAAATATCTGCGAGTTCTTGTTCTACCTGTAACGGAAACAAAGAAAAAACTTTACAGCTATCTATCACTCATAACTTACAGGAAATACCACACCACTATCTACTATATTTGGATCAAAACAAATTGATCACTAACATACAAAAGCACTTTAAAATTAATTATGTACAAGTTTAGGAAATACCAAATTCACTAATGATCAACTACTTGAAAAAAGCCTCAAGAATGCTGATAATTGCATATCATTCATGCCAATAAATGATTTATCATGAAACATACATCAAATTCATCGACTGAAGAAGCATTTAGAAATCCCTCTTCAAACCAGAGCCAAAAGGTTTTGTGGTTCCGATGCTTTTTTTAAAAGCTGATTGCTTTGCAAAATTTGTACTTACTGTCATGTCATTGCATATCACAAATATTTGTTCCAGGATATTTATTAATAAACCACACCCACAATGCAGATCAATAAAAATGTTGACAACATTGGCAATTTGCACAATAATCAACATTATCATAGCAAGTATGATGCAAAAACGATTGCTCATTTAACCTATTGCAAGAATTTGTCAGTAAACCCAACCTACTCATTTATATTCACTACCACAACTTTAGAACATATGTACAGACCATGACCTATCTGTGTACCTGATATGCAATGGATGATGGAAAGGTTACTGCGCTGATTTTGTTAGATCTGAGCGCAGCGTTCGATGCTCTGGATCATGATGTTTTCCTGACACGTTTACATCAATACATTGGCATTCATGGCATTGCATTGAAATGGTGTCAATCTTACTATCTCACAGACCTCAACATATGTGTGTGGGAGATGCAATATCGAAACTGTTTTCTTGTATTTCTTAGTTCCGCAAGGATCTGTACTTGATCTACAGTGGTTTCCAATTTATACTTTACATATCCGCAACAATGTTTTGAAATATGGTATATCCTATCATGTTTACGCTAATGACACACAACTGTATCTGGCCTTCAAACCTTCACAACAACAGAATGACCGTACCATCAAATGTTTAGTGGATTGCATCGCCGATATACGTGTTTGGATGATGCAAAACTTTCTGAAACTCAACCATAACAAAACTGAGTTTTTATTATTTGGTAAGGATGTACCGGTTCCGGTTCCGGCCGGATTTTTTTCCAAATCCGGCCGGAACCGGATTTTTGGCAATTCTAACAATTGAAGATTTACATTATGAGACTGTGGTACATTACAACTATATGAAATATAAAACAAACATGAATATCTAGATTTTTCTCGGTATAGATAATGTATTTTCTTCTTGAAAACACTGAACAAATTGGCTTATGTTACGTGTATGATCATTTAAAAGGAAATAAAGACATGTAGCTGTTTAAAATCAATAGAAATTTTGAAACAGATTGGGCTGTAACAGATAATAAATAAAACCACACCAGTTGTTAACAATTTTATAGTTAGAGACATTAATGAAATTTGTAGATAAAAGTACATGTACATGTAGGTTGACTGAATTTGTTTTCCACAATTTTTCATTGCTTAGATTCTCCTGCTATTGAAAAAGAGAAAAAATGTTTTTTCCCCGCACTTATCTAAGCGAACTGTTTCACAATTAATTCAGGGTACCAAGGTGTTTTAATGAAATAACACAAAAATAATTCAGAGAATAATTACTTTCCAAATGTAAAACATGAAAGAATTCATATCCATTTCTATTACCTTGTTACTGTCCTTAATTATTTTAGTTTAGTTTTTACACAATTTGCACATACTTGCACTTCAAATACATGTTAAGGTTAGATAAATGACCCTTTCCTCCCTCCATAGTGTCATTTGACTTTTTGACTTCCTCAGTAAGAACACATGTATGACAGTCTCAAGTTTTATAATATTAAAGATGTTAGGATTATTCCAGAACTTTCACTAATTTTGATTTGATTTCATCACAATATGCCCAATAATTATTATTTTCCAAAAATTTTGGGTTGCTAGCCATTAGTAGCCAACTTGACAATCCCCTGCCCCCACCCCTTTCCCTTTGTTTCTTAAGATTATGAGAATTGTTGTAAGCAATGAAAAATCCGGTTCAACCTGGATCCGGCAAAATCCGGTTCCGGCCGGATCCAAAAATTTGGATCCGGTACATCCCTATTATTTGGACCTTGCCAACAACTGTTAAAGTTTTCATCACTCGATATCATCATTGGTGAATTGAAAGTTGAGTCCTCTTTGAAAGCTCACAATCTCGGGGTTATTTTTTACTCCTTCATGACCATTGATAGTCACATTTCTCATATCACACGCACTGCATCTTTACATCTTCGGAACATTGCGCAAATATCTCAATTCAACTGCGACAAAGCAGACATAGTACATTCGTTCGTTACATCTTAATTAGATATGGGAAATTCTTTGCTGCATGGACTGACTGCCCCACAAACAGATTCATCGTCTTCAACTACTTCAAAACACGGCTGCACAGATTGTAACTCCCTCAAAGAAAACATGTCACATAACTCCCATCCTAAAAGATTTGTACTGGCTTCCAGTTTCTCATCCCATCATGTACAAAATATTACTTATTGTTTACAAATCGATAAACGGTTGTGCCCCAGTTTACATATCTAACTTGCTAAAATTATATGTTCCTCTTAGTAATCTTTGTTCTGGTGATAAACTCCTTTTATGTGAACCAAAATCCTACCATACATAGGGTGACAGATCATTTACTGTTGCAGCTCCGTATCTTTGGAATCGATTGCCCTCCATATCAGGTTGTCTTGTTCTGTTGACTCACTTTAAAAAAATCTAAAAACCCATCTCATGTGTGATGCCTATGCAAAAATGTAGTTAATTTAAAATCACTGTTTTATTTATTCTAGTGTTCATGTATACTTATGTTATTTTGTTGTTATATGTACAGCGCCTTGAGCATCCATTAGGATGGATATGTATGTGTGTGTTATAAATCTTATCTATTATTATATAGCATAAATCTGATGTATCATTCATGGGGTATGGTATATGGTGTTTACATCATTTAGTACTTTCACATTAAGCCATGCCCACCGTGCATCCAAAAATGACATCTGCTGATAACAAAAGCATGTTACACAATGACCAAGAAAATTATCATGCCCAATATGACACAAAACGGACATGCACTTGCTCATTTATCACTTTTTCAAAATTCACTTTAGGCCCCTCCCACTTATCAATATGCATGATATCACCACCAAAAACAATAGGGCACATCCACACACCATGGGCTATCTGTGTACCAAAAATGACATGAATCCAGTTTACCATTCTTGAGATACCACGTGCCAGTACATAGTTCTGACTTATTTTAGTTTATCATATTCTTCCCCATTTTATCATGTGAAAAGCTTGTTCTCGTAGCTTTAAAAATAAGTACTTATTATAGTAAGAAATTCACTTCCCAGCACACTAAAAAGTCGCTTCATTTCTTCTTTACGGGATTATGAATATATAATGAGCTGCAAACAAGCTGTTTTCTGACAAAGATTATGTATGAGTTTGTTATTCAATTTACCGTTATCATTTAATCATATTTTTGTAGGAAATGGGTTGATAATACTATTCATAAACATGAAATGAAATAAAAATTATGGTAAAATATATGAAATTTCAAGGGACAAACAATGATTAAAAAAAAAAAAAAAATTAGCATATGGAAAACATGGTCAAAAGGTCTAATCTCATCTTGGCCCAATTTTTTTCTTCACATTTTTGTTATGAAATTCCCTTATCTATTCAAATATGAATATATATTAGTACAAATTTGTGGAAGTGAGTCAGGAGCTTGCAAGTTTTAGAGCCATTTTCGGCGAGCCAGTTTGAGATAAACCAACATTGTGCAGCAATGCATTGTGATTGGTCATATATGGTCACGTCATGTGTAAGCTTGGGCGATATTGAGTATTATTTGCAATATCGATATATCGGCAGAAAAATATCGATATTATTGAAATATCGATATACAAATGATATGACGTCATACCTTAGTCCTATGTACTGTTCTGTGCAAGGTAATCTCGTCTCAACTCAAAAAAAGTCAAACCTTTTTTTACAAATTAACAGAAATCACTGCAAAATATATACATAAATCCTCAACTAAACACCCACCATGCTTAAAAATGTTCTTTACTTGGTTTCTATTTTAAAAGATCAAGCACTGAAACATTGAAAAAGCTTAGGCCTCAGCATATTCTTAGAAGAAGAAAAATGTTGTGGAACTGGTACTAGGCCTACAATGTATGCCTCACAAAAAATTGGCTCCAATTTTACTTTGAATTTCATATCTCACTACTTTTCATGAATGTTCTACTGAAAAGGCATTATTTTAGTAGCATTCAGAAGTCAATATAACACATAATATCCAATTTCTAGTCTGCTTCAATCATCGCAGGAGTGTTGTCCACTCAGAAGAAACAGTGGTAGATGTGTGTACATAAAATACTGTTAGTAAAATACTGTGGTAGTTAACTGATACAGTGTGTATCTGATTAAAGACCAGTCAGCACTATACAGTGTACAGTATCTGATTGATCTGGCAAGACCAGTCCTGTCACCTTAAGATTTTCTGAATGAACAAAATAATGAGAAAAACCTCAGTTTTGTCAGTGATTTGTCAATTAATGACTGCTTGATATAAAAATTCACTTTAAGTATTCCTTTTGAGAAAACTTTACACGATGTTTGAGGATTCAACATCTTATGATTTTTGTTGTCTGAACATCGTAAGCCATGCATCAAGTATAAAGTTGAAGTATTGCCCAATGCCTCTGTACTCCGTGAGTCAAGTTGTTGTTTTTTGTTTATGCAAGGATTTTAGGGTAATTGTTATCAAAATATTGATGTTTCAATAAAGTTTTATCACAACTGACTGCCTGAAACTTTGATACAAATGAAATTAATTTAACTTGTTTAGCTGTTTAATTAAAAAAACTGGGATATTTAATAGTTATGTTTAGCTTTTTATTAGTTCATGTATTGTGTATCATCATTGAAAAACACAATATCAATATATCGATATGACCCTTGAACTCAATATTGGCCATATCAATATGGGTCAATATTGAAATATATCGATACATGGCCCAAGCTTAGTCACGTGGTATTGTTTACAATGGGTACATGCGAAGCTGTCACACACTAAGATCTTTCGATCCGGAAATATTGTCCCCTTTTGCTATTTTAATCATTAAATTTCTTCATGAATTTATTCTCATTTGAAATACTGAAGTATCACACATAAAAAGCAAACATTAATTCTTATAAGGATTTTAAAAAAGGATCAGGGAAAAAATTAATCTTGTACAGTGTTATTTCAGTGAGCCATATTCGATATAAGATTTTGAGGCACACAGAATTGCAGCTGATTTAATAGCCTTCTAAGTTTACAATGGAAAGCATTCCTTCAAACAGTTGTCTCTGCACAATACTATATGCAGTTTTAATTTTGATACCTTGAATTTTTCAAGCTAGCGTTTGAGAATTAATATCTAAATAGGGTATAAATTTATGAAAATTTACCATCTTCTACTGAAATGAATGGAAATTTATAATATCCAATGTAGAGTTCATTGAGAATTTTTTTTTTACAATGAAACCTCGCTATCAAAAATCAATCCAATACATCAACAAACAGAAGAACAAGAAACCAGATTAAACCAAGGATCTTTTATGGTGCCTGTATGCTAAAAGAAGCACCTTGGTTGAACTTCAACACTACAAATTTCTTATCAGGCCCTAGTTAACCTCTAGTACAGTTACTACATCTTAATCAGCTTCACATCACAATGTTCAACTTGGCTGATTTAATAGAAAATTGCCCATTGAGACTTAAAAACGTGCTGAAGGAAACATCAATGGGATTTTTACGTGTACAAATATGGTGCACTACAAATTTAACATTCTAAATTTTCAATATCATAAATCATAATCATAGTTGAAGGCCAGTTGTCATCTCTAACGTACAAGGTAAATGAAAATCAAATCCTGTGTTTTTAGTTGGTCAAAACACAATGGTACAGTGTGTACTTACATTGATAGGCCAATCAGTATCGTTTTGGAATAAATTGTACGCCGCCACATTTTAATCACAATAGATGGCCTTTAATCTCGAGATGAAAACTTTTTTCCCCAAGAAAAGCAAAGCACAATAATATTTTTGAGTCCCACTCCAGTTGTCACCCTGATACCTGTCGTCGGTTTATTACTGCCTATTTTTACACAACCTATTACCTCATATTTTACTTCGCATGTACACAATTTGTGTCTTTTAAACAAAAGACAAATATGTTATGGAGATAATTAAGAAGTACACTTGATTTTGAGATCAATATTACTTTATTCATTCTCCAACAACTGAAGAACTTGATGAAATTAGAGTAATTGTTCAAGAAATAAAGGATAGTGACTCGAGATTTTTTCCAGATATTTTATACAAAAAACGAAAGAAAATCAAGCAAAACAAGTCCAATGAATAAGCCTACATATGATGTGATTGATTCCACACTTGAAGTTTTTTTAAACTTAGTTGAAGCAAAACTCCCTTAAAATGCTCCAACTGAACAAAGAATGAAACACAGTTACATTAATCTTATTTTGGCAATGGGATGGGATTGTAAAGGTCAAATACTCAAAAAGGAAAAATTAATAAAAAAAGAACCTTGTTACTGCTCATAATGTGTTCCGCGAAAAATAACATGTTCAAAACAAGTTACAAATAATATTACGATTCAACTGACTAACTCCCTGCTACAGTACTTCCTCAGTTGATAGCTGCGTCGAGCCAAAATGCATCAGTTTTAAATTGGGAAAATTTTTTGATTTTGCGGTTATGATATTGATCTTTCATTAAAATAAAAAAAGAACAATTTCAAAATATCTTATAAGAATTTAAAGTTTAAATCTTTTTCTTTCATATCTTTCACAACGGGGACATTTCAAGAATAGAGAAATCATGACCAAATAAAGTTTTCCATTTTTATTTTTGTGTATGTTTTTCTTATGTTAGGCCTACGTGTTTGTTAAATTTTTCATGGATTGATGACTGTTCAATGTTTTAGTCAAAATCGGAATTTATAAACTTTGGTTTATTTAAAGCCTATATTTATTTGTGCACTGAAATCTTACTAAAAAGAATGAAACAAAGTAACTGAAAAAGAAATAATCAACTTACTCAATTTTGCAGATTTTATAGCGAATTTAATCCAATATATACATGTACCTAAATCGAATGTTCCTTCAAAAACAATGATATCAGTAATATCAATCGTGAAATCCCTCACGGATAATGGTCCAAACTTAACAAAATTCCTACTGTCCTAACATGTAAATAAAATACCCCAACACTACTAAAAAGGTAGAGCCTTGTGAAAACATCTCTTCTTCAGTCTTTGTTTCATTTGGTAACAAAATTTGTTGATAAAAAATGAAGATTATGAAGTACTACGACAAACTGGTATGCACCATAGAAAGGTTGAATGGAAATAAACTCAAGATCAGCAACTTTCTCAATTCACTAGCATTCTTGCAAACTTTGCACCCACAGCTTTCTGTTATCTCCACGAAACATAAAATGAAATTTTTTAAACAAAAACCCAGTTTTCTTGGGAACTGGCCCCAGTACCCGATAATTATTGTTCGACGGCGCCTGTTCGACGGCGCCTGTTCGACGGCGCCTGTTCGACGGCGCCTGTTCGACGGCGCCTGTTCGACGGCGCCTGTTCGCCGGCGCCTGTTCGACGGCGCCTGCGCCTGTTCGACGGCGCCTGTTCGACGCGCCTGTTAACAGCGCCTGTTCGACGGCGCCTGTTCGACGGCGCCTGTTCGACGCGCCTGTTACAGCGCCTGTTCGACGGCGCCTGTTCGACGCGCCTGTTCGACGGCGCCTGTTCGACGGCGCCTGTTCGACGGCGCCTGTTCGACGGCGCCTGCGCCTGTTCGACGGCGCCTGTTCGACGGCGCCTGTTCGACGGCGCCTGTTCGACGGCGCCTGTTCGACGGCGCCTGTTCGACGGCGCCTGTTCGACGGCGCCTGTTTAACGGCGCTTGTTCAAAGATATCATATTTCATTGACACTTTGGTGTAAACATTCCAAAAACCAGTTCTGACTGGGTGATTAATGACCTTGTCCAGGTGGTGGCCTACTTATTATCAAGGGCGCCAGGTTTGTTGAAAGTGAAAATCCAGAAAATGGGGAGGGTCGGGAGAAGGGGAGGGTTGGGAGAACGAGAGGGTCGGGAGAAGTGGAGGGTGGGAGAAGGGGAGGCGGGAGAAGGGGAGGGGCGGGAGAAGGGGAGGGGCGGGAGAATGGGAGGGCGGGAGAAGGGGAGGGGTGGGGGAAGGGGAGGGTGGGAGAAGGGAAGGGCGGGAGAGGAGGGGTGGGAGAAGGGAAGGGCGGGAGAAGGAGGAGGGCGGGAGGAAGGGGAGGGGTGGGCGGCCTTTATCACTTGCCTTGTTCAGTTAACCACAAATTTTAGTCTCAAATGTTAATGAACTATGATATTTGGGGAAGAATTTTTGAGTATTTCAACCACCATTTCATTGAATTCTACACACAATCGTGCCCAGTTTTTAATCCCTGTACAGGTAAGTTATACCCAAAAATATTGTATGTGATAAGAACATTATTAAACTTCAAATTTACTCATTTACATGTAACATTACCGCGAGATTCTCCGCTATCTTGCATTGAATAGGGGCTATTGTATTCAGCACACAATGGATGTAAGCTAATGAGTTCTCTGGCTAAGTGCATTTGGGTGTTTTAGTCCGTACTAATTCCGCGGAAAAACAATTTCTAATGTTTACACGGCCTGACACGGCTGCCTAAAAAAATATGGAAAATCCTCCATATCTCAAGTTGGTTATGCTTCCCCAAGATTTTTGTATTTTCAAATAAAAATAGGAGGATATTCAAGAATATAGGAATTATGGCCCAAAATCATGAAAAATATAGGAGGGAATTTTTTTATAGGAAAATATAGATAAAATAGGAAATATAGGAGTCAGTGGTGCTTTAAGAATCAGCTAGCAGTATAGAAACTAGTCTCAATCAACTACACTTGATAGAAAACAAATCCAAGCAAACTTCCAATTTGTGTTTTTTTTTTGTTATTAATTTTTGAAAACTGTCACTCACTTGTTGTGGGTCAGGGTGAGAACAAATGAGTTTGACATCTATAAATTTTCCTAAGCACAAATAGAAATTGTCAAAAGCTTTGATGATGACCAAAATATTGTACCTACAATGTGTATCTTAGACACAAAACACAAATATATATATATATATATATGTCATGCACGTACAAAGAGAGACAAGGGGCATCTCACACTCACAGCGTTCATCTTTGCTCCATCCAGTGAAATCAAGCTCATCAATTTACAGGTGAAATTAATTAAATACCATTTACACTTCAAATAGTGGTCTAGATGCCAGACTCGAGATTAATTCCAACAATTCTACACACCTCACACACTACCACTTGCAATACATGAATCTGATTGATTGTACCTGTTCTCTGTATTTCTTAATTCTTGGAAGTTCTTTTTCATCTCCTTTATTTTCCGCTCGTGCCTCCAGACTGCTTATTATTCTCCATGACGCCCTTCGAGCACCAATTACATTCTTGTAAGCCACTGACAGCAGATTCCTCTCCTCGGCGTTTAATCCTATTTGCAACGCTGCTACATTTTTCATCGCAGTCACCATTTCTATATAAATGGATATTAGAAATAAAACATTTCAGTTGCATAGTAACATAAACCTTTACCATGGGTACTACCACAACAAGTGCCCATAGCATGACCCAAACATTCTCGTAAATCAGTGGTACTGTAGAAGAAAACATTTTTGGGGAGAGGGAGGGGACAAAACATCACAACAAGACCAGGAGATTTCGTGTTTCTAGACAATGCCTGTAATTCTATTAAAAGGCATATAAATACTTTCTTCCTATCAAAGATATAACAATCTTTACATTTTTAACTAACATAATGTACAGAAGGTACTAAGGTTGCAAGTTTTTATATAATATTGAGCATTTTTGACATGCAGCCTATGTAATTATGTAATATACAAACAAGAAGACAAATCTGTATGTTTAATTGAAATATTTGAAAAAGACGAGTATATCTTCTTCACCTAGATGTGAGGTTGATATTAACATACAACTTAAAAAAGCTGTAAAATGGTAAATTTATGATTAATCTTGACAGGATATAATTTATATTTTTGTTTGTTTGTTACCAAAGTTTCAAGTAATTTAGGAAATAATGTTCCTTCAACCTATCCATAGTTCTTTAGGGACGTATAGAGTTGTTTTCCACATCAATCTTTAAAGGAAAATTTGAAGAAAAGTTTTCTTACCGTTCATACATCATTGTAGTGTACTGTAATTTATACTGTAAATTTTAAGGGCCTGCCATGACCCAGGGATGGCCCCTCTCAGAGGGAGATAAACTTTATACTGTAAATTTTAAGGGCCTGCCATGACCACCATGTTCCCAGGGATGGCCCCTCTCAAAGGGAGATAAACTTTATACTGTACATTTCAAGGGCCTGCCAACCATGTTCCTGGCCATCTCAGACCACTGTACATTTTAAGGGCCTGCCATGACCACCATGTTCCCGGGGATGGCCCCTCTCAGAGGGAGATAAACTTCTTTAATCTACTACTTTGCATCTAGCACTGAGATATTTGTAGCTTAAAGGATGGCAAGACATGTTGAAAAGAGACAAGTCTTTAATGTAAAGTCACTTTGTGTGCTACTTTTAACAATGCATTGAGTCACTTGAATGTTTGGAATTGATTACACCAGGACTTTGGAACAAAAGACCCCAAACTTGTTGCATTTGGTTGAAAGTAAACGTTACCCTGTAAATAGATGGTAAGCAACCAAAGTATGGCTTGTTCAATCTCTCGTTTTCCCAATTGCAATTTATGCCTGTGAATCTTGGGACTGAACAAAGCTGACTGTAGTAATAGAATCAAAGCATTTAAAATGTGGTGTTGTAGTCGAGTGCTAAGAATTCCTTGTACTGCATAAAAAAAGCAATGACAGTGTATTGCAGGAAATTGGTCAAATGAATTGACTATTCAGTCTCATCAACCAACAAGCTCTCAGCTACTTTACTTTGGACGTACAGCCAGACGTCAAGACAACTGCCTAGAAAGGGTTATTTTGCAAGGAAAAATTAAGGCTCTTGAAGACGAGGAAGTCCTAAACTCAGATGGATTAACAGAATAAAGACACTACTTGTAGGTAGTGGAACTACCTGCAATATACAGGCTAACAGCTGACTGGGAAAAAGTGGCCTGTCATCACAAAAGTCTTGAGCCTTCAGCCATGATGGAGGATGTACCAACCAACCAACCGAATAGATGGTTTGAATAGCAAACTTATCCTTGAGACTAATATTCATACTAGGTAGAGATATACAAGGGTGCCATACACTTCAATGTCACACTTTTTGTATTATAGAGGAAAGAAAGTATAAACCTGTGAGGTCATCACACTTTTATGAATTCAAAATCCTAGAGGTGTTTTTATGTACTTCAAGCACTCCCCTAGCCCTCTGTGACTGAAAGACTCCCTTACAGTGAAGAACAAATAGTTTAACAAAACCATTCTGGACTGAGCACCATTCTGCAACCATACTGTACCATAGTGAAATATAACAGGTAAACTTCACTCATAGAAAAGCATGTAATCTGATTCAATTGATGATGCATGCATAGCAACCACTCTTCATCTTCATAATTCTCCCATGGCGCTATTTACTTTTAGTTAATAGCTCCATGATTCTCCCTCATAATGTAAATAAGGCTTTTCAAAAGCATACCACTTCCTCTACCAAATTCTTGTTCTTTTCAGACAGCCAGTAAAAAGTTATTGCACACAGAATTTCATTTCCTGATAACAGTTTTTAATGCACAAATCAGCACTTGAGCTTCTAAATAAGCTATTCCTCAGAAGGAACACAAATAAATTGTGCAGTGTCTTGTAAAACCACAGAAAGCTTCAAGTCTTTTACCTGTTTTCATGTTGTTTTATCATTCCTACTTTTATTATACATGCATCTTCCTCATATCCTTTTCGGCTTACAGAGAGAAGGTATGCTTGAATGAAACATAGTTTTAAGGGATAATATGAAGAAGATGAAAAACATTGCACTGAAGGTTTTAAATTAAATGAATGAGTCACTTGATAGTTTCCATGCTTAATTTCTTGCCTTATTAATAATACTATCGTCCACACAAAAACTGATGTTTTTTTATAATTGTGTCAGACCTAACTTGCTCACTGTTCAAGACCAAAATCGTGTGTGTAAAATCATGGAGAGCAGCAGTTAATAGCTCCATGGTAAAACAGTGTTACAAAAATTATAATAGATGTTTTGTGCTTGATGCTTCAAATAGATGAAACAAATTTTTTTTCAGAACCAGAAGTGAGAGGGACAACATTGTAAGTGATAGAGCAGTTAATAGCTCCATGGAGTAAATACAAGGAAGCGCAGGTTAGATGATATCATGATCAAGCTTAATAACAAGGGCAATGTTCATCAGTGCAGGACTAAAATGCATGATAAGTGACTTGTATCTTAATAGTCCCAGAGAAGTTGTTTAAAAGCATATGGGCAGGTAGAGACCACACCAAGTAAAATGGTTTCAAATTCACTACAAAACATGAAAACAGCAAACATTTTCATCAAAATCAGTTAAAATGTCAAATATTCTAGCTTGATATATGACGAAGAATTAAAAAAAAAAAACCAACTACCAAAAGCACCATTATAAAATCTTATTCCATTCCCAAGTTTGAAGTTGTAATATGGACGCTGTCATTTTGTCTAATTTTGTGTTAAAATTATGCCAATGATGACATAAATTGCCCTATATGCCAGCATACTAAATGTATCTCTTTAGAATTCAAGTTCTTAAAGGCTTGAATCATTAATATCATATACAAATATAAATGCATAAAGTTACAAAGGAAAAGTTGTTTCTTAGAAATTAGAAACTTTGAAATAGATCATAAAGAAATACATTAACAATCTAATCTGCATTAGGTGTATGATATCATCTTTTAGAGGGAGCAAAACAAAATGGCCGCTCCCATGTAAGCGCATATCTACAGAATTAATGTTTTGATAAATTAGAAAATATATGGTAAATCGTTTTTGCAATGAGAATTTTTTTCAGATGACTTATAATTATTATTTCTAACATAATAAATGAAAAAAAGATAGGACTTTATGTCTCCTTTATGCACTTGTCAATTGTGTGACTCACCCTACACCCCCGGACAAGGCGAGTCATTGCACCAAAGTCAGTGGACAAAATATGTACATCGACGCACCCCTCAGTCACATGGGTGACTGACATTTTCTGTGAAATGACTTACCCCAAATCTATCACCTTTGTACAAAGTCAATGGGTCTGAAGTAAATTGACTCACCCCAGAGTCACACTGGTGACTGACAATTTGGTACAATGATGCACATGTGTGTCACTATTTCATATGTCAATGACTCACATTTGACTGACATTGCTGGGGGTAGTAAGGATGAGTCATACAACTGACAAGTTCATTAATAATTGGCTTTTTGAAAGCTTTGTGCAAAATATGGGCAAATTAGTTGACGGAAAATCTGAACTTACTGCTACAGTATTCATAATTGTTCAGGTCATTATCAATATCACACACTTTCTCAGTTCTTCAACTTCATTAGTTTTAAGATAAATACAATTAAGTAGGATTTTATGATCAAAATAATGTGAAAATCATGAAGACATGTAAAATAGCTTATTTAAATGTGCTAGTAATCTTTCTCAGTTTGTGTAGAAATGTTTGTTTCATAAATTTAGAGACACCTTCACTTGATGCAATAAGCACCATACAAGACACTTGATGCAGTAATCACCCTACAAGACACTTGATGCAATAAGCACCCTACAAGACACTTGATGCAGTATTCACCCTACAAGACACTTGATGCAATAAGCACCCTACAAGACACTTGATGCAGTATTCACCCTACAAGACACTTGATGCAATAATCACCCTACAAGACACTTGATGCAGTATTCACCCTACAAGACACTTGATGCAATAATCACCCTACAAGACACTTGATGCAATAATCACCCTACAAGACACTTGATGCAGTATTCACCCTACAAGACACTTGATGCAATAATCACCCTACAAGACACTTGATGCAATAATCACCCTACAAGACACTTGATGCAGTAATCACCCTACAAGACACTTAATGCAATAATCACCCTACAAGACGCTTGATGCAATAATCACCCTACAAGACACTTGATGCAATAATCACCTTACAAATCACTTGATGCAATAATCACCCTACAAGACACTTGATGCAATAATCACCCTACAAGACACTTGATGCAGTAATCACCCTACAAGACACTTGATGCAGTAATCACCCTACAAGACACTTTATGCAATAATCACCCTACAAGACACTTGATGCAATAATCACCCTACAAGACACTTGATGCAATAATCACCCTACAAGACACTTGATGCAATAATCACACTACAAGACACTTGATGCAATAATCACCCTACAAGACACTTGATGCAGTAATCACCCTACAAGACACTTGATGCAATAATCACCCTACAAGACACTTGATGCAATAATCACCCTACAAGACACTTGATGCAATAATCACCCTACAAGACACTTGATGCAATAATCACCCTACAAGACACTTGATGCAGTAATCACCCTACAAGACACTTGATGCAGTAATCACCCTACAAGACACTTGATGCAGTAATCACCCTACAAGACACTTTATGCAATAATCACCCTACAAGACACTTAATGCAATAATCACCCTACAAGACACATGATGCAATAATCACCCTACAAGACCTACTGTATCTGAAAACAAAACTTAACAAATTATTTTGTTCAGTGGTCAAGGATGTTTATCTTATATGTTAGTCTTTATATATTCTATCATATTTTGTCTATCATAAAACCATGGGATATGTCAAAAAAGCAGTAAAGCTGAATCTAGGAAGGGTATTTATGATATACCACCTGAAGAAAGTTTGAGGAAAAATAAATTATATAGTAAAAAAAAACTTTCTTTAAAATACATAAAGACTGAGGAATCTGAGGCTGCGACACCACAACTGGTCTGATTTTGGTTGTTTCTACAGAAATGATACCAAAATTTAAACTAAAATATCTCCTTAACGGAATAAGATTTTGCAATGCTTTTTCACCATTTTGTTTCTTTGAAGTCCTCTTTCATATCAGATAAACATGCTTGACCACTGAACTAACCCTTTAACTTGAAAGATAGTTTTGCTGTTAAAAGAACACACCCGTAATTACTGTAAAGCAACAAAATGCATATGGAAGCACAGAACACTAATCATTCCGCAGATACAGGCAGTCGTGGTAGTTTAATATTCCCTGTGCGGATAGAAGCATGTGTCACTATTATATCTGAATTATTCTTAGTCATGATGATGAGTGAGCCTAATGAGCAGGTAAACTGACAGACAGACACAAACATGTTTTGCATATACTAGATGCACCACATAAGAATCCTTTGTACATGAAGTGGATTTGCTGTACTTTAGGGTTTGCATAAATAGAGTCACTCACCTAACTTAGCAAGGCTTAATTAAGTGTGAAAAGTACCACAGTATATTATAATATTTCTACTAGCCATAACTATTTTTCACTTGCCTATGTCGAGTAGGCGAGTGCTTTTTCCAACCCTGCTGTACTTGCATATGCACAAGTTGAATGTGGATATATAGACATGATTTGCTTCTTGAGATTCAACAAGTTATTGAAGTTTTTCATTATAATTAAAAAAAAAGTATAGTTTCTGCCTATCATAAACAGCGCGTTGTACGGTTAGTCACATTTTTGTACTACAGGTAGTGTTGCTTACTCACTACCGGCAGTGGCACCACTACTGGCGCCACTACCAGTAAGTAGTGGCGCCACTACCGGTATAGCGCCGGGATTCCCCTATTGTATATTCCTTACTGCACTGTCACTACCTTATGTTAATACACAAGGCCAAATTCACATATAAACATGTATTCAAATACCTCGATAACACCCTGATAAATAACACAGTACTTACAAAGAGCGTGAAAATCCTTTAAAATGTTTAAGAAAATTAAATTCTATCTGAGAAACCCCCATCACTTTCAAAAAATTCCTGAAAAATGCTCCCAAGAATCACAACCTATGGAAGAATTCAGGCTGTCACTTAACCTTAAATATATTCTGTAATTATTTTGAAATGTCACCCCCAATTTAGTTATTAGTCAGCTCTTTTGAATGTCTTGTCTCCATTTTGATTTTTATCGCTAAGTTTTTATGGATAAATTTGTTATTTCAGAAAACACTTTTTATCCTATTGAAGGAAATGTTTTTGTAAAAAAATAAAGATGGAACTCTGTTGTTCCCATTTTTTTTTGACCTGAGGTATTTCTAAAACATTTTGAGACAATTTCATACCATGTGAATTTTGGAAAAAAATTGGGGACTTGGGCCTAGTGTTATGTTATTGTACTAGTCTAGTGTGCTATGAGTTTGTTGATGTTGACATGTGAATTTGCTTGTGGCATCAAAAAGCTAATATGAAATTACACTTTTATTTGAGGGTTTTGATTATTGAATAACTAAAAAGAATGTGTGCTATATATAATAACCTTCTGTACATGAGAACTTGCTCAAATATAAGAGATTTCTGTAATTTGGTATCCAAAAACTTCGCGAAAAATAGGTCTTATTTTACCATCGTCAGTTGAAAGTTTGTTATAACTGACCTAAATGCTTGTCAAAGGTCGAAATTGACTAGAATTTTGTAAGATTTAAGTTGTTCTTTACATAAAAAGTTTAAAAAGAAGATACAAAACATGATTTTTTGACATATATTTACTTACTATTTCTTTAAAACTTACTATTTCTTTAAAAAACTGGGAAAGATGGTTTTTTCAACAGTTTTTATCACCCCCAGGATTCCTGGTTGTAGTTAAGAATCCTTGTGATCGGGATTGTGCAATACTGCAATCAGAATACCGGGACTTACGTTACTATAACCGGGATCCCGCACAATGCTAATCATAAATATTCAATATTACTTTATACATTCCAACCTATTTCAAGTATTTAACAGTTATGCACTTGTCAATTGTGTGACTCACCCCTACACCCCCAGACAAGGTGAGTCATTGCACCAAAGTGGGTGGACAAAACATGTACACTGACGCACCCCTCAGTAGAGCTGTGAACGTTTAGGGATTTTAGTAAACATGTACAGGCCCAAAAAAGCGAGCGTGTATCGTGTACATGCGTTTAGTATCATAATTTTTGAAATACACCAAAATTGCTCCAAAACTACGAGGCGAAGTACAAAAAATCGCGCAACCAGTGTGGCAAAAGTACTGACTCCATTGCCCAAATAGACGCTGAGTTTTGCTTTCCAAATCGTAAAAGGTTTACTTCTACAGTATAAATCATCATTTTTATAAAAAATATGCATGGAAATTCAGTTTAGAAAGAACAGATAACTTCCTTTCAATGTCATTTAATCTGTACATCACGTAACTTTTTTGTCCTATTCGCTACGGCTTTCAAAGTTCTTCTGTACAAATCTTGCATACTAGGCCTATGATATACCCCGCCGTATAACATTTAAAAACTACGTCACCACCACCAGGAAGTTCTGAAATATCAGTCCTCTCGAAAAATGGCCGCCATCTTTGCGACGCATGCAGAATTTCAGCTCTGTTAAAACCTTTTTCTGTTTGTTTATTATGCAATATTTTTTCTTTCTTGCAAAATTTATTTGACTCATCAGGTAATATTTACATGTAAATGTACTGATTGTCACGATTAAAGTATTTTTCAAGTGTTTTTTGGTTGATTTAACAGATTGTAAAATGGGCCTTGATTGCGTGGAATTTAAAGCCTTATGCTATTACGGCCTAACGTTAGGCCTATTGTTAGTTTTACTGTTTACTGCTGCACATTCGCAGTGCATTTAACAAGTTAGATTACTCAGATTTCGCGAAATCAAAGTGCATAATATCTCCAATAATTGGTGATTACTGCGCATTTGTGATTCGCACATTTAAAAAGGATTATGCTAATCGGGTTTACAGTTTGTCATTGATTGGAATTTTGTCAGCCGAATGTGTGTGTAATTTGAATAACATATTCATTTTCAATGGCAAGACATGACTATGAAAAACAATTACTTGCAAATGAAGTATTTAGTAAACGCTTTACAAGATTTGCAAGCGTGTAGCGTGTACACACTCAACGGTCACAGCTCTACCCCTCAGTCACTTAGGTGACTGACATGTTTATAAAATGACTTACCCCAAATCAATCACCTCTGTACAAATTTAATGGGTCTGAAACAAATTGACCCACTCCAGAGTTAACTCTGGTGACTAACAATTTGGCACAATGACGCACATGTGAGTCACTATTTCAATCAATAACTCACCCTTGACTGACATTGCCAGGGGTGAGTAGGGGCAAGTCAAATAACTGACAAGTGGATTATTTCCAAGATTTAATTTCATACAGCATCTGGGCATACCATAATACCATGAAATGTCCAGATGTATGAAATAAAGCATACATCATGAGAATTGATAAAGAGTCAAACAAGTTCAGAATTTGTTTTTATTATCTTATAGGTCACCCTCTAACACCCACCACCCAACAAAAGAATGTCTCAGGGAAAACAATATTTTTCTTTGTTTATACTTAACATAAAATACCTTAATCAACTGCCCTATAATCTCCAGCACTTTGAACATCACAAAACTTCATTAAGATATACTTGAGAAAAATACACGAAGGGGATTTTCCCTAAAGAGAAAGTTCACACATTTGGTGAAGAACCACTGCAGCATGCAGTTTAGACAAGAAAAAGTAGCAAAAAGAGCTGCCTCTTAAATAGGTTGCCTGGAAAAACAACCACTTTTATTATGCATAAAATGTATTGGTGACCAAGCACATATTAGATATAAGTTTTATTACAAGATCCTCATCAGCATTACAGTACTTTCAAAGAGCAAAACAGAACAACCTACTTTCATCTAACAACCCAACTCCCAGTAACAATCAACTCAATGTAAGGGGCGCATTTCTTAGCAGACGCAGACGAGAAACGTCATCTACTTTGGGATGTGCCAGCATCTACAGTATGAGGACTGCAAATGCTGGTGGATTCTTGCAGTTCATGAAATATAAAAACGGAGATAAAAGAACATCACAGGAATATTTCAAGTTCAACTATAGTGCAAAGTCTATTTCTACCCCACATACCGTACTGTACAATATTTACAAAAGTTTTGAATAAAAATATTATTTGGTATTTGACAAGCTACATGGTGATAATCCAACTTTACTCTATGGCATCCTGGGAGTGTCTCTAGAAACCTAAATTACTTCTGAGCAGAACATGTGGCCTATCCCATAATATTACATTTGGCAATCCCAAAATACTATAAAACAAAAGGAAATCCTTCTTCTGTCCTGACTTTTATTGACAGATGAAAACAGGAAGGAGAAATAACCAGGGTCACCAAATAAACAAAAGAGAGAAAATGACCACCTTAGATGTAATTGAATACACACACAGAGGGGAAGTCTTAACTGACAAAACATATCAAAATAAATGTTGTCATTAAAGTAATAGTAAGTTAAAGGGAGTATCATTTGAGTCAGAATTCTAATGTCTTAACAAATAAAAATTAGCAATCAGCACAAGATGGAAAATAACATTATTTTAGTTTAGAAATGGCATAGAGCTTTAAAAATACACTTGCAGCACATTATTTGCAAACTTGAGAAAACACAAATGGCAAACCATAGGCAAAATGAAATACTGATTCCAAAGCCCACATGAAGAAGCAAAATGCAAGTAAAAAAGCTAAATATGCTAAAATCATACATTTTGGTATGATACAATCAAAACAAAAAAACAACATTTTTAACCTCTTATATCAACTCATGGCAACAATTAATACCAATGTATGCTCTAAATTATCTAGTGTTTAGAACAAGTACAAAAAATAAGACAGTGGTTAAAATTTTACACTGTTCTGAGAACATTGCTTTTTATGTATGAAGAGCAAACATTACAATTCCGGTGGAGCAGTGTTCTTTTTACAAGCACATGCATCAATGATCAATAACATGATTTCTGCTCAAAAAAGTGCAACTTGTCAAACAAGATTTTTACCAATTTGGACCTTTGTAAAGGATACTGTCTTCATCAAGAAGTAAATGAAGAAGTTAACAGCAATCGCTCGACACAAGAACACCACTTTTTCTGGTTTATCACACTGCTGACACAAATCTTTTCTTTTCGATTGAAATCTGATCAAAGGATGGCAGAGCAATGAAAAGTATGAAAGGCCGAGCGATGAAAAGTATGAAGTGCATGGAGCAGCGCGGGGACAGAGCAATTGAACAAATTGTATCACGTGACTCATGTTTGCCAAAAGTTTCCTACACACAGGGTATTAATATGTAATATGGCAATGCAATTTTTTTCTTCTGAAAAAAAAAAAAAACCTTTAAAAACATCACCCCTATTTTTGGGCAAGTTAGGGCAGCAGAGGAGGGAGGCCAAATGAACAACTATTTTTTAGGCCTTGTCATAAAAAGAATTTCTTCTAGAAAGAAAAAGCTTTTCCCAACGTGCCTGCCATTGTCAGCACAATCACGATTTCACATATGCAAGGGAGGCTGCTTGCTTGTGTACCACTGTATGCAACTGGATGCTACATCATGTACATATAAATACTAATCAAAACTGACATACATATCTGCACACATATTAACCAACAATTTATAAAAGAAGCCCATTTGAAGAAAGGATTTTGTCCTTTTTCGCCAATAAAGTTGGAACGGTGAAATCTGATCTGGAACAGTATTATTTGAGAAAGTACTGTTCCTTGGAACAATAGCAAAAAATTTAAATTTAGACTCTTGTAAGATGGTCCACTTTTAATTTGAGCAAACATGACAAACCTTCTGGTAAATTCTTCACCTGAAAATGCTTCAGCTACAATTACAATAACCAGAGGAAATAACAAAATCTTATCATCTATACAATTTACAAAACATGTATAATGTACATGTGATCATTCAGCCCTTCAATACAAAACCAAAAAAACATAATCCTCTACAGTTACAAAGCCAGTTCATTAACACATCAACTACATGGGGGACCACAAACACCAAATAATCAGCCAACCCCAATCAATCATGTATTTACAGTACTTACAAATTTAAAATATGAATTATTTATAGACTTCAAAGAAAGAAAATGTTTAAGAGTGTGTTCTCACTTGCATACGAGCTCACAATCACACCCACTGTAGGCAATCACACCCACTGTAGACCAACCATCACAACCAACAAATTTTTACTTTAAAAAAATTCCACTGAATCTGACTGCAGTCATTTGATATTGATCCTAGAAGAGGGTAGGTTTATGATCTGGAGCAAGCAATCAGATCCATTGAGATTTCAATAAATGTGTGAACACAGATTAATGACCTGTAATCACATTATCAATATCTGGTTATAACATGTTTATTTTACAGAACAACTAGCCTGCTGTTTTTTTCACAGGTGTTTTAATGACCACTTTTTGACTTCAGATTCTCCTACACCTGGCGATCAGATCACATACAGTGAGTTGGATCACGGACTCGAATTTGAGTGAGAACACATGACATTTGTTTGTGCTACCTACAATCATTGAGCAGGATTATCGCTAGGGATCCAGAGATAAGTGAGAACATGGCCTAGGAGGTGCATTGGCGGTAGATGGAATTTAATGATCTCATGTGTCAGCCCCAAATAACTTTACAGGAATTTTGAAAGTTCTATTTATAGTGCTGAACAGAAAACAGGAGCATGCACTGTAAAAAATTAAAAATTACTGTAAAATTTACAATGGCTTGACTGGTTGTTTTGTATATTACAATTATTCACTGTAATTGTGACAACAAAAATTACTCATGCGCAGCCTACACTGTCATGTAAAACATGCACGTCATCGCCAAAATGATAAATAATGTTAAACGTGTGTACGCCTAGTAAAATCTAGCAAGTTAATCCTCTAAAATATCCAAATAAGAAAGACAGTAAATATCAATTTTAGCTTGTCTGATCAAACGTTTCTTAATGTAAGTATTAAGTAATGTCAATATTTTAAATGGGATCATGAAAACCATTACAGAGAATGTTGAATAATAATCCAAATCAGTAGTATTAAAATGTGAAGAATTGTTTATGCTTTAACCTATTAACCAGAAGTTAAATATTTTGTGGTTCCGACACTTTTTTTAAATAAATTGATTGATTTGTAAAATTTGTGTTAATTGTGATGTTATTGCATTTTATGAAATATTTGTTCCATATTTATATGTAAGCCGCACCCACCATGCAGATCAACCAGAACCAAAAAATTTGTGGTTCCGATGCTTTTTTATGACCTGATTGATTTGCAAAATTTGTCATTGCATATTATGAAATATTTGTTCCATGATATTTATTTATAAGCCACACCCACCATGCAGATCAATAAAAATTGTTGACAACATTAGCATTTGCACAATGATTAATATCATCAAAGCAAGTGTGATGCAAAAACGATTACTCATTTATCCTATTTCAAGAATTTGTCAGTAAGCCCTACCTACTCATTAGCATTCATGACATCACTACCACAACATTAGAATATAAGTGCAGATCGTAATCCATCTGTATACCACATCAAATTATAAATCTGATATATTGTTTATAGTGTTTTTGTTTACATCGTTTATGGTGTTTACGTCGTTCATGGTGTTTACGTCGTTTATGGTGTTTACGTCGTTTATGGTATTTACGTCGTTTATGGTGTTTACATCGTTTATGGTATTTACGTCATTTATGGTGTTTACAGCGTTTGTGGTGTTTACGTCGTTTATGGTGTTTACGTCGTTTATGGTATTTACGTCATTTACGGTGTTTACATCGCTTATGGTGTTTACGTCGTTTATGGTGTTTACAGCGCTTATGGTGTTTACGTATGGTGTTTACGCTGTTTATGGTGTTTACGTCGTTTATGGTGTTTACGTCATTTATGGTGTTTACATCGTTTATGGTGTTTACGTCGTTTGTGGTGTTTACGTCGCTTGTGGTGTTTACGTCGCTTGTGGTGTTTACGTCGTTTATGGTGTTTACGTCGTTTATGGTGTTTACGTCGTTTATGGTGTTTACGTCGTTTATGGTGTTTACGTCGTTTATGGTGTTTACGTCGTTTATGGTGTTTACGCTGTTTATGGTGTTTACGCCGTTATGGTGTTTACGCTGCTTCATGCGTGTTTACATTATTTATGGTGATTACTGCTCGTTTATACATCGGTTATGGTGTTTACATCGTTTATGGTGTTTACATCGTTATGGTGTTTACGTCGTTCATGCAGCGTCGTTTACATTATTTATGGTGATTACAGCTCGTTTATACATCGGTTATGGTGTTTATTTATGGTGATTTACGCTTCATGCAGCGTCGCTTATGGTGATTACAGCGTCGTTTATACATCGGTTCATGGTGTTTACATCGGTTATGGTGTTTACATCAGTTATGGTGTTTACATCGGTTATGGTGTTTACGTTGTTCATGGTGTTTACGGCGTCGTTTACATCGTTTACGGTGTCCTTTACATCGTTTTTGGTGTTTTTGTCATTTAGTGTTTACGTCGTTTATGGGGTTTACGTCATTTATAGTGTTTACGTCGTTTATGGTGTTTACGTCGTTTATGGTGTTTACGTCGTTTATGGGGTTTACGTCATTTATAGTGTTTACGTCGTTTATGGTGTTTACGTCGTTTATGGTGTTTACGTCGTTTATGGTGTTTACGTCGCTTATGGTGTTTATGTCGTTTATAGTGTTTACGTCGTTTATGGTGTTTACGTCGTTTATGGTGTTTACGCCGCTTATGTGTCCTTTACATCGTTTATGGTGTTTACGTCATTTAGTGTTTACGTCGTTTATGGTGTTTACGTCGTTTATGGGGTTTACGTCATTTATAGTGTTTACGTCGTTTATGGTGTTTACGTCGTTTATGGGGTTTACGTCATTTATAGTGTTTACGTATTTACGTCGTTTATGGTGTTTACGTCGTTTATGGTGTTTACGTCGTTTATAGTGTATATTAATGATATCTGCTGATAACATAAGCACGTCAGAAAAAACGTTTTCAAAGCCAAAAACATGGTATTGGTTTTCATGGAACTTGCGATTTAATTTTTAATATAAAGATACTATACGAGCATTGTTTTTCAATCACAACTCTCATTTCTCCTTGGTCTACTGTGGTATTAACGTCTGCACGGTCGTACCAAACCTGCAAATTTCACTCAATCATCTTTAGTTCAGATAAAACTTTAAACTCATGCAAATTGCCATTTTAAGCAAAATTAAGTATTTTATTTCCAGTGTCTTTTCGAAAAACACAGTTCAGCCCACAATAAATTGGTAGCGACAATGCAGAGTGTACCACAGAGAATTACAATCAATATTTATTGACAATGCAGAGTGTACCACAGAGAATTACAATCAATATTTATTTTCAATAACAAAAAATTTTACTACTGTACATAAAAAATAAGGAGCCATGCCCCAAACGCAACTTGCTTCACCACTATCCAGGCAAGCGTGGCCATTTTTTATCAATCATAAAATGAAAATTATTTAAATTAATATTAACTTAAACTAAAATGATAAACCAAATAAAAAGAATAGGCGAAATAAAAATAAACAAGATTAACTTACTGAGATTTCCATGTTTTATTCTGAAATATATAGTATTTCAAACAGTAGGGTAAAATTTTAACTCCTGAAATGTCCACAAAAATATTGAGAAAAGTTGTCAAAAATTTTGTAATATGTAGTTCTATTTACAGTAATAGTGAAACGTGAAAGAAAAGTATAGAACAAATAATAAAATGAGAACAAATACAATTCTGAACTAAGCTTTTTTGCTCAGTGTTTGTAACACAAAGTTTCCATTCTTAAAAAAAAACGCATCAAAATCTATTTCCAAAAGTTTGAAGAAATCAGCGACGTAAGTAAACAGAAACATATGTGTTGCTTCCAGTCCCACTATAAGCCCAGCCCAGGTGCAGAGAATTATTTTAGGGATGTACCGGATATCCGGTCCGGCCGGATTATCCGGCCGGATTTGGGCAAAAATCCGGTTCCGGTTCCGCCGATTTTTTCCAAATCCGCCGAACCGGATTTTTGGCAATTTTAACAATTGAAGATTTACATTATGAGACTGTGGTACATTACAACTATATGAAATATAAAACAAACATGAATATCTGGATTTTTCTCGGTATAGATAATGTATTTTCTTCTTGAAAACACTGAACAAATTGGCTTATGTTACGCGTATGATCATTTGATAATAATAATAATAAATGTACTTATATAGCGCCTTTTCACATAATGTGGGACAAAGCGCTTGACTAAATAACATACACAAATAATAACAACAAACAAAGAAACATAGCAAATAGAAAATAAGAAAACTATCAAAAACTAGGCTGGGGGTACAAATGAGTTTTCAATTGCCTTTTAAATGAACTGAGGGAGGGGGCAAGTCTAATTTGTTGGGGTAGGGGATTCCAGCACTTAGGAACAGTAAATGAGAAGCCTTTTGATCCTAAATTTGTTCTGGGACGGGGCTGACATAAAATAGTACTAGAATTCGACTGAGATCTAAGATTATAGGATGATGAGCGGACATTTAATAGATTAGAAAAGTATGAAGGGGCGTCATTATGAAGGGACCTGAAGCAGAGGACAGCAGTCTTAAATTGAATACGTTGTGAAACAGGTAGCCAATGTAGCTAATGTAAGAGAGGTGATGTATGTTTAGGTTTCAGGAAAATAAGTCTGGCTGCTTGGTTTTGCAAAAGCTGAAGAGAATGAATATTTTTGGTAGTGGTGCCATACAGTAAAGCATTACAATAATCCAGCCTGGAAAGAATAAGGGCCCGAATTGCTGCATGAGTTGCATTTTCATCAAGATATCTACGTATTTAAAATGGAATAAAGACATGTAACTGTTTGAAATCAATAGAAATTTTGAAACAGATTGGGCTGTAACAGATGATAAATAAAACCACACCAGTTGTTAACAATTTTACAGTTGGAGACATTAATGAAATTTGTAGATAAAAGTACATGTACATGTAGGTTGACTGAATTTGTTTTCCACAATTTTTCATTGCTTAGATTCTCCTGCTATTGAAAAAGAGAAAAATGTTTTTTCCCCGCACTTATCTAAGCGAACTGTTTCACAAGTAATTCAGGGTACCAAGGTGTTTTAATGAAATAACACAAAAATAATTCAGAGAATAATTACTTTCCAAATGTAAAACATGAAAGAATTCGTATCCATTTCTATTACCTTGTTACTGTCCTTAATTATTTTAGTTTAGTTTTTACACAATTTGCACATACATGCACTTCAAATACATGTTAAGGTTAGATAAATGACCCTTTCCTCCCTCCATAGTGTCATTTGACTTTTTGACTTCCTCAGTAAGAACACATGTATGACAGTCTCAAGTTTTATAATATTAAAGATGTTAGGATTAATCCAGAACTTTCACTAATTTTGATTTGATTTCATCACAATATGCCCAATAATTATTATTTTCCAAAATTTTGGGGTTGCTAGCCATTAGTAGCCAACTTGACAATCCCTGCCCCCACCCCTTTCCCTTTGTTTCTTAAGATTATGAGAATTGTTGTAAGCAATGAAAAATCCGTTCGCCAAATTTTATCCGGCCGGTTTCAACCTGATCCGCAAAATCCGGTTCTGGCGGATCAAAAATTTGGATCCGGTACATCCCTAAATTATTTCTTTAAAAATTAAATTGTGTGAAAATGTCTTTTCTTCCCAAAAGAAATATGATTCTTACTGGAAACTTACTACATTAAACTCTAAACATTAATCTCTCTGAAACACATACTGCAAAAACATGGCAAACTTCTAAAGAATTATAAATAATGCCTCTGTCCCATTCCCAGGCACCACCTTTGACAGATTTGTTTACAAACTAATGCCAGCTACGTCTAGACTTTGGACTAGTGCTGTCCAATTAATTAAGATTGGCACATTTAAAGGGAAATACTTACAAAGGTATATGCCCTCTCCCGATTTTCATGCATTTTGTCTTTCAAATATTTTAAGAAATAAACTGAAGTTTGGTGGGGACGGGGGTTCACACAGGTTAGAAGCGATTTGGGGGAGTACTCCAGAGTGATTCCTTCTTCATATACATGTTGATTTTAATATTATCAGGCTATCGAATATGGATGGGGGCATTCTCCTTAATGAAAATATAATTTGGTAGATTATCTTGCCCCCTCTCTAATTTTCTTCAATTTCTCCACAAAAATGAAAGTACTATGACAGCAAGAAGGGGGCCGGTGGGGTGGGGAAGGCGAGGGTGGCGGGGGAGTGAATTTATGATCCCTTAGCTAATTTGCAAATTTGAAGCAACAAACTGGGATTGTTAAACTATTTAATTTGGAGTGGTGGGGGCATTCTCTTTTATGAAAACATAATTTTGTAGATCCTCCCCCATTTTCTTAAATTTCTCTACAAAAATGGAAGTAATACGAATAGGAAGGGGTGGGATAGCGGTGGGGTGGGGTGGGTTGGGGCGGGATGGGGTGGGGCCAGTTCTTTGCAAAGATCTCCCTGTTTGCAGGTTGGTTTCAAACAACAAATTGGAGCCAAACCATTGAATTTGAGGTGGGGGAATTCTTTTTCTTGTAAAAACATATTTGGTATATGATATTGTCCCCTCCCCCCATCCCATTTTCATGATTTCTTTCCCTGAATAAAGTCTAAGGCGATGTTTCCATCATCCCTGTCCTGTGCTCAGTGGATTTCGTCATATTTCTCATTTCACAAAATGCTAGATGTCCACTGCTCCCGGTTTAACGGTTTTGATATTGTTGTCTTTTTTTTTACTTATTTTTTTTAAGGCTTTTCTCCATTTTGAATGTTTACATAAAAGTGTCATGTAGTTTGTCGTTCAACAACTTATTGCTGCCTGCGTGGCCAGAGTAATTCAGGGAAACCAGGCGCCAGGTTATAAACCACCCAGAAGTAACATGTGAAGGGGATGCAGGCGGCATATCATGAAAGGAGATATTTCGTTGTTGTTTTTCTGACACAGTTCTAATGATTTTGCATTAAAAAGTAGGAATTTCACATGATGGAAGCAATCTCCATGCTATGTGTTGTAATAAATTGCTATAATACATTAGTTTGGTGGCCATTAACTGGAGCGACAGCTCCCTGCTCGGAAGGAAATTATGTACTACTGATTTATGGAAGTTTTTTTAATTCTTTGTTATTTGCAAAGATGGAAGTAGAACATCTGTTTTTAAAACAAGGAAATAACGTTTGTTTGCAGTTTTACAGCTTTTATAATTTTTGTTTTCTTTTATTTTCTATGATTTCTTTAGAAATGTTTTAAAGTTTGAAACAAATTTTTGGACCAGGACTTAATATTCAGAATAATATCTGAGATCCAAGTAAGTTGATGTTGTTCATTTCGTTCTGTAATCTCCCATACTTTTTCAAGTGCGCTTTGTACATGTTTTCCCATAATTTTAAAGTCCTAACAAGTTGCTGATCGCTGCAATAAACATAGCACAGCTTTTTCTGTCTCGTTAAGAAAATTGGGTCTTTTAAGGTTGGAAATAGTTTTGCTAACCTTTTACTTGACATGCTTTCAAAATATTCCATGGATTATCGAAAGCAATCAAAAAATTAATTAAGAAAATCACTCAATTTCGGGCTGTGTTATATATATCATCAGTATTTCGATATCACTCAAATGTTCAATACTGACCATTTCGGTATGGTTACGTACCGAAAAATACCGAAATACCTCCCAAGATTATTGTAGACTTTTTAAGGAAACTATGTCTTAAATGTGTCTTAAATGACCGGCCGGCCGGACGGCCAGCAGCCGGTTGGCCAGCAGCCGGCCGGCCGGCCAGCAGCCGGCCGGTTGGCCAGCAGCCGGCCGGTTGGCCAGCAGCCGGCCAGCAGCCGGCTGGCCAGCAGCCGGCTGGCCAGCAGCCGGCTGGCCAGCAGCCGGCTGGCCAGCAGCCGGCTGGCCAGCAGCCGGCTGGCCAGCAGCCGACCGGCCAGCCAGCAGCCGGCCGGTTGGCCAGCAGCCGACCGGCCAGCCAGCAGCCGGCCGGTTGGCCAGCAGCCGGCCGGATGGGTTTCAAGTTTTTTACATTAAGCCCCGCCTACTCATTAATATGCATATCACTAACAAAAACAATAGGGCACATCTACAGATTATGGGCTATATGTGTACCAAATATGACATGAATCCAGTTTACAGTTCTGAGATATCATGTTTACAAGCTTTAATCAGCAAAATCATATTAAGCCTGCCTGCTAAGCATATTAATGAAATTCAATGTTTTTACACTATGAACATGTACATACTAGCTAACATCATAATTACACCAAATATGAAACAAAACAGAGATATGCAGTTGTTAAAATATGAACATTTCAAGATTTTCACATTAATCCCCGCCTACTCGTTAATATGCATGACATAACCATCAAAAACAATAGGGCACATCTAGGGACCATGGGCTATGTGTGTACCACATATCAGGAGTTGAATTTGCCACTGTACCGCTGTTCCGATAACAGTGCTTCTTAAGCAGGAAGAGTGAATTATCAAACATCACTGTTTTGGTGGTACAGTGTCCTTCTCAGAAGCAATGATCAATGATAAATAACTTTGATTTCTGCTAAAAAAAAAAGCATATTGTCAAACAAGATTATCATTACAATAATGTATCTTTCTTGACATATCGCGTTTATGAGCTGGCCATCACAAACACACACACACACCCCCACATACATACATATACATACACACATGCCATCATGACTGCATAGGTTCCGGATGCTATCACATCCGAACCAAAAATGTTGGATTTCCCATTGACTCCAATGACAAACGTCCTATCCTTTTTCTAAAATCACAAAATTCACTTTATGCAGGCTGATTTTCACAAAAATCTTGTGTTCTAGTATCATGTTCAACATATTTTGAGTTTCAGATATTTTTCTCAGACTCCTGAAAAATTATTTTCAAAAATTGAAGAAAAAAAGCTAGGCATCAACTCCCAATGATAAATTTGATAAGTAGAGACCTCGCACAGAGTGAAACCATATTGCCCTGGAGCCAAGGCATTTCGCATTGAAGTGAAAAATTTGCATAATTAGGTATGAAAAGATATATTCCCTTAAGAAACAACACATTGTTGAACTATTTAGATATATCTTATTAGTACATGTAGACTACATTGAAATCACTTTCACAGAATTGGCTAAAGAAAGTCATCATAACAAATTTGACAAATCTAACTTATTTAAAAAATTAAATAAAACATTAAATTTACAGAAATGAAAACATTAAATTTACAGATATGACAGTGGCCCTTTATAAATGGCAGTGCACACAACAGAAAAGTTGGGTGGTAATGCCAATTCTCTGTGGTCTTTCTAAAATTTTCTAGATTGTAAATTTGTTTTTATTTACACGGGTCAATGAATTTTTGATTTGTCAATGATATTGCCATTTATAATTAAAACTTCATGCCAAGAAATTTGAGAAGATATTCACAAAGAAATACATTAAGTGTGTAAGTGTATTGACAAACGATGTCATCACTTGCAGGATTTCAACATATAAACTTACAAGTAGTGCTGTCATGACATATCGATTATCGCAATATCGCGATATCTTTTCCCACGACATGAAATATGCCTCTCGTGACATATTGCAATACCAAAACCTAATACTCAATTGAGAAAACTGAGATCAAACACAAAGACTGAAATCTTCATTTATTACAGTACTGTATGTCATTTTCATGTTTAAGTACATGCATGTACAGTATATATTCTTTGCAAAATAGTTTATAGAGTTTTATAAGAAAAATTAATTCAAATTTTCTGTTTTTCATATCTTGATTTATGTACCCCTATTTTGGGGTATATCGGACTTTACCTCAAAATATGGGATAAATAGGTTACCACTGTTTTAGGGGTTTTGAAATTGAAACTTTGTTGCCCCCTTAATATGAGGGGTAACTTAAGTTTTCCTTCGTAAATTGAAGAATCGTTTCCTCGTTTCAGAGTAATGTTTTCCCTTGAAAGGAAAACTTCGGATGGGGTAACCTTCCAGATTACCCCACTTGTTAAAATCAATTGACGGCACAGATACTTGAACACCAAGGTCTGCTTTGCTTACCTAAATGACGTAAATTACATCACCGCTGATTAGGTGTATACCTTAAGCACAGTCGCCTAGGAAAATTTGTAAAATTCAGTCAATTGGCTGTCAGCCAAAATGCCAAAAAACAGTTGTAAATTTTACAGTCATTTGTAAAGTTAAATACACTTTACAACCTTAAATTTTACAGTTGGTTGTTAAAATTTTAGTCTGCTGTAAAGTAAAATACAGTATATTGTAAAATTTACGATTCAAAATTGTAATTAACTTTACAAAAGACTACAATCTACAGTAAAATTGTGAAAATTAGTTCTAACCTGTATTTTGATTTACAAATGACTAAAATCAATTTTCAAAAATTATATTTTAGCTGACAGCCATTTGACTGTAAATTTTCCTCTTTCTTTTTTATAGTTACAATACAGTTGCAATTTCAAACCCAGGATCACACTACCACGTTGAAATGTTACCCCATAAGCATTCTGCTGCCACCTACAAGTATTTTTATATGCACTTATGGCAAGTAATGAACATTTATGACCAAAAATATTATCCTTAATCATTCTTGTACCTAAAAACCATTACATTTGTTAAATGTTTAGCATGTTGTACATGTACATGCAATTTTTACTGATATTACTTGTACACTGCTCATTTTGTAGACCAAACTTTGTCGGACACAGAATTCAAAGATATTTCTGCAAAGACGCCCAGCAGAAAGAAACCTACTCATACAAAAACTAGCACTGGTTATATATGCATAGCGCAATAAATCCCCACTTGTAAGCAGACAGACTGACAAGAAGCTATGATGGAAGGTCGATTGGAAATTACCAGTGGCAGCCTACCGCTGATGAATGAATGAAGTAATGTACATACTACGAGATTGTTTTATGAATCACTTCTGTAGATGAGGGCTAAACATCAACACCTGCCTGTAATAGCATGAGTGCACTTTGGAATGTAAAGCTAGAGTGTGATGTGACCAATGAACTCCAGTGCTTCAAGTAATAGGACTGATCTAACAGTTCTGGTATGTGTGAAGAATGTATGCTAACTGCTAGTGGTTTGGTTTGACAGCTTTAATATGGTCAAAGCAACAACTAAGTATTTAATCTGATAAAAATTTTGAAGGTCTTTCACAGAAATAAAGGTTTGTATGTTCATAAGGATGAAAATGTCCAATTCATGATCTGCTTGTCAACTAGGGTGAGTTCACCTTGTATGTAACTGCCTCTATAAAATTGCATGACACTCAGCTATTCTGCACTATGATAATACCTGTACAGGTTATTTGAACTAACATGGAGAACAAACACCTTTCTCTTTTGATTTATTGTTTAAGTGGCTAATAATATCTGTCCGATAAAAGGATGCAAACACTGTGTCAATACTGCTCCTACAAATAACATAATGAAATTTTCATCTCTCATCTTCAAACTACAAAGTACTGGCCATGATCACCACCGCCCGCCACTGATTTGGGCAGATGATATGTTTACGCCTGCGTTTGTGCACCTCACTTGGCCAACAATTATCAATGCAGGGAAAAAATGAATATCGGCAGCAGAGGTTGCATTACAAATTTTTGCCTGGCGTATTTGGTTATGACAAGCCCTTGAATTTCGGCGTATTTTGTAAATTTGCCATCATATGTACAGGGCACTGCGTAATGTACAGGGCACTGCACGCTAGCGAAGCATGCAAGTAATTGTTAACACACACTCTTGTGTAGGCCTGCCTCGCTAAAGTGAATAAAAATTTCGCTTAAAATACCAAAAACATTAAAAAATCGGACTATTATTATCATAAAAAATATCATTAATAAGTTCATGCCCAATCCTTGTATAATGTTGATTCTTGAATCATGAAAATTGGGTTAACAATCCCAAAATGAACCAGAAAATACTTTTGTTTATCGTATCCAAACTTTCACGAGATTTTAGTGAAAATTGACCAATTGTCAACGATAATATACTATTCAGATCTCTTCTTTACAGTATAGTAACTTGACTTGCAGATTGTGATCACTTCACAGATACAAAATCAACACAATACAGGACGAAAATAGATTCCTAGCTAATATCGTTGACAGCCTGCATTCAGAGCAACATCAAAACTTTCACGTACTCTGTACAGTGTACGTACATCATGCATAAGGCCTATGTACTAGCCTATATGTGTTTATGTACAGCACTACAGGCATGTTGAATCATTCAGCCGTTAGTCTCGTAGTTGTGTCATTTTCTTTTATTTATGAGTAATTCATAATCATTTTTGTGTGAAATAAAACTTTGAATCGCATCAGAGAGGTAAAATGTTCATGATTTTCATTAATGTTAATGAAAAAGTCTGGCATAAAATTCCACATGCTATATCTAAATCTTACGACGCAGGTGGTGTCTGAGTCGTTAGAAATTTCAGCCATGGCGTAACAAACAACAATTTTGTCGTTACCGCGATCTCTGAATAAACTTATTTTTTGTTCTATGTGTGAATTTAATGCTGTTCAAGATTGTTTCATATTCAATCTCATCTTATGTTAACCCTTACTCTACCAGGTGATTGAGCCCAATTTTCATAACTGTTTTTTTATGCCTATGCATTTTTGACAACTTTCCTTTCATTACGAATTTGGTTTGAATGGAAGCTAAGCAGTGCCCTTTTAAAGAATTTCTTAGTGGGGGGAGGGGGAAAAAACAGAAAAGGAACCCTTTTGATACACTTTTGACTCCTAATATGCTCCCCCATCACCCTCCCTCCCAAAATTGTCTTTCTTTTCGGGTAGTTCTTTTCGATTTCCGGGTTAATTTCCATTAATTATCAGGAAAATTTGCTCATTTTGGGGACATTTTGCTCATTTTCAGGAATTTTTTGGCCAATTTTTGGGTAATTTCTTTCATTTTCGGATAATTTTCTTTGAATTTAGGAACATTTTTAGGAAAATAAAGCAGTTATATTTGCTGGGCTACATATATTAGGGACCAAACTGTTTGGGCTAGAATGCTCGAGTGGGGGGGATACTTTGCTGAGTGGGGAGCCCCGGCCCGGTAAGTATGTTAAAAAAGGCCCTGAAACAAAGATATTGATCTTTTAAATAATAAAAGCCAAATTAGGAAAAATTGTAAAACATGCAAATTAAGCAATTTTGGGCTAAATTTGGTCAACAGATGGGTCAATATTTGCCTGAGTATAAGTTCTTGTGAGTATTGAAAACAGAGATTTGTGTTACATATTTAGATTCGTTATGAAATTTCCTTTCCAATCTACCATTTCTAGCAAAAAGGGAAAGATGAACCAGAACCAAAAGATTTTGTGGTTCCGATGCTTCTTTTTCATAACCTGATTGATTTGCGAAATTTGTACTTTACTATCATGTCATTGCATATCATGAAATATTTGTCCCAGGATATTTATCAATAAACCACACCTACCATACAGATCAAAACAAAAATGTTGACAACATTAGCAATTTGCACAATAATTAACAACATTATCATAGCAAGTATGATGTAAAAACAGTTGCTCATTCATTCTATTGCAAGAATTTGTCAGTAAGCCCCACCTACTCATTTATATTTACTACCACAACATTAGAACATATGTACAGACCATATTGTTAACCTGATATAGAATAAATCTGATGCATCATTCATGGGGTATGGTATGGCGTTTACATCATTTAGCACTTTCACATTAAGCCATGTCCACTATGCATCCATTAATGACATCTGCTAATAACATATGTACACAAAAACCAACAAAATTATCATGCCCAATATGCAAAACGGACATACAGTTGCTCATTTATCACTATCATCTACAGACCAATAGGGCACAAAAACACTAGGGCACATCTACAAAACATGAGCTATCTGTGTACCAAATATAAAATGAATCCAGCTTACCGTTTTGAGATACCGTGTTTACAAGCTCTTATCAGCAAAATCATATTAAGCCCCGCCCACTATGCATATTAATGAAATTCAACGTTTTTACATCATGAACATGTACACATCAGCTAACATCATATTTATCCCAAATATGAAACAAAACAGACAGGCGTTTGTTAAAATATGAACATTTCAATAATTTTTACTTTTAAGCCCCACCTACTGTACCTATTAATATGCATGATATCAACACCAAAAACAATATTTAGTAACTCCATCACCCCACACTGACACGCTCCAATGTAAGTTTGCAAAAAGAACAACAAATTGGCCTACAACATGCGTCTTACTTCAATGTTTCATGGTCACGTTGGCTGAATCACCAAACATGTGTGCATGAGATGCGTGATGAAATCTAGAAAGTAACAGTCATGCAATCATGTCGTCTGCTAGATAAAAATATTTTTTTCTTGCGTTCATCAATGCATACATGTATACATAAAAAAGTAGTGATATTAACATTGTGTCATGAGTCAGTTTTCTTGAAAAATATCGCAATATAACCACTATATCGTGATATTTTTCTCAACGATAATCGATACAAAATACAGCCCTATGGTGACAGCACTACAAATATCTATCTTCTGAAAACATAATTTTAGTAATATTTTTTGCATAATTCATGACAATCAGCACCTGAGATGACTTAATTTTTTAAATCTACATGCCACTAACGTTCTGAAATAAACCTTTGCTGTGTCACAAAAAAATTCTCCGTTATCTTTTCACCTTGTAAAACAACAAGAAACACAAGTATTTTACCAGCATTCAGGCTCAGAATTAATCATTTCCTTTCAAATGCAAGTCAAATGAATTATTTACAACTTATTTGAGCACTGTCCAAATAAGGTTTATTCCAAACCCTGAAAACAGAACGAACATAAAAGCTGTTTCAGCATCTCTGTGTGGATACGTTTCCATTATTTTTCATATATTTCAAACTGGTTGGAGGAAGGCACATCAGGTTTAGGCCTGAAGCTACATGATAAATCACAAAGGTCAAGCATGACACTAATGAACAGATATAGCAATATGCAGTAGACAAAATAAAATATTCTTGCTGATATTTTTGGAAGGAATATAATGCTAACTCTACATAAAAAAAAAAAATTATAAAAAAAAACCGGAACATCCAAAAGGTTTGAAGGTTTCAATCTCAAAATATCCGTGACATTATATAAATGTGTTTTTTTCTAATTTACTTCATACGTTGACAGATGTGAGTGAAAAAACACCTCTACTAAAAAAGATTCAAACAGTAACATCCAAAAGGTTTGAAGGTTTCAATCTCAAAATACCCCTGTGACATTATATAAATGTTTTTTTTTAATTTACTTAATACGTTGACAGATTTGAGTAAAAAACACCACTTTTGTCTTCTGATATACAATCAAGCAACTTTGAATCCATCCAGTTGCAATACCTGCTATTTCAAATGCAATTGCTTGCTGGTTGGGTTTGTTGATGTTTAACAGCACCGCGACAGTCAGAGTCATATGTGCCAATTTACTTCCAAAAGAGAAATCGTCTTACATCTTTTGGCTGCAGCAACTCTGTGATGGAAGTACATCAAATTACATATCACAATACTTTTTCAATATCTCCTCTTTCTTTTTATGTCTCTTGGTTTCTTATAAGAATTTTCATCAACTTAGTACAAGGCAATCAAACATGTTTAACCATCATACAAGTTATTCCCCTTCCAAAATAATTTTCAGTGTCATTTCAAGAAACTGTATGAGCCATTCAAATGCTTGAATAAATTAAATCTATTGATATCACCGATGGATGTAAAACCAGAGGCCACTCACAGAATTGCTTGTGATACTTTATATCATTTAAGCGAAATATGCAGGTTCATATGAAGTTTACAACTTAGTCCTGCAACAAGGATACAGGGCCATTATCACAGATTTGAGAAAATATGACTATAACTATATACTAGAAATTTGAAGTTAAAATTCTCGCCAGCCATACATTTGTGATTTTCTCACTTTACAATTAGTAACAAAGTAACATAGATTAAAAAAGTGTTAAGACTTTTTTTGCCATGGTTGACAATTGTAAGTATCAACCCAGGTAATTAATAATGCAAACACAAGCCACAAGCATACACTGAAGCATACACTAAACCTGTTCCACAAAACTTTATTGCTATACAATTAACAAAATTAATATGAACTCAATACTTTTATTTAATTTACCAAGTATAATCTGACCACAACCTCACTACTTAAGGGGATATTTATAACCAAGTACTTTAATCTATGCAAATATGCTAATCTTAAATAAACACAGAACTCCCAATACTCATCCATAAGGTCCAATACTTTTAATACCTGTGACAGTAAGATAACTTAATTAATTTGCACACTACACCTCACCATAAGTGTGGACAATGCTCTTCACATATATGATCAATTGTGTACACAAAATTTTCACACCCACTTTAATTTAAAGATATCATAGACACAAATATTTTCACTTATGCAAATAAGCTAATTAGTATGCACACACAACCCTTAATTCAGCTTATTTAAACAGGACCAATGTCCTCTACCCCATTGCCGAGTTGAATGTACACCATTCATAACTTAGGTTATAAGCTCATGTTAAACATTTGTGGATGCCGATGACGACGACAGGATGTCTCCATCTTGCTTTGCAGGCAAGACTTGTTTCACAGGCGAGACAATAATTTGATATATCGTATTCGACGTAATACCGTATCCAACGTAATACCGTATTCAGCGTAAAACCGTATTCGTCGTAATACCGTATTCGTCGTAATACCGTATTCGACGTCATACCGTATTAGACGTCATACCGTATTCGACGCCATACCGCATTCGACGCAATACCGCATTCGACGCAATACCGCATTCGACGCAATACCGCATTCGACGCAATACCGCATTCGACGCAATACCGCATTCGACGCAATACCGCATTCGACGCAATACCGCATTCGACGCAATACCGCATTCGACGCAATACCGCATTCGACGTCATACCGCATTCGACGCAATACCGCATTCGACGGCATACCGCATTCGACGGCATACCGCATTCGACGGCATACCGCATTCGACGGCATACCGCATTCGACGGCATACCGCATTCGACGGCATACCGCATTCGACGGCATACCGCGTTCGACGGCATACCGCGATTCGACGGCATACCGCAGATTCGACGGCATACCGCGTGGACGGCATACCGCGATTCGACGTAATACCGCGATTCGACGCAATACCGCATTCGACGCAATACCGATTCGACGCTATACCGCGATTCGACGCTATACGCATTCCACGCAATACCGCGATTCGACGCTTATATACCGCATTCCACGCAATACCGCGATTCGACGCAAATACCGCGATTCGACGCAATACCGCATTCGACGCAATACCGCATTCGACGCAATACCGTATTCGACGCAATACCGTATTCGACGTAATACCGTATTCGCATAATACCGTATTCGCATAATACCGTATTCGCATAATACCGTATTCGACGTAATACCGCATTCGACGTAATACCGCATTCGACGTAATACCGCATTCGACGTAATACCGCATTCGACGTAATACCGCATTCGACGTAATACCGCATTCGACGTAATACCGCATTCGACGTAATACCGCATTCGACGTAATACCGCATTCGACGTAATACAGCATTTGACGTAATACAGCATTCGACGTAATACCGTATTCGACTAATACCGTATTCGATGTAATACAGTATTCCACGTAGTACCGTATTAGCATAACCGTATTCAACGTAATACCGTATTTGATGCAATGTCGTATTCTACCCACTTACAAAAATAGAATTGCACCACTTTGTAGGCCCAAAGTTTCTCCCTTATAAGCACCCATGCTCCAGTAATACGTACAGTGTGCTATTTGAATTGCATTGTGTGAACTGGTTCTATACTACAGTACAGTAGCCCAACAATAACAAAAACATTGTGAAGGTCAGAAACAAAATAAGCATATAATGTAACAAAACATATTTTAAGTTTTGAAATTAATTAAATAAATTATACAATCAGTCAAATAATGTTGGGTGGGCCACGGGCGCTTATTAGAACAGGGGCACTTCATATGTTGAATACGGTAAGCATAATTTTTGAGAAAACAGGTTTAAAAAAAAAAATCATAACAATATATTTGACAAACAGTCATATACAGAATATTCATGCCAATATAAGTCGCTGATTTTTAAACTTGAAATCTTGGTAATATTAAGTAAAACTCCTACCAAAACAAACAGAAATCTAAATACTCTTCTAATGTCATAATGACAAAATCATGAAAACAGCAATCAAATATGAATTCCATAATTTCAAAATATGTGAGAGTTTAAGAAATAACAAATTTAAATATTTAACTTCTTGGCCTACAAAAACCTGTTGCCTCTAAAAACAAAACTAGATAAATATTTATCTATAAGTCTTGTCCATTTTTAATGACAGATCAGCAATCTTCATCTGAAAAAGCTGTGCATCTGTTTAACTAATGTAGATAATGCTCTCCCATCAGCACCGTGATATCGCTAATTGGAAGGATTTATGCTACTAAGGCAATAATACATCCTCAACCTTTCATCTATGGAGAGACCAGAGACAAAAATCAATGAATTTAGTGCTCAAAGATAAATCAAGTGATATAGAAAGCGTGCATCAACTTCACTATAAAGATGATACTGCTGTAGTCTGTTAATATTTCTCAGTCATATCACTTGTGGTGCAAAATTTGTTTTTAATATGTACGTGTAAAACCATTCAGACTGTACACTCCAACTATCAAAACTCGATTGAGTCTCATAAGCTTATAGAACACAACAGTTGATGTCAACTGTGCCCAAGAACAAATCACAGGAGTGAAAGGGTTTCATGATGAACACATTTTTGATTAAATTCTGGGAAACTGTGCAATCAGTTTGTTCTGCTTGTTTTAGATTTGTAACTTTGCAGAAATTTTTAGGATAATATAGCGTTCAATTTAAATACTCAAATTAACAAACACATTAAAATGTTAATTGCAAACTATGACACTTATTGACTACTATAAATACTTCATAGTATTAGAGATCTAAACTATGATTACAACCATTCCATACTACTTTAAGATTATAAGGCTTTTTCTTCTCGTCTTGAAATGAGCATTGAAACATTACAAGTGGTCAACTTGAGTATGTTGACATTTACAGACAATTTGTTTTTCATAGCAAGAGTACAAAAAGGATGCACTGCTTTTAAAAAGTGGGGGGAAAATAAGGATGAAAGGCATAAAATAAGTAGAATTTACAATTCAAATGAACAAAAGAGAAGGCAGTACACAACATTAAATTCACAAATATAAATTTAACTTAATTCAAATTGTTATCACCTGAGCAATAAAAACAGTAAATATCAGATCTAAGTTTAAAAATATATGGATGACCCAAATAAATGATTCCAAATGATATTGTTTAAAGGATACTAATTTATATGCAGGATAACTTTCCTAAAAGGGTTTTTATATCCTAAGGAATTTGTTAAAAATTCCCAAAATAAAATAATTCAACTAGTAAATTTTTTGAGAGCACTATCAATTTGGGGTCTCAGAATGATTAAATTCTTTACTGCATATAACTGGATAAAATCAATTCGAACACCAGCACTCAATTTTTGTATGTAGTACCCCATGTTCCAACAACTTCCAAGACTGCAAGCAGGGGTTCTGCCATTTGCAGCTTCTTGCTTTAAGTTAACAAACAGAGCATAACATGAGTGTCCTATACCACTGGACTTTAGATGCTAGTTGTTTTGTGCAAAGAAACCAGGCTGGGATAAGCATCAGCCAGGGATGTAAGTAGGAAATGAAAAAATGAAAAAATCCTGAAACTTTCAAACATACAAATTTAAATGCACGTGTATAGCACTGCACCACATCAAAAAAATTGAGCCAAAATCATATTCAAATACCCAAAAATCTGTAATTCTGGAAGTCCTAGAGCTTGAGTGTGGGATACAATGGAATTGTATATATGATCTTTGATGTTTAAGTTTATTTAAAGTATATACACTTACATCTATGATAGTCTACTGTTGATCTGTTAAGCCTTTCACACATCTAATGGTTGAATTTCTGTTTAAAAAAAAGTCAAATTCCCAAAAAAAATTGAATTAAAAAAAAAAAATCAGGATATTACATCCCTGATCAGCCTAAATAAGCCTTCATTGACTTAACACTTAGCATCTTAAGCACACTTAATTTTGTATCTTCTTCTGAATTTTATGCAGACAAGTATGAAAACAGAATGTCATGCAGACAGACAGATTAATCATGACTTATTGTCTTTTGTTTGTATAACAAAGAGCAAAGGACACTTCCAGTAGTACAATACATGTGTCATTATACTACCCATAATACTGTAATAACTTGGATTGGTGAAGAACAGGCAAAGTTTACATTTCATCTATCTAAATAAAGGGTAGTATATGTCACAGACTATCATATCCATTTCATTGTAGGGTGGAAAGCATACATATAAAGGAATATTTATGTGAAATCATATTACTGCAGACTATCTAATAGGGCTGTGACGATTACCCGTGTAAACGTTTAAACGAACGAACCTTTGATTAAACGTTTAGTCTAATCCTCCCCAAAATTTTAAACGTTCGTGATTCACACATGCCATTGAAAATCTAATAACAAGTCAAACACGCACAAAACTGTCATTAAATGACTTTTACAATTCAATCTTAAAATAAGATCAACAAAGTATCTAATCCCTTTTAAGGCAGGAGTTGAATTTCATACTAATTAGCTATGAATGAGGCTTATTTGGCTTTGATTTTGACAAATTTTAAGAGCATTAGGTTAACAAGCTGTAAAACAGACCCAAAAATTCAGACAAAAAACTTTGATTGTTATTTTCACCACAAATAAATGCAAAGTTTACCTGACGAGTAATAGATTGTGCAAAAATGAAAAAAATATTTCGAAATAAACAAACAAAAATGTTGCAAAGTTGCAGAGATTTTAGCATGGGTTCACAAAGGGAATCTTTTACAGCACGGTCATAAGAGCTGAAAACATTTTAAAATGCTTGCAAGTCACGGCAAATTTACTTGTTGGTATTATATATTACTCAAGTTTAGTGACATTCCTTGCTTATTTTTAGGAGGGTCATCATGATGGTTATGCGGTGGGTTTTTTTTCTTCCAACACTTCCGAGGTCCAAATTTATTTATCATTTTTTTTGGAAGGATGGGGAAGGAGAAAAGGGAGGGAGAGGGGGGGGGGACATTTAAATGTTTAAACAAATGGAAATTTAAACATTTAGGCTATTAAATGGAAATGCACAGCCCTACTATTCAATGTTACTTACATTAAACACTTATACTTAAACACTTTGATGGGTTTAGAGTTGCGTGGTGGTCACAATTTTGTGCAAATGGTAGTGTTGGTTCTGCACTATTATAATGTTGTTACAAAAATTATTCTAATGTGATACGCAAGTTCAATGATATCTTCATACACTCACTACCTTATCTATCTTAGTAGACTTAGTATGTGTATAAAGATGTAGTAAAATACCCTGATAATAAAAATTCTAAAAAATCAAAGAGTGTAATCTATGCAAAAAGCATTACAAATTTGCTAATAATTGGTATGAAAATCATTTTCTATAAGAAATAATCCATATCCTGTAAGATTGGCACTCCGTATCCTATGGAAGAAGTCAGATAAAACTAACCTAGGTGCTTAGCCTGCAAGGTGAATATACTGTTTCCAAATTCCATCCTCCATTTCCTGCATGGGATGACACAGTATTTTTGCTCAGTTACTAAATGTAGAAGTTAGTGTGCTTATCATCATAAAACATTAAACACAATTCACGTCATTCTTCAAATGGGAAGTTAAGGCATACAATATTCATAAAATCATTACTCCATTCTTAAATCTAATATCTGTTCATATGTAGTGTATTTACTCATGGGAGAAAAACAAAATTATAAAAACATATCAAGATTTCCTCAAACTCTAAAAATTTACACACTTTTTATTTCAAGTTCCAAACTCAAAATAACCAATGTAATTTCTTGGATACTATCAAGACCTGCTAGGTTGAAGGGGCAGGCGGACAAAAAGAGCAAGTGTATTATTCCCGAGTATTACGAATATTTGAAATGTTCAAATTAATCACAATAACTTTTTATGAATACTTTATCAATGACGTGAGTACCATTTTGTTTCTTTTGAAGTCCTCTTTCATATAATGTGGACTTGCTTGACTCCTGAACTACTGTTTAATGTCTAAGCCTCCTATTTAAATACTGCATTTTTGAAAAACTTATTGTGCTTATTTCCACATTTTCCTTTCATTTGCAATCATTGCAAGTATGTTTCAGCTTAATGATAACTCTTTAATCTTGACAATGGCGCACATTTTTTTTATACTGGAATATGCCAATTTATACATGCATTCACCAATTTTCTTGACAGGGCTATACATAAACAGCAGGTTATTTTAAAGATTACATGTTTAAATATCTTTCATGCGGCAGAAAAACTATTCCGTACTGATTTTTCATTTAGCTTTGGTTTGTTTATGTTTAACACCACCGCGACAGTCAGAGTCAAATGTGCCGGCGTTTAGGAGCTAGATTTTTTTTTCCCTTTCAAAAATTGACCAAAAATGGGTTTAAAAAATGGCATAAAATGTCCAAAAGTTTCAACTTTCAGGTAGGCTCTGGCAAAATTTGATTAGATTTGCAGTATTTGATATACATGAATGACTTGACCCAAAATAAAGTCCAAAATTACCAATGCTTGACCGGAATTAACTCCGAAAATATCAATGCTACCCCCACAAAAAATGGTTTTAAATTGAAAGAATCAAAGGAGTTCTTCTTTCGAATGATCCTTAAAGAAATTACCCCAATCTGAAATGGATAAAGTCCCTACAGTATTTTACTAAATATAGCACACTCTAATAGTCCAATAATTTGACGCTTCAGTGTTTAAGTGTTGATGATGCAGTCTTAATGTTTTTGCATAGGATTCTTCAACACTTGGAAACACCAAATTCCTTTGTTCGGGTTACATTTGTTGACTTCTCAAGTGCTTTTAATTCCATCCAGCCACACTTGCTGATAAACAAACTGTTAGGTATGGGTATCAATTGTAGGTTATTATTATGGATTTTGAATTATTTAGGAGACAGACCACAGTTTGTTACGATGAATGGCTTATGCTCTGATGTTTGGTCCATTAGTACAGGTGCGCCCCAGGATTGTTGTCTGTCTCCTATCCTCCTTTGCTTGTACATTAATGATTGCAGAAGTAAACATGATGTTTGCTCAATTATCAAATATGCTGACGATACCGTGATAACAAATTACCTTCATCATAACACTATTGCTCCATATGGGGATGAAATTGGTGATTTTGTTACTTGGTGCAATCAAAACTATCTGATACTGATTTGTAAAAAAAACCAAGGAGATGGTGTTTGATTTTAGGAAACGGTCATGTGATTGTGCTCCAATCAGAGTTAATAATGAGGTTGTTGAACAGGTGGACAATTACAAATATCTATGCACTATCATTGACCGTAAACTTACCTTTAAAGACCAGGCTGATGCAACTAGAACCAAGAAGTACCAAAGGTTGTATTTTTTACGAATCCTGAAATACTTCAAAGTTGACAATATTATTCTTAAGCTCTTTTACCAGTCAGTAATACAAAGCGTGTTGGCTTTCAGTATTATCTGAATATTCAGGATGCTTACAAAAGATTCAACTAGTAAATTGGTGAAGATCGTAAGGGCCGCAAGCCGTGTTGTTGATGATAACATATGTCTGAAGTCCGTCTCTGATCTCTACAATAACATGATGCACAGAAAAATAACTAAAATATTAAATGACAACACACATCCGCTCTTCCCTCTATATATTTTCTGCCGTTCATGGAAAAGACTTTGTATGCCACAGACCAAGCATAACAGATTCAGGTTATTATTTGCACCCAACTCTATTTCCCTATTCAACTTGAAAGCGGTCCGATAGTGTGTGTTTTTATATCTTTAAGTCAAATTTTAATATCTATTCATATATGTATATGTATGTGTGTATATGTATGTGTGTATACATATGTATGTGTGTATGCATATGTATGTATATATATATATATATATATATATATATATATATGTGTGTATATATATGTGTGTGCATGTACAGTATGTGTGCATGTATGTGTGTATGCATGTCTATATACGTGGGCCTATATATATGTATATTTACATCTTGGACGTTATTGTATTTTACCATTTACTATTATTTACCGAAATTTTTTAAACATATATTGAATACATAAATTTTAAAGTTTCATGAAAATAAATCATCACTTTTCTAAATGCTGTATGATCTGGCCTAAGTGTGCAAAGCACGCGTCTAACGTTAGGCCTAACACTGAAACTTGTAAGTTTATGAATTTGAACATTACGGCATTGAATATTTTTCTTCATTTGACTCTTCACACAATAATATTATATATTGTATAAACATTCATGTACATGTCATAGTATTTTAATGTAGCAAAAACGATCACGATGTACAATAGAAAAAAATAGGTTAAAACAAAATCACGTTCCGAATTTTCCCTGCTCGGCAGCAGCCTAACATGGTAAATTCTAATATAAAACCTAATGTTAAAATTACCCATTGACTTAGGTACATTGATTTGTTCTGAAATGAAATTTGTAAGTCGCGAATTTAGACGGGTTTTCAAAGTTTTAACTCAACTTTTGATTATTGCAAATGTTGACATCTATATTCAAAACATTTATTTACATCAGAAACGGCCTGAAATATCAGCATCAATGTCTTCTGAAGTACACAAATGAGAAACTTTGCTTATGGAATTAGCACTGTATTTGTATGTATGTACTAAAATCGTTCTGGAAGTGACGTGACCTGTCGCTTAGCAGTTTTCAATTCCTGCACTGTCGGGATCGTCGATTACTTGATTAGTTTCAATTTTTTCTTGCAAATGGTTTCTTTTCGGGATTTTTGATGGAATATTATGTTTTTGCTAATAATGAACTACCCAAAACTATTATAAACTCAATTTTAATTTTTTTCGTGTCATGCCCTCTTTAATAAAATCCTAAAAGATACTACCAAACAAATAAATTGCACAAACAAATTGGGTGTCCAAACAAAACAAACCTATTTTACCTCATGCAAATAAGTATCGATAATGGATTTAATGACCAGGCACACCCAAGGACAGAAATGTTAAATTACCTTAAATAACTTTATATTATTTCCAAAGGAAACTTGAATGGAAAGAAAGTTTATCACACAGTTCTGAAAAGTATATTTTAAAAGAAAATATACTTTGCAAACTTTCAAAACCCATACACTTTCACCAAAATAGGTATTGTTATATCTGTAGAAAGGTGGAGGGGAAAACACAACCACATACTGTATGTTGCATATACTTTTGTATAAACAACTTCAAGGAAAATTCCCACTGACTATAGATAGATGTATCTAAGATTTTGCTAGTACTTAAGTGCTTTACAAAAAATTGTCTTCTTTTACATTACCTGCAAAAAAAAAAAAATGGGTAAACAAACATGAATTATACAAAATATCAATACAATGAAACCTTAGTAACCACCACCAACATAAAGCAGCCTGAAGATGCCAGCCTGCTGTATCACTAAAACTATCAGTTTCATTATGACTAGACGATTCAGTTTAATTATGAACTTCCTTATTTACCAGACATTAACCATATGAACACAAAGACAACTGTCATGGTTATTCACATTGAATATGAAGTTCTAAGCTAGTACTGGATGTCAAGATACATGTATAAGGTGACCACAACTGACATTTTGATCAAATCTTCAAGGTACTGTAGCAAGGCCTTTGTGCTTTGAATATGGAACAAACTTCACTCTTAACTTTATCTGGTGAGATATACTGAAGCTGATGTTTTTTTTTCTCTAACTTATGTCTTAGAAGAGAATGAACTCTTGTCTTACTGCAACCCACTTGTATGACTAAGTTTTACATGGGTAAGTTAACTACCCAAAGGTTTGAGTAACATTCTGAGTAAAGGTGCCTAATAAAATCATGGAATTATGAAAAATCAATCATTTTGAATTAGGGTTTAGTGAGACAAGCAATAAATAACCTGGTGTTGATGGCTTAGTCCTAAAGTTATTATTTAGATTGGTTCATGATTACACCATTTCCAGAGAATACCATACCCCTAGTTAGGCTTTTTCACAGGGTGCCCCACTGTGCTTCTATTTTTCTCCACCCTGCTCCTATTTTTCTCCACTCTGCCCTTATTTTTCTCCACCCTGCCCCTATTTTTCTCCATCCTGACCCTATTTTTCTCCATCCTGACCCTATTTTTCTCCACCCTGCCCTATTTTTCTCCATCCTGACCCTATTTTTCTTCACCCTGCCCTTATTTTTCTCCACTCTGCCCCTATTTCACAAATCGTATATATTTTTTCAAGAAACTTTTACTTTAATAATTGCATTTCCTTCTTTTGATGCTGTATACATTTCCCCAAAACAAATGCTTTGCTGATCTTATTGATTCCTCTCTAATTTAGGTTTTAAGTGCCTGGAGAAATTCATGCTGCATGGCCCTCACTACAGTGTAAATGCCCCTTTCGGTCTTTGCCACCCTACCATTTTCTGTCTTTGCCACTCTGTTTCTTTCTGGTTCAAGCTAAGGGTTTGAATACCGAATCCTGTAGTTAAGGAGGCTCCTGAAAGCCCTGGAAACTACAACTAGGTTAAGTAAATTAATGAAATAACAAATTTAAGCAATGATGACAGTACTGTATTATATCCCAAATTCACAAATCATAAAATATTGGAACTGTATTCCTTCAGTGCAACTTTTGTGCCTTATAAGCAAGTTCTTCATCTTAATTTATTAGTTTTATGTATCATTTCAAAATACACACAAATCAAATGCCACCAAATATCACCTTTATATGCATTCCAAAACACTATGAAGGTCTTACTGTATGCCATACTGTAAGGCGCAGTATCACTTTTTACCACCTGTTTGTATCTAAAGTATCTGCTGTCGATTCAATAAAAATACATCCATTTCTTATAAATACAAAATTACATTCTTCCCACTTCTTCAAATTGTAAATCAATGACAAACCACTTCGAAGCTTTTAAAAGCAAATACGACTAAAACGTACTAACTCCAGCATTTTGCGTCTGAGATGCTAAGCACGTTGCAGAACAGTGCAAGTTCTCAATGCAGTAAACGAATCAGGCAGGATGACATCACCCAACGGGCTTGTCAGGCATTTCCATGTGATGTGTGATTCAAGAAGCAGACATGAAGAGAATAACCGCATACAGCAAGCCAAACAATGCTAATAAACTAAAGCTCATGATGAGCCACATTTCAATTTCATACAGTGTTGTGTGTGTGTGGACTTAAGTAATATGGAGTGTTTTTTCGCACGGCAGAGTGGAGATAGAAGCTGATTCTGCAGTACTTATTGAGGGGAAACAGAAGGCCAAGACAATAATACTGCACGACACAACACACTCTCTATAAAAATCTAATCACTTGCTGTCTTAATGAGAAAGTAAGGATAACTTAGTATGCTGCAAAGAAGTTTTTAAGCATGGTTTTTCACGGAACATTCCATGAAGTATGACTAATTTCAGCATAGCAACAGGTTAAAGAGATTGATTGTTAAAGGAATATTCTAATGGTTTTTTTGTAACCTTTTATAAGGGAAATCTTTTAGAAACAATTTAGTACAAAATCATGTTGATAAGTTATTCCTACCAGGGGATATTCAAATTTTTAAGGTTCACAAAAAATGGCAATAAAAGAATAGGAAAAGGCTCAGTATGACATCACAGCAACACTCCCACAAAGTTGATGTATTTCATTAAAATCTATCATCTTTTTTTATTAATAAAACCTGCTAGAAAAATAAATAGATGAAAGTTAGGTATTTATATACATTACCAAATATACCCTACTTCAATAAATTGTTTCTAAATTGTTTCTTATCATACAGAAAAAACCAATTAATGTTCAAAGAAATACATAAACATTTGCAATGGAATTGCCTCTATAACATTTTCAAACACGAATTCATCATACTGTACAAAATTTTTAAAAGACAATTTGGAAATCTTTAAAACTCGATATCTCCTGAACGGAATATGATATGAACCTGATTTTTGTACCAAATTGGCTCTAAAAGTAAGCTCTTTCAAATACAATTTTACAAAAAACCATGGGAATATTCCTTTAACACTGAGGAAGCTTTTTAATACACAATGTTGCCATCCAATTTCTGATTTTTGCAAAGGATTATTTATACTTCCGAAGTATACAGTAACAATCAATCTGCGAGTCAAGAAATTTCATGTCATTTTGTAAGTTTTAAAAAAGATTTTTACTTCTCACTGAGAGTTATTGTCTGTAATAATTTGTTTTTTCTTATAATACTAGGTGGTAGAAAAAAATTACATTTGTAACAGAACACCAACAAATAAACAGTTATCCCGGTGAATGCATAATAGAGGCATTTCATCTCTTAACTCAACTGACTCCATTTTGCAGGGCAGCGGCGTCATTACATTTACAGCTCAGTCACATCACACATACAACAAACATACTACATGCTAACCTACCAGTACCAGTTCAGCAAATTTTACAAATTGCAATTTTTTGATCGCTTCCAATTTTACTTAATATTTTCCTAAATTTTATATTTTCACCAGGTATACGATGACGTTAACGTCAGCTGATCGTTCGTTATACTCAGACAAAGCTTACATACCTGGTATAAAGTGCTTGCTACAAATCCTAGTGTGAACCGTAGGTTAAAGCCATCGTGTCGTCCAGCAGAGACCTACTTTGAACGTCAATCAAGATTAGATGAAAATCAAGAAAATGTCTTTTATTCCCCCGCACACATCTATTAGTACAATCAACGGCACAGCAAGATTCCAGCATAATTATCTTACAAAAAAAATCTTATATAACAACATGCAAACGTAAGTAAGTCTATTTAAGTGTACAGTAGACGACAGTGGTATTTTCAGACAAAATGGCGTATAAACAAAATCATGTGACCACGTGAAGTCAGCTAAAACACCCTTATTTTAGACTTACCGATAATTCTTGTGTGTTGTACTGAAATATACCTAGCATAAGTTGTAGCTAAAACAAATCTTGAATTTTAGCCTAAATTAAAAATAAAGAAAACAAGTATCAATTGTCTATTGTACAGTACTATTTTTTCAAAAGTTTACAAAACTTACTTTTACTGCTGGTTAATTATCCTATTTATAATTCAATATGTACTTCACAAAGTAAACACTAAAACTTGTGTACTTTTTACCCAAAATTGGAATACAAAATATTAAAAAACTTTCAAATACTTGGACTTCTTTGAAACCAATCCAAAAAACATCAATTGTGGCAGGTATAATATATACAGTACTGTATGTCAAAAAGCATCTGTTCAAGCAGCGATAGATTTTGAACAACCAATAAACAATTTTGTCAAATGATTTTAATTACTTCATATGGTAAGTCTGACATGTAACAACTATCATCATAATATTTTCATTACCTGGCTCCATTTGAAGATCTACTACAAATTTTACAGCAATTCCTGAAGCATGCATGAATTGGCACATGCCAAGGGGAACTGATAGAATTTTGATTGCACATCACATAAAAAGATTTTAAAATTTATATTCTTTTATCAAGATACACCCCATATAAATTTAAACAAGCTTTTCTTTTGCTCAGGCTTTCATAGCCAACACTTGTCTCTCCAGGGGTCAAAATTTACATTTTTCGCCACTGTTCCACTGAAAAGTACTTTCTCAAATAATACTGTTCGGATCAGATTTCACTGTTCCAATTTTTTTGCTGATAACAGAACAAATTCTTTTCTTCAAAATAGGCCTAATTTACGACTACTTTATTGGGGAATATATGCAATATGTAGCTGGGTTATTAGTATTTACATGATGTACAGTGTGGCATCCAGTTCCGTACAGTAGTATACATTAAAGTAGCTATGCATATGAGTAGTCATGATTAATTGTGCTGACAATTGCAGGCAAGGTGGGAAAAGCTTTTTTCTTACTTGAAGAAATCATTTTTTATGATACAATTTTTGTTTTGAGCAGAAATAAAGTTAATCATCATTGATGCCACATGCTTTTTGAAAATACACTGTTCCTACATAAAAAGCACTGTTTTGGAACAGTGGGAAATTCGACCACTGCTCTCCTTTTTTCACATAAAGTGACCTTACTCTTATGTGCTTCAAGTGTGGTCAAAAGACCAAGGGTGATCTAGTTTACCTCCCTTTATTTCAAAGGTCAGATAATGTGAAGATAAAAATACACTACATTCCCACCTTTCTGATTGGTCAAAACATTTCCACTCACTGACATGCCAAATCAATCACCGCCACAAAGTGACGTTACTAGTTATGTATCAGATTTACTGGTGACAAGTCAAGCAATTATCTTGAGACGAGATTCCTTCTTTAAATTCAAGTTTATTAAAAAGGATTACTTTGTTTAAAAAAGAGCTGTGACCGTTGTGACCATTTACTGTGTACACACTAAATGTTCGCAAATGCACTAAACATTGACTAAATATTGAATTGACAATAATCGTTTTTCAGAGTCAAGTCACTTGTGATAAACTTGTGATATGCACCAGTATGATATGCATCAGTAAACAGTCTTGACAGTGAAACTAACAATAACATAAGCTTAGGCTTGATCAAGACCCATTTTACAAGCTGTAAAATTGACCAAGGAATACATGGCCAAAATATTTTAATCATGGCGATCAGTACCTTTACATGTAAATATTACCTGATGAGTCAATTAACTTTTGCAAAGAAAAAATATTGCAAAATAAACACACAATAAAGGTTTCAACAGAGCTGAAGTTCTGCATGCTTCAAAACATGGCGGCAATAATGTACCAGGGGACTGTAGCACTTTATTTCCAGGGTGGTGGCAAAGTTTTGAAATTGAGGTATCACAGCATGCAACAGTTTCACTGAGACTAACTGAAAGCCCTAGCGAGTACAGCAAAAACGTTATGCTATGTTAAGATTAAATGACATTGAAGGGAACTTTTCTGTTCTTTTAAACCAAATTTCCTTGCACATTTTGCATAATAATGATGATTTATAATGCAGAAATAAACTTTTCACGATTTGGAAAGAAAAATTCCAGCGTCTAATTTGGCACTGGGTCAATACTTTTGCCATACTGGTTGCACTATTTTTTTAACATAACTTCGTAAATTGGAGCAATTTTGGTGTACTTCTGAAAATTACATACTGAATGAATGTTAACGATACATGGCAATTTTTTTAGCGTGTACACATTTGCTAAAATCCCTAAACATTCACAGCTCTAGTTTGCAACAATTTATTTGATTGTAGTTTGGGCACATTTTATTTGTTTGTAGTTTGGGCACTTTAAAGAAAAGGTATCATCCCACAAATAAATTAGAAGTGAACGCTGCCATGCTGATAACTTCACTTCCGATTTTCAATTTTCCTTATTGATTGTGAGAAATCGGTGATGTTATCGATAACACATTATAACACATGTTCGTTCCGATGGATGTGCAATCAATAACATTGCATATTAAAAACAACATCACTAACAAAAGAAAAACTTCTGAAAGGTTTGGCAGTAATAATTAAGTTTTCTTTGTGGCAAGTAAAACCAAAACTAATTCTACTGAACTTCCCTGAAATGACAACTCCTTGGTATGAACAAAGACACACAGTTAATAACAAGAAACTTACATCTGTTTTTAAGATTACATGCAACAGGACATGTGCTCAAACAATACAACACCAGATTGCCAGCAAGTCTCTCAATTGTTTTCCTTGGCAACAGGAATAACAACACCATCCTAAACACTTTCATTTGTATCTTGAAATTCTGCAAGACATCATGGCACAGTGCTTAATCTTTGTACTCGCATAACAATCAGTAGATGTATGTGAATTATCAGTTTCAAGAAAATAACAGATGGCACAAACAATGTACGCCTTACAAATGAAATATTACTAAACATATTCTAATACTAACCATTTCATCAATCTGACAAACAGTTAAGTTAAGGCATTTAACATTTACTTTAAATACAGTACATGATTAATCTTTAGGAAGCCATACAGGTCTTTTCTCTGATTTTTTCAATTTCTTTTAAACAAAAGATTAGAAACTAGAACATCAATGATGTAGTAGCTCAACATATTTTTGGGAGGTGGTTACAAGCCTGTTTTTGTTGGTGGGTTGTTAATTCGAGTAGGCTGTAGTTGTTATGAAAGAAATACATGTTTGATGTTTATTTTTTGGGTAAATGCAAGAGTGAGCGTTAATATCGTTGTGATGCTAGAACATAAATGATGTAGTCCTCAATATATGTTTTGGGAGTGGGTATAAGACTCTTTTTGTTGTACAGTAGGTGAGTTACATTGGGTAGGCTTAGGTTGTTAGAAAGGAATACAAGTTTGATTAGCAGTGGCGCAACTAAAGATTAAGAATGCCCGGAAGGGTGGGTAAACCATACAGGCCCTGGGCAAAATCGATTTGGGTCTAGCCCTGAGCAATGACACTAAAAATGGGACACTCTTGTCAGTTGACAGTTTTTGCTTGTCACGTTTGACTTTCTTACACTCTGGTAGGCAAATTCCGCCTATGGGTTAAAAGATTGGGGAGCCAGGACCAATGTTGACAATTACCCATCGGGCGAACAAGTTAAAGGCTTCTTTTGAAAATTGCTGCTTAGAAAATTATAAGTTGCCCACCTCCTCCCACCACAGCCCTCAGTGTTGGTACCCCTGGAAAAATGATATGCTTTATGTCAAATAAATACTGAATGTATGTGACAACCTCTATTTATTATGTACTATTTGTGAGTGAGTGGATAAGTATTTGTTTTCAAGCTTCAAGAATGACCTAAAATAAGTTTCAAAAGGGCGCCATCCACCCACAACTTTAAAAACAGTACCTCCTTCCCCCGTCTGCACAATTTCAAAAGGGCACCTTCTGCCCCTTTACTCTTGAGCCAGGAAAAAATTCCCCCTCCCCACGTGGTTCCGACATTGTTGCAGTGGCCAAAATCCCTATGGGCCCCCAGGACTCTAGTTGCCCCACCTACGGGCCCCCATGACTCTAGTTGCCCAACTGCGTATGGGAGCTTCATTATCGTTTGAATTATGTGAAAACTGTTTTTCAAGTATACCTAAAATAGCTAAGCCTCAACAGCAATATGATGCAAATTTGATTAACAATGTTTGCTTTTAAGTGAAAAAAAAATCACATTACAGACATACCAACAGCAAAATACTTTTGTATAAAATTAAGATGGATTTTATATCCTTGCAACAAGACATGATTTTAACAATTGCTAATGTATTAGCCATTCTGAGCAAATAATTAATTATTTCAAATAATGAATCACAATTAATCAATATAAGCATCTAGGCCTAATAGCATCCCACAAATACACTTTAAGTGGTATTTATTAGAACAAAATATAACTAAAACAATCCATAAACTTTTTTTTAAAGTCCTCTTTAATATAAGATGAATTTACTTGACTCCTGAATCCTTTAAAGTGGTCCTGCCATGCCTGCTAAAAAAATTGAGATTTATCCTGATATAAGATTTTCTTATCCCTAAATTCAATAATCTGTCAAGAAATCCTGGTCCTAACGTCCATTTTCATGATGAAAAAGGACTTAGAAATTGATCATTTATTGCTTGCTCCAAAAAAAGTTGAAAGGGATTTATGACTTCATAACAGTTTGCTATATCATTTCAGGGACTGCTGATCGTAAACAATGCATCACACACATACTAACCACGTACAAATAGCGTCTGATTGCGAAAGTTTTTCAGACTGTTCAGATCTTAATTTGTCATTTTCAAGTTCATGCTATGATAGAAATGATTTGGAAATACATGAAGAACATTTTCATTATGAAGGGATGTCGTTCCTTTTGATTTTGAACCGCTTGCAGATGAGAAAGAAGGATCAAGCTTCCAACCCTTACACAGTCCTACAGTACAAAGCATCCGTAGTCGGCATGAAATTCTTATTGTTTCACAAGTAATATTTTGTTAAACATAATCAAATTGAAGTGTTTGCAACAACAACTCCTTTTTTTTTAATACCATATGTCTACTGGAAATATAGGTTTTATTTATCAATGTTTAAATCTCTGTTGCTTGATGTTTTTTTGTAAGTTTATTTTTCAAGTATATGGACACAAAAATTACAATTCAGTTCTTAGTTATCAATTTTTCTTCCTTCGATCATATTCCACACTATATATCAAATAAATCATACAAACTTTCAACTGTTTAAGTAGCCTAGTCGGTTACGGCTTCGTCTTTTGAGTTAGAGGTTATGAGTTTGAATCTTACTAGAGTCTTATTCTTCTTCTTTTTTCTTCCTTTCTTTATCTCATTTGAATTTCATGTCAGAGACGATGCGGTCAAGCTACAGTTTGAATCGAACAGAACAGGGGTAACAATCTGGCATGAGCTGAATATAAAACTTTACCCAGTAAGCCCCGAAAACTTGGTTCATGTCAAGTGCACAAAACACGTCCAGAATCGTCTCATTTTGTTGCCCTTGTGCCATTGATAAACAACTTTTAGTTTGAGAATTCAAATTACTGCATCCTCCAACTACACAACGCTGCAGCCTTTTGTTTAATATTTACTTGGAAAATGTAATATTTTAGAAGAACAGAGATGCTATCAATACTAGTAATACATACAGTCATTCCCAAAATGACGTCATTGCATACTGAGCCTTATTCTGGGTTTTTGCATCAAGGTGACGAAAAATGCATTTTTCGTTTGCGATTTTCTCGCAACTTGATGGGGTTTAGTGCAGAAAAAGTTATATTTTTGCAAATCAAATAATCCAAATAACATAATTAACATAAGATCCGACCCCCATGGCAGGACCACTTTAAGATACCCATCACATATACTAGTGATTTTCCTGAAAATGTTCCTATAATCAGAGGAATTTGTCCAGAAATGAAAGAATTTACCCAAAAAAAGTTCCGAATGTGTGCCAAATGTTCCAAAAATGAACAAAATTTTCTAATAATTGAAGAACATTTTTCTGGAAATTAATTAATAGCTAGTTGGTTGGTTTGTTGATGTTTACCGAACACCGCGACAATAGATAAAAGCCTACCCAAAAATGAAAGAAATTTTCACGAAAATCGAAGAAAATTGTCCAGAAAAAAAAAAAAAAATTACCCCCGAGGGAGGGGGGGACAGGCATATATATAACAAGTTAAAAATTGATCAAAAAGGTCCATTTTGTGTATTGGCATGCACCTTCCAACCCCACCTCTACCACTAAGAATTTCCTTAGAAAGGCACCAAATTTATGCATAAGATTACCATAAGTTACAGTAATACAATTTGTAGCCTTGCAAACAAAAAACAAGTTATTGTAGATAAGATTACTGCAAGCAAGATCAGCGTCTAATGTGACAGAGGACTCATGCTGATTTTCAAAGGTGTTTGTTTTTAAGTTTTTTTTTTTATCAGTGAGTTATTCATATTAACACTTTTGCATTTTATGGTTAAAATAAGCTATTTGAGCTATTTAGCCATTGTTTAGCTTTTAATAAGTTTTTAAACCTAATTTATAGCCCAAATGAGCTATCAACTACAATAGTTATACCCCAATTGGACTACACACTGGAGGAAATCTTAAACTGGATATTAAGCTCGATTTGCATATGTGCCAAAAGTATTTTGACACTCCAGCCAATAAAAATATAGCTTTATTTCAATAGAAGATATTTGGTAGTATTTCCCCCGAGTCATTGTTATTATATATGCTAAATTCCTTCGGATTGCACTAAGTGAAATCCGAGTATTTGAGACACTTTGAGTGAATTTTGGAATGCAGAATTTATTAAAACTACACAACAATATTAACTGTTATGGCATCAACATATCGATCTATTTAAGGCAAACATCCAACACAGCAAAATATCCAAAAAATACTTAAGATATGATAAACGCTGCAAAAATCTTCGCAAAGATAGCGGTCATTGGAACTGTATTTCTGGTGTGGTGGCACAGTTTTAAAATTGATTACAGCTAGGCCCCAAGTTACCACAGTATGTAATATTTTCACTGGAAGTTACACGGTGTTAAGACCAGAACCACAATGTTGTGGTTCCGATGCTTCTTTTTCATAAGCTGCTTGATTTGCAAAATTTGTGCTTACTGTCATGTCATTGCATATTATGAAATATTTGTTCCAGGATATTTATTCATAAACCACACCCACCATGCAGATCAATAAAATATTGACAACATTAGCAATTTGCACAATAATTAACAACATTATCATAGGAAGTATGATGCTAAAATGATTGCTCATTTATCCTATTGCAAGAATTTGTCAGTAAGCCCCACCTACTCATTTATATATACTACCACAACATTAGAACATATGTACAGACCATGACCCATCTGTGTACCTGATATAGCATAAATCTGATATATGGGGTACAGTATGGTTTTTACATCATTTAGCACTTTCACATTAAGCCATGCTCACAATACATATTAATGGCATCTGCTGATAACACATCAGCTAATATCATAATTATCCCAAATATGAAAAGCAGACATGCGGTTGTTAAAATATGAACATTTCAAAGATTTGTACTTTTAAGCCCTGCCTACTCATTAATATGCATGATATATCAATACCAAAATCAATAGGGCACATCTACAGACCATGAGCTATCTGTGTACCACATATGAACTGAATCCCAAGTATAGTTGTTGAGATACTGTGTTTACAAGCTCCCTTCAACAAAATCATGTTAAGCCCCGCCCACAATGCATATTAATGAAATTCAACATTTTTACATCATGAACATGTTATTAATGAAATTCAACATTTTTACATCATGAACATGTGCACACTAACTAACATCATAATTACGACAAATTTGAAACAAAACAGACATATGGTAGTTAAAATACAAACATTTTAAGATCTTTACATTAAGCCCCGCCTACTCAATAATATGCATACCACTACCAAAAATAATAGAGCAAATCTACAAACCATGGGCTGTGTACCACATATGACATGAATCCAGTGTATAGTTCTTGAGATATCGCGTTTACGAGCTGCCCGTCACAAACACACAAGCACACATACATACATACAGTACATACACAAACACACACACGCCATTATGACCGCTTAGGTTCCTAATGCTATTGCATCGGAACCAATCAAATAGCTTTGAAGGGAACTTTTGTTCTTTCTAAACCAAATTTCAATGCACATTTTCCATAAAAATGATGATTTATACTTTAAAAATAAACTTTTCTTGATTTGGAAAGCAAAATTCTATCTATTTGGGCAATGGAGTCAGTACATTTGCCATACTGGCTGCACAATTTTTTTAAACATAAACTGAAATAATTTTGGTGTAGAAATAAACTTAATTCTGAAAATTCATTTTTTACTTCAAATTACAGTACTAAATACGTGTAAAGGATACACACACCCTTATTTTGGAATGTACATAAAAATCCCTAAATGTTCACCATCATTTGATCCACATTTTTCTTATTTGTTACTATCTTGTTACTATTTGAAGATTTACTTGTCTTTGCACCTGTCAAGCTGTCATTTTCTTGTTTGCTATATATAAAGCTTCTTGTTACTAGAAAAAAGTTTGCAACAATACATGCTCTTGCACCTGTCGATTCTGAGTACTGTATTTTATTACTATTTTTCATCTTTCAATTATCTGAGTTTAGATTGGTTCTGAGAATTTTTCATGGGACCCCCAAAATAGGTTCTGACAGGTTCCCATGTACAAACAGTACGGAACCCCAAAATGGGTTCCCGTAGAATCTGAAATTTTGAGGCTTGCAATATACTTCACATCATTAGAAGCCCTACTTTTGAACACTCAATATAGTCCTAGTGTAACCACTTCCTCCTTAGAAAGGAAACAACAAAAGTCTGACTTCAAACTTTCATGAATCATCTCTAAAGACAACAAATCATAACCTCTGCAAATCATTTTCATCCTGTAGTTGCTGAGTGTTTTACCTCATGTTCAAATCCTTCATGACTTGAGATGTACTGCTATCTATTAGATCCCTCACTGTTATGTCAGTCTGACAATACACAATGACTACAAAGCTTAAGGATATCAATCATGTTAAGCCATACAGATTTAATGTCCATGAAGATAATAAATGTGCAGGGCGATGTTCTGAAGTATATGCTTTCTTCCTTATTATCTACAGTATGTAATATGTCCAGATTGTGATCATATATTCACATGGCATCAAAAATATGTTGAAAAACACAATCATAAGTCACAATCATAAGTCCTTAATATAATTCTCTTAGAAAACCACTACAAATATTCCATGCAAATAATACAAATTTCTAGGTATTGGTACGGATGTGAATTTTTGTTTTAATGCGGTACACAATACATATACATGTATTGTGTACCGTATTAATCAAAAATTCACATCCTTCACAACAGGTTCTATTTTACATGCTGAGAACTGATACAATCAAGCCCATTGTTTCAGAGCTGTCCTATCTCGTACCATACACACGTTGTACACACTGTGTGCACACTACACAACAAGGCCCATATACAAGTATCTTACATTAAATAAAAGAATGATTGGTTTTAGAAATAATTGGGAAGATATCTGCCAATTTATTAAAGAAAAAAAACAAATTACACAAGTACCTCAAAATATGTAAAAGTGTCAATCAATCTTTTTATAAAAGCAATCCATCCTTAACAATGGTTTAAAAGAACAATCAGGGGCATTGTTTCAGTCATACTGATACATATTAAAAGCTCTTAGCCTGAACAGGTAAGCCATGGTGGGAACACTGGGTAGCATACTGGGCAGAATCTCTTAAAGGAATATTCCCATAAGAAATACATAAACATTTGCAATGGAATTGTCTCTATGACATCATCAAACACGAATTCATCATACTGTACAAAAACTTTAAAATGCAATTGAGAAATCTTTAAAATATCTCCTGAACTGAATATGACATCAACCTGATTTTTGTACCAAATTGGCTCTAAAATTCCTTCAACCATTAAGATTTCTTTGGTTCAGTGTAATAAAAGGAGTAAATTAAAACCAATCAACTTAAAATTAGTATGCAATGCAAAGACGGATATGTGAGAAAAGAAATCACATATTAATTTTTACTAATCTATCCCCAATTAAACAAACAGGACAGTATGTCAGTTGATAATGAGTTGATAATGTTGCCAGTCGATATTATTAAAATTGACCTATTTGAACTAGACAGACAGAGCCGCTAGCAATTAGGGCATTTACCCCAGGCCCGGGATCTTAGAGGGCACGTAAACATTAGTGTTTGCACCGGGTCCAAAAATCAGACCAGGTACCCGGCCTGCATTATCAGCCGGGTATCCGACGTACCGAAAAAGCATTCTTGATATTTTTCGCGGAAGTGGTATATGTGTTAAAATCTAACAGTGTACCTTGTAAAATCTTGTGATATTTCTTGTTTTTCAATCGTACCTTTGTCTTTGTGAATAAAGAAACAGAATACAAATGTTTCTTGTCTCTTTTATTTACCCGTCTTCATTAAATACCTCAAAATAATAATATACGCACTTCCTCCAAATTTCACGGGACGGGTCTCTTGGTATTCTGGAATATTAAATGCAAGATTCCACCTCATTAACGCTGTGCTGGGAATCACTGACTGATTCCACGATTCTATTACGTGCACGCTCAGTAACACGTAACAATTTTATTTGAACACAACTTGTGATTGGTTCATAATAGGTGTTGCACTTTTTTAAACAAATAGCAGACACCTTTTCAAAACAGTTTGGTAATGTACAACCGCAATATATTTTTTCTACAGCATACTACACACACACTGCTTGTTGCGCACTGGTTTGGATATTTCTTCTTACAGCGGCGTTTAGAGAGTTTCAATTTTGCACTCAACTAGTACATGTAGTACTACTAGCGTACATACGTTACTACATGTAGCCACATTGCTCATTCATAATCTTTTCTGCGATGTGTGGAAATATTTTGTGATCGTTTCATCGTATTTCGTTAGAATAGAAATACACTTTATAATTCTTGTAAGGTAAGATTGATTCTTTTTAACATACAATTCTGAAACAGTCTGCAATTGGTAATATTATGAAAACCATACCCGGGTTGTATTTTCGGAACCGGGTGACAACACAATCAGTCGGGTACCCGGATATTTCAGGTACCCGTGTAAACACAAGTAAACATTCAGAAAAGGGATGCGAGTTCACAAGATAGTCGTTAAAATAAAAATACACTTTATAATTCTTGTAAGGTAAGATTGATTCTTTTCAACATACAATTCTGAAACAGTCTGCAATTGGTAAAATTATGAAAATTTATTACGGGTTGTATTTTCGGAACCGGGTAACAACACAATTAGTCGGGTACCCGTGTAAACACTAGTAAACATTAAGAAAAGGGATGCGAGTTCACAAGATAGTCTTTCAGTACTGTATGTGTATTTAATCAACTTTAGCTAATGAAATGGGTTCGTGTGTTTAAGATACCCACAGGCCTGCACTGGCTCCCGGAGGCCCTGGTCCCTTACAACGCACATTAACGTGTAACTTAATTTAATTATAATCACATGCAATTCAGTGCCCAATTAAATTTGCAGAAATCGGGATTTTTTTTTTTTGCCCATTGTTTCTATCAAATCAAGTAAAGCATTTGTTTGGTTTGGTTTGTTGATGTTTAACGGCACCGCTACAGTCAGAGTCAGATGTGCCAACAGGGTGTTAATAAATTATGGTGTAAGATTTAGGATAGTGAAGAAAGGAAGGTTTGTAAGGAAGAAAAGGGGGCAAAACAGAAAGGGAAAACAAAAAGGAGGTAAGGTTAGGTGTAGAAAGGGGGGAAGAGGGAAGTTAAATGTGGTGGAAGAGGTTGTTGTTGCGGAGGAAGTTGATGACGTTTGAGGAAGAATTGTTTTCGAAAAGGTATGAGATTGAGGATAGTGAGGAGAGAAGAGATCTGGAGTTCTTAGTATAAAGGACAGGTAACGAAGATATGCTTGATGGAGAGATCAGTGTTACAAGTGGGGGCAGAGAGGAGTAGGGGAGCCTGATAAGAGATGGGAGTGAGTGAGAGAGGAGTGAACGAGGCGGATACCGGTGACAACAATGTCTTTCCTGCGGTCGCGACTGTGCAGAGGGGTGTTAGTCCCGACTTTGGGTTCGATGGTCTAAAGTTTGTTACTAGTTTCGTAATTCCAGGAGTTTTGCCATATTTTTTTTTTTATGTACAGTAGTTGGAGATAGAGAGACGGAGGCCTGGGTGTGGAATAAGAAAAGGAGAGGCGATGTTTGACAGAGCTTTGTTGGTGGCTGTCAGCTGAAATTTACCAGTCTAAGTAAAACAAATGGCGCAACCAGTATGGCAAAAGTATTGACTCCATTGCCCAAATAAACGCTGGAATTTTGCTTTCCAAATCTTGAAAAGTTTATTTCTACAGTATAAATCATCATTTTTATGGAAAATGTACTTGGAAATTTAGTTAAAAAAGAACAGAAAACTTCCCTTAAATGTCATTTAATATCAACATTGCGTAACTTTTTTGCCATACTCGCTAGGGCTTTCACTGTGAAAATCTTACATACTATAATACCTAGCCATAAAACATTCAAAAACTACGCCACCACCCACCAAGTATTGCTCATATCAGTTCTCTGGAAAAATGGCCGCCAAGTTTGCAAAGCTGCAGAATTTCAGCACTGTTTAAACCTTTTTTTGTTCATTTATTTTGCGATATTTTATTTTTCCTGCAAAATTTGTTTGACTCAGGTAATATTTACATGTAAATGTACTGATTGTCACGATTAAAATATTTTGACCGTGTGTTTTTTGGTTGATTTCACAGCTTGTAAAACGGGTCTTGATTGAGCGGGATTAAAGCCTTATGTTAGTTATGGCCTATTGTTAGTTTCACCAGTTCACTGTTTACAGCTGCAAATTCGCGGTGCATTTAATAAGTTACTCGGATTTCAGCAAAATCAAAGTGCAAAATATCCCCATTTATAGGTGAGTACTGTGCATTTGTGATTCTCGCATTTAAAAAGGATTATGCTTATCGGGTTTACAATTTGTTTAAGTCATTGATTGGAATTTTATCAGCCGAATGCGTGTGTGATCTGAATGATATTGATTTTTAACGGCAAGACTTGACTGTGAAAAATGATTACTCTCACTTTGATAATAAGTAAATGTTTAGTGCATTTGCAAACGTTTAGGGTGTATACGCTAAACTGTCAAAGCTCTAGTTTAAAAATGGTAGCCCAAATGCTTATCAGAGTTGATAGAATCTAAAGTTTCTTCTTTTCATCAATTTAAGTTTTGAATTTCTCTGTTTGATTTGAATCCATTTTGGGGCATAAAAAACAAAAAAATTTGCAGAGCATCTTTTTTTTTATATTGGTCCCGATTTATCTCAATTTTCAAGAAAATGAAATGGTAAACCAATATATTTTGCTGAGTTCATTCAACATTTGAATCTAAATTTTTCTTCCTTTCTTCAATTTAATTTGAGATTTTCTGTGTTGATTTTAAGCCATTTTGGGGCATCAAAAACAAAAAATCTGCACAGCTTCCTGGGCTTTGCCCCCTAAACCCCTACCAAAGTTCTCCCCTACTTATTATACACATCCCTCAGTACAGTTGACATTGGTTGTTATAGATTGTATACAATTCCTATGAATTTTAAAATTCACACATTGTAGAAAATTGATTATTAAAAAAGAACTTACTTTTTGAATATTCTTATACCAATTAGTCTAAATAATACACTTTTTCAAAAAACTTTTCCTAAATCTTTACCTATTTAGCACCAAGACGGGATAATCTTCTCTGAATAAATATTTTGAACCCCATCTTTCTAAGTCCCCGCTTGTTTGTGATCAATTTTAAAACATCCGCAAATAAGTTTCAAGATGTTCTACTAAACTGCAGGTTGATTTTTTGCTGACATTTTTTTGCTTCATATAATTTTATTAAATAATTTTAGTACAAAACTGTATGCGAAAACAAATAAAAAAATCACTAAGAAATTTTTAGATTATATAATTGTGCTTTGTAAGTATTATCTAAATTTTTATTATCTAAATTTAGTATTATCTAAAATATATTACCCATGCTAAAATGTTATAGCCCGATAGTACTGTTTTGAACTTTGAACCTACTTTGGAAAGCTCGTCAGACAATTTTTACGGAATTAAAACTAGCCCAATAAATACTTTGATGAAAGTAACTAAAATCACCATGAAAACATTTTTTAAAGACATGGATGGGCTTTAAACATCATGAATAAGCATTGCAAAATGGTTTTATTTTCACAAAAATCTCAAAACTAAGATTTTCCCATGTTTTAACACAAGGCTTAAAACAGTACAGCAGAATATAGGTTTTTGTAATACCTTTAGAGAGCCAGCCATAACTAATGGCAGCCATATTAACACGGCTGGCATCAGTCCGACGATACTACGGGAGTACTACCTGGACCCCACCTGGGGCCCTGGACCCCCGCTCACGCTTCGCATGCCGCCAAAAGGCAGCACTTTTATAGTGCCCCCCCCCTCCCATTTTCCTCCTCTGAACTGCTGTGCCCTCCCCCCCAAAAAAAAATCTCTGGCAATGCCACTGCATATAAAGATATATATAGGGCGGGACCTCGGAATAGCTATTGCGTAATGGCAAATGCAAATACAGGCCAATTCAGATTAAAAGTACAGCAATAAAGACAAATGTGGGCCTATTTGAAAAACAGCCTGAGACACTTGGAAGATTTCCTTCTTTCTTTACTTCAATTATAAGTATAGTTTTAAAGGGGCCAAAATGTTACTGAATTATGAAATCAAATTATTGTTGTGTTGCAATTAACAAAGTGATTTTACCCACCGCATATGTACTGTGTGCCCGCAGTTTAATTTTTCTATAGTAACTGCATGACCCGGTACAATGGAAGTTGGTTTATGCCTTTGGACATAGACTGAGGTAGGAGTCAAAATCGGCATCATTTGAGGGCAAATGATTTAATAAAATCACACTACACGCTAACAACATACAAGTTTATTAATGTATTTTATTCACCAATGCCTCTGTTCTCATTTTCAGCATTATTTACAGAACATACTTGCAAATACAATGATACAGTGATAGAACAGTAACAGTACGGGTAGGGTTAATGCACTTTGTTAGGTTCTGAGTTTTGTTTACAAAAAGTTTGAAAATACTCGGTTTGTCGGTTTAAACTGGATGTTGTTTAAGAAACTACCCGGTTTTGAGAGAAGCCAAAACCGTTCAACTTTAGTTCGTACTCTAAATCAGAGATTCAGAGCAAAGGAATTGGAATATGAAGATTTGTACTAACGTTAGGCATAACGTATACTGGCTAACAGTAATACAACAACGTTAACACTTAAAGAGTTTCGTATCGAAATTACAGTAACGTTAGGACGTTAGGATTAACGTTGAGGTTGGGGCCACGCCCCGGTCCCTACACAAAATAATTAATGTAACATAACAAGACGGCGAGCTAAAAAGGGTTAGTCACAGCATAAAAAGCCCAAAATAACACCAACCACCACCACCACAAAAAAATAATAATAAATCAAAGACGCCAAGAGTTAGTAAAGAACTTATCATGTTGATTTTGAAATTGTACAAAGAATTGGATATAACTACCCACTTAGGCAAACCATTCCACTCATTAACAATTTAAAGCTAAAACGCTAAATATCCATCCATGAGAACTCTTTGGTCAACTTAAAACTGTTACCACGTGTCACATGAGTATTAGCTGAAACATACTAAAAATAACAGGAAGTCAAAGCACCACTACCAGATAGTAATTTAAAAATGAATCATATCGCCACATACTCTTCTCAAGTCAAACGTGGTCAAATTAAGAATTTGCAAGCTATACTGTAAAAGAGATTCCTACTTCGGAAAAAGTTTAGTGGCTCTTCGCTGAACCTGCTCCAAAATGAACTTATCCTTCTCATAAATGGACTGTAAGACTGAATAGCATACTCAAGGTGAGGCCTGACTAAGTTATACAAATCAAAAACAACACCTCTATCAAGAAAACAACAATTTCTTCTAATTAAACCAAGTATCCTAATTGCCCCTTGCACCTGCTTAAGCACAGTTTAGAACTTGACTTCAGACTGCTAGTTAAAACAACACCTAGGCTTATAACATTAAGCCCTAACGAGTAACGTAGATCCCTTTCTTGATCAACACAACCAAGATTTGAACCATACATGCAGTAACTGTTCTGCCTAACCAAAATCAAATTGCTCTGACCAAAATGAATAACTTTGCATTTATCTAACATTAAATGACATCTGCTACGTTTGGGACCAAGAAACTAATCAGTTTGCAAAAAGTGAAGAATCACTGGCATCATCAACAGTCCTGTACTAGGCCTAACGTTAGGCCTGCAGCTTAACTGCCGTTACGTTAGTGTTAGCCTATCAGTATCACTCAGCAAATTTACAAATCCTGGAGCCAAGGGAAACATCAATATCTAATATATCATTAATGAAGATTAAGAAAAAAAGAATTACTACGACTATCTATGCCTAAGCCTACTGGCTTTTTGAAATTGTGGCAATCATCGATTACTATTTAAAAATCGCTCATATAAAAAAAAGCCTTAGTCCCAAACATTCATTCAGTCAGACAGTATGCATAACACTAACACTAACAGTCGAGTTAGACCTAGGCTAGGTCTACGTCCGTACCTACGTCCGACTGGACGCGAGTGACTATGCAGTATGAATGTGCAGCGTCTGTTGTTAGGCAGTGTAAAAGGAATGAAGAAGATCGTATCTACGGCAGAAATACTTTAATTATACAATCTTACCATCATATCTCTCTGCCTGTTCAGCCAATCTGGCCATATAGACATTTTCTTCCTTGTCAGCCATCAGGGATTCCACACAACTTCGAAGATTTCGATGGATTTATTATTGACTATCACTCTTTTGCGGAATTCTCGCGAATATAATTGAGATGATTGACAAGTGCCCCAAAAAGTAGTTCCGATATCATGTCAGATTATGATTCATCCGCTAAGAAACACGGCTGTATCGTTAATGAATGTTTTAATATCTATACTGTATATTTAGTTCAACAATGCTGATCTTAGTGTTTAAAAATGTGTGTTTTAAAACTAAATCTATTATATTTCACAATGCTATTAGGTTCCTATATATTATTCAGCAGCAGCCAGCAGCTAAATACCTATCGGTGTTCATTTATATTCGCGGAACAAAAACTGGTACCTTTTAGGTCTTGAAACGCAAACGATTCCCGAGCCTTAGACATGGCAAGTAAGGCCATATTCCCCATCAAACTTCAATGAAAATTATTAATGGAAAGTACAAAAAACAGTGTCCTCTTCTTTTGTTATGCGCCACGAAATGTAAGGATAGAGAATAAGCAGGTTAAATATTACACAACTCAATTTAACCATGTGGCGTCAAAAAGGTGTAAACCTAGCATAGCATAGCATAGCAATGTTTAACGTCCCAAAAGCATCCAGTGCTGGACATTACATCAAGACGGCCACGTCCTTTGATAACCAGTTGTGAACTACGTCCTTTGATAACCAGAATTGCAGACCCACTTCCTTCAGGTCTACTCCAAAACCATGGAAGATAGCGGTTGACAGTTATTTCATACAGTCATACATCTACACTTGTATGCACTGGCGCAACCAGTGGCGTAGCTAGCATTAAACAGCTTGGAGTCCGAGAAGATCCTAGACCGTGGACCTCCCCCACCCCTTCCCCCTTCCCACCTCCTTTCCCCCTCCCCCTTCCCAAGACGGAGCGTTCAAATTTAGCCCACTTCTAAAGGGAAATTTTGTTTGGTTTTTAAGCAAAAAAGAAGATTATCCCAATTTTTTTTAATTTCCTCGAAAAAGTAGGGGAGGTCTGGACCCCATCCCACGTGGCTACATTCAGTGGCTGAAACTATCATTTGTTGCGGTGGGGGAGGGGCGAGGGCCTACAATTTTCAACAAATTGGTAAATTCGGCAACTTCGGTCAATTTTGTAAGGAATAGTGTTTTGAGTGGGGAGGGGTGGGGTACGAAACATTGGCGTAGATTCTGGGGATGGGTATATATCCCCTCCACTGTTTTAAGAGGGGGATGGTTATACAATAACCCCCCCCCCCCCCCTCCCCTCCTTCTCCCCACACACACACACATTTAATGTCAGTAAAAATATCAGTTATAAACAGGGGATTGTCTTTAAAACCACATGGTCTGAACATGCATGTTGCATGTTTTATCTCTATAAACAGTGTAAAGGGCTTTTTCAACTTTGCAAAGAAGATGGGGGAGGGCACGTCAGTATGTGACAAGGGCCTGGGTTAACTGTCAAGTTTTTCCATAAACCCCATTTCAAAGATTCCTTTTTAAAGTATTTTACACATTTTAAGCGGCAAAACAAACAGACAAGTGAAGGTATATGTGCTTTTTTGGTAGAAACTTACAATGTCAGAATGTAAAGCTGTTCGATCAAAAATTGCCTATTTGGAAAAGTAGATTAAAGCATGCAATGTGCGTAAAATTTTACAATTTCAGTCTCTTTTAATGCAATATTTGTGTACTTTCTTCATTGAATGATTTATAATCTAAAGCGGAAAGTTTTTCAATGTTTTAATTAACAGATTAAGGGCACGTTCTGCCGTTAATTCTCTGAAAAAGGTACTTTTTCCTCAGGCTAGAAAAGGGTACTTTTTAAACTCTTGAAAAAGTGAGGTCGATTCTGTCGCCTATGCAGACACCCTCCAATAATAATCTAAAAAAATGTTGGTCCAAGATCATAAAAAATTGGTCCAAAATTTGGATAGAAAACGAAAAGAAAAATTGTTATACTGCATTGGTAGCGAAAACAAATCCAACAGCATGCAGGAATGAGAAATAAAAAGGCTAAAAATTCTCATCATGTACGAAGTTTTCCACTTCAAGAATTCAAAAATCATCATTTGTAGCTATAGCTTTCAACAAGAAAAGCCTCTGAAAACGCATTAAGCGGCCCCTGTGCCCTATGCCCCCCCCTTCCAATTGACGCTAAACGTGCCAATATTTTTTTCTTCAACAACCTTCATCCCCATGCACTTTTCAAAATGGATCAATACCAGTATATACGCCACTGGTACGAAGCATTTACCGACAGACCTTTTCAGCAGCTATAACCCCCGTTATTAGGTAGCGTCGGGGTGCGCCACCCCTATTAATTTAAAAAAAAAAAACATAACCGTGCGTAAAAATAGGTCTCAGACATTAAAAAGTCGATCCAAAAATATTCCAAAGTAATAGTTTTTTCTGCATTTGTATATTTAAATTGTGTTGCGATTTCCGTTACCGATCACATTTCTTTTCTATTTTATCTATCAATATAATTTCCATTTTGATCCTACTGATCGACTGGAGTTAAAGTATTTTGCGGGCGCTCAGTGATTTTAAATTGTTTGGTCAGGCGTAGGAAATAGGCGGCATGGGCAAAACTGCGCCCCGTGAACCCCTGAGAGGATGTCGCCGCGAGTTTTGGTTGCATTCTTTCTTATTCTGGTTAAGAGCTCAATCATGTCAATGAAAGTATTATCAAAACTTATTGGAAATTTTGGTAAAATTTCCCAAAAATGAAGAAAAAAAAGTTCGAAAATTGGAAATTTTGGTAAAATTTTCCAACAATGAACAAAAAAAAGTTCAAAAATCGTAAGAAAAGTGCCCAAAAATGAACGAATTTTTCCGAGAATCGAAAAGAATGCCCGAAAATGAAGTAAATTTTCCGAATTTTGAAGGCTAAGCCTAATTTCCCTCCCCAAAAAAATGTATGTAAAAGCATCCCTAATCTAATTTTTTGAACTACCAATTCTTTACATAAGCAGTGACTTACTATAAGCTGATAAGCGACTTGCAAATTGAAAGAAAATATTCCAAAAGGCAAAGAAAAATTTCTTAAAGAAAAATTCCTTAAAAGAAGGAAATTTCCCGAAAATGTAGGAAATTTTCCGTGGGCACCCTGAGAGGATATCATTTCGATAATCCGTTTATTGTATGCTTTGGTTTTGGTTGGGAGGTTAAATTTGGACTGGTTTTTTATTTACATAAAATTTAAGAAGAACAAAATTGGTAAAAGTAAACAAAATTTGTTATTGGAAATTTTTGAAGAATTTGGCAAGATTTCCGGAAAACTTAAAGAAGTTTCCGAAAATTGACAAAAATTACCCGGGCCGAAAATAAAAAATTTACCGAAAATTCAAACTAAGAAAATTGCTCGAAAATCAAAGAATTTTCCCGCGGAAAACTGTTACCTGTAAAGGATTTCTTACTGGTCACGTTATATAGGCCTTTGCTTTCTTCCTGATTGAAAGGTCAAATAGAAAAATTAGTAGAATACAGTTGATAGCATTGAAGGGAAATTTGGTAGAATGATTGAAAATGTTTGTAAAATTTGGCAACACTTCCCAAAATTGCAGGAATTTTTCAATTAGCAGCAACATTTAGTGGAAAATAAAGCGATCTGCGTCCTTTTATGTAGATTGTATGGCCATTTAGGTTTTAAGAACGCCAGTACACACGTTTATGAGTGCGACAAACATTGTAAACCACATTTTTGATTCAAGAAACTGCCGAAATATCCTTTTGTACCTACCATACATGCCATATATCGCATACAGCTTAAGTAATCGAGTTATAACATGAATAATCAAAACCGGTTTATCAATTGACAACTTGGCTTCAAACTGTCTTGTTTCGTATTTTAAACCTTTAAGTTTTACCGACCTGATACCACATTTACCGAAATAATCTCAAATTTTACCGACGAGTCTCAAAAATAAGAGGGTTGACTTTGAAATTCTTAACAGAATTGGAGCTAACCACCCAGTGGCGGCGCTACGGGGCATGGATGATCCCCCCCCCATCGCGAGATTGCTTTGCCCCTAACTTTCCCAACAAATGTTTTTGTAAAGTGACATGTTTTATCCGATTTATAGTCTTTTGCCACCCCATACGACAAAGTTTTCCCTTTCTTTCCCCCATGACCAAAATCATGGCGCCGCCAAACCATTCCACTCATTAACAACTCTTTGCGAATAGCTGAAACGCCGAATATCTATCCGTGAGAACTCTTTGGTCAACTCAAACTCTTACCACGTGTCACATGAGGATTAGCTGAAACACAAGAAATAACAGGAATTCAAAGCATCACTACCAGATAGGAATTTAAAAATCTGAATCATATCGCCACGTGCTCTTCTCAACTCAAGCGTGGTCAAACCAAGAATTCGCAACCTATATATTTATAAGAGAGATTCCTTACTTCGGGAATAAGTCTAGTGGCTTTTGCTGAACTTCCTGCTCCAAAATGAATTTATCCTTCTCATAAAAGGAACTTCAAGCCTAAATAGGTGAGGTCTGCCTTACCAGTTACCAGGCGGTCGCAGCTACCGAAGGTAGATATGCGGTCATCCGTTTCCAGTAGAGGCGATCATCTGCATGTCTCACACACTCCTTAAGGTTGAGACCCGTATAATTTTTGATATCAGTCAGCTCAGCCAGGTCCTCCGTGGTCTGCCTCGAGCCCGTCTGCCATTCACCTTTCCCGTAATGAGTAGCTTCTGCGCTTTGTCATTTGTTTTTTAGAGGCCTGACTAAGTTATACAAATTAAGAACAACCTCTCGACCAAGAAGACAAAAATCTCTTCTAATCAAGCCTAGTATCCTAATTGCCCTTGCAGCTGCTAAAGCACACTGTTTAGAACTTGACTCCAGATTACTATAGTAATGACAACAAATAGATCCCTTTCTTAATCAACACAACCAAGATTTGAACCATTCATGCAGTATTCAAAACCCAAATTGCTCTGACCAAAACGGATAACTTTTCAACTTTTTAATGCATTTTTTAACATTGAATGACATCTACCACGTCTGAGAGCAAAAAAATAACTTTTCTGCTTATCCAGATTACTTTGCAACAGTCAAAATCAACAACCCTGTAGAGCTTGTCATCAGTAAATCTACAAATTCTGGAGCCAAGTGAAACTTCAATATCATTAAGAAAGATTAAGAAAGAAGCGGACCCAATATATGAACCCTGAAGAATACCACTTGTAACCTTCTTCCTTCCATGAAAATTTATCAAACTGGCACACTTTCTCTCCACACCAAGCGCTCTTGTTTTCACCACAAGCCTGCCTATGCGAAACATCATCGAATGCTTTTTGGACATAAAATACCTACGTATTTTTAAGCCCACCCGGCCCGTATGGTTCACCCCTGCAGCACACACGTTTATTTTGCGCTGGAAAAGAAGGTGTAGTAGACCTAAGCCGTCTTTTGTTAGTTTTCAGTGAGAATCCAAGGGGCTGAGGGGCCCTACACTCTCCCCTCACAGAAAAACAAATTTGGTCAAATTTATATTTTGACGGAATTGATGTCGTCATTGCATTAAGGTAGTTATCTAAGCTTGAGCCTCCAGATCTGAGCAGGCCGCGTTAGTATACTACTTTGAGTAGGGTGTAAATGAGATTTACACGAAGACTTCAAATTAACGTATTCCGTTTAAAAAAAAAACGCAGAAAATTGCCTTAAAATAAAGAACATTTACAAAGAAACTGCTACATAAAAGACTTCTCCATCCCGGATGTATGCTTTCTTCCCATGTAAACTTTGGAAGTTTAAAGTACAATTGTTAACATTGAAGGGTGAATTATTGGAATTGATTTTTAGTAAATTTGGCAACATTTCCCAAAACTTGCAGGAGATATTTAGCAACAGCGTTTAAATTTAATTTACTAGTGCCATTTTCATATTAACGGGAAACTTTGGTATCGCCACCCACACACGCATGTAATTTACGCATGCGTTTACGCTCCTACTTCTGGGTTATGACCGCTTTGGATCATATTTTGCTGAGAACATAATATTTTTCGACAAGAGATTCAAGTCTCAAACAAAATTCTGACTGAGGCTTGGTGGAGGGAAGGGAGGGATGATATCCCTGCATGCCAATTACTTACACCACTGCTTGTACACCTGCCTACATACATCCTACTCCTTATTTTTCTTGTTGTTATTCAGATATTCGACGCTCCTTTTCTCCACGTTCCGGTGTAATGTGCAAATTTGAGCCGTACTAATTTAAGAGGTAAATCGGATAATCTGGTGATTATCTTTCTACGGTGTCTTCAACGTGCCATATATATTTTTTGACTCCGTGTCAAATTACCGCTTGGTTTTAATCCCGTTAGGATCGTTGTCGCGTTTATTCTCTAGTCTTTTTTGTTGACTTTGTATCATTTCAATTATTTTCTTCTTTTACTATTTCTGCGCGATATAAACGCGCAGGGTAGGCCTACGTAAAGGGCAGTCGTAGAGTTTTAATAATGCGCATCTCTGTCGTTCCTGATTTCAGCGAAACTGATTCCATAATCAAATTGGTTCCAGCAAATTATAGGTATTATCTTAATTTTGAACATGAATCATAAACCATGGGTAACTTTTAGCATAGGCCTATATAAACCTTATTTTAGTTGAGAAAACCTTGATTAGAAAATATAAATGATGTGTGAATTACTAGGGCGGAAGAGGTACCCAACCTACTAGTCTAAGAAAAAAATAATCAATACTTTTAATGAATAAGGTCTAAATGGCCTACTTCACATTTGCACGGCTTAGGGGTGGCCTGAAATGAGAGCTACGCGAATGTGAGGAACGCCCCCTTGGCCACAAAGATGATTAAAATGTACCCCTGTTTTCCTACATTAGCGTGGATGGGGGAACAGAGGCTAAAGCCTCAATCCCCAAAAGTCAAAAGTTTGCATCAATGATTGGCCTAATCGGTCTACTTCACATCGGCACAGCGTAACGCTATTGGGATTTGCTTGAGGAGCCACTTTTGACGGAGAAAGAGGGGGCGTTTTGTCCCAACACTCATTGTAGGTCGGACGGGGTACCAAACATACCTGTCTGTGGAAAAAAATTCGATACTTTTAATGAATAGGGGGCTCTAATTGGCCTACTTCACATTTGCACGACTAGGGGTGGCCCAAATTGAAAGCAAGAGTAGCATTTATGAAATTAAATACTGACGATGTGGAACTCAAGTACATTCTCAATATATACAAAACTGCGGCTGTTTAACTCTCTTGTTAAATCTGTACTTTTGTATGGTTGTCAAATATCCAAAGGGCTGGCGTCATCAATTCTTAGACGTACATTCGTACATGGAGATAATTCTGTTAAAACCAATTTATAAAACTTAAATATAACTTCAAGTCATAAACAATCATAACAATGTAACAGACAATTAAAAGATGGATACATTTATGTTCAAATGTTACAGGAGAATTTTGAAGATCAGATGGCCATATATAATATCTAACGATGAAATACTGAGAATCACTAAACATGACAAAATCAGCACTGAAGTAAAAAGAAGAAGGTGAAGGTGGATTAGTCATGTGATGCGCATGGGCACTGTTAAGCACTGTGTGACAGCTATGACGTGGAAACCAGATGGGAGAAGGAAAGTTAGTCAACCTAGAACGACCTGGAGAAGGACAGTCGAGAAGGAGAGGAATGTGATGGGATGGTTGTCGTGGACAGAAGCCAGACAAGTTGCAAATAATTGATTCCAGTGAAGAGATGTGCAGTGCATCCTTATGGGCCAGGAGGCCTAAGAGACTAGGTGAGGTAAGGGGAAATGTGACGGACGCCCCTTTGGCCACGAAGATGGTTGAAATGTGCCCCTTTTTCTACATCGGCGTATCCACGCAATTTGCTCAACAAAACAGTCAAGTAACCATTCTTGCGTCCTGCTAGTATCGGACACGGCGAGACCAATACAGTTTCCAATCCTCTTTCTGCTCAAACTTGACATTTGCTGACTAGTTGACTAATATTAGAAGAAAAAAAAAAAAAAAACACAGGATTACATCACACCCACGTCCGCCAAACTGCATCAGCATCCAAACCCAGCGTTCCGACTACGTCAAATTGAGCTGCATTACAACTCAAAACAATCTAATGCATTTCCCCATTTATCTCCACCAACACACCCATTTCCCTGGCATCCGCATACCACCCCGAATACCGCGGAACGCTCCACATGCACCTGACATAAACCAGGAAGTTTAGGGTTAAAAGAAATCAGTGTTTGACCTCAAAATGCACGTTAGGTTTTGAAATTTCACGGCTAAGGTCTTAAAATTCTGCGTTAGGGTTAAAAGAAATCAGTGTTTGACCTCAAAATGCACGTTAGGGTTTGAAATTTCACAGCTTAGGTCTTAAATTCTGCGTTAGGGTTAAAAGAAATCAGTGTTTGACCTCAAAATGCACGTTAGGATTTGAAATTTTACGGCTTAGGTCTTAAAATTCTGCGTTAGGGTTAAAAGAAACCAGTGTTTGGCCTAAAAATGCATGTTAGTGTTTGAAATTTCACAGTTATGTCTTAAAAAGAATGGGTGTTATGGTTTAAAAAAAATCAGTGTTGACTTAAAAATGCATGTTAGGGTTTGAAATTTCACGGCTTAGGTCTTAAATATCTGCGTTAATATTCAAATAATTAATGTAAGGCTTAAAAATGCGAGTTAAGGTTGGAAACTTTAGTGTTAGCTTACACACCCCACATTAGGCTTTAAAAATCAAGCTTCAGCTTAATTTTGGCCACATTTTGACCAAAAATCACATTGTTTGTTATATTAGTTTACTTTAAAACGGATGCGGGGGAGTGTTGTGGAAGGATGAGGAAAGGGAGGGGGAGGGGGGGGGGATGCGTTAGCCCTTAACTTGCTGTATCTTTAAATATTACATGAATCTTTCACAAATTGTGCAAATATCACATAATCTGTACCAAAAATTTTAAAGGAGAAAAGGGCATTTTTTCTCCATCCAACAATTTTCACAGTATGATATAATGACATTTTTCGATATTTTTATATATATAAATTTTTGCCATTAATGTAAATTACACAAAACTTTTTTGAAAAATTCAAAATATTCAAGCATTTTGCGAAATCTTTAAAAGATGCATGATTATCATGTGACAACAGCAACACATAAAGACCTGGCCCCCATTTTTTTTTTCTTTTTCTTTTTTAAGTTTTTAAACAATTTTAACATATTTAAAGATGTCCAATTGTCACGTGACGGCAACAAATAACTACCTATACGCCATGAAGAAAAAAAAAACTGTTTTCTATAGTTTAAAGAGACAATTTCGTCCCAGTTATATTCGTAAAATTGTGATATTCATACCTTTATCTTACATACGGGTGTGGATTGTTTCTTATTAAGTATTTATGTACAGTGTGCATGGTCACTTCCGCGGTAGGTATTGATTGGTTGTCCTTATTTGGGTAAGATCAATCAGAAACGCTGGCTGTTATTGTATATTACTGCCCATGAGAACACAATATCTTGCCTTTAAGATTTTAAAATAAAAAATATGCAGAAATTACAATTTAGAACCAATCGAAGAACCAATTTCAAAACTGTGAACAATATCTGCGAAGGAATGACAAATCAATTAATTCACTTTTTGAAATTTTCTTCTGGTATCTATTGAGACTGATTTGTAGCCAAATATCCTTTCAAAACTGAGATATTTATACAAATTTCACCGTAGCTAAAATAATCAAGAATGTTTAAAATACCTTAAAATATGACCAATTTTTACGTGAAGACAGTTGACCTGCCGAAAACATTTTCTGATTTTTATGATTTACACAATTTAAACATATTAAAAGATGCATAATTGTCACGTGACGGCGACACATAATGACCTGCAACAAAAGGTCAAAAATAACAATCGATCTATTATTTTTTAAATTTTCAGCATTTAATAAGAGGTGCCTGCTGCCTTGAGCTGGCAAAGACCTATCGCAGGATAAATAGGCCTTTAAATATTATGGGATCAACATGTTTCTTCACATGTCACTCTCCGACCAATTCATACTAGTGGAGTGCGTGGCTATACATTTCGCCGTTGTCTCTCATTCGCGAAGTCTACGTAACTTTTTTTCGACAGAAAATTCAACTAATCATTCCCGCATCCTGTGATTCTTGGACATGGTGTGATCTCTCTAGTTTTCAATCCTCTTTCTGCCCATACTTGGCATTTCCCGCCCAACCCTTTAGTATTAGAAAAACCTACCCTTTAGTATTAAAAAAACCCTACCACCCCCTCTATTTCCCATTTTCTCCGCCCCTACAACTTCCAGCAACACACCAATTACCTGCAATCATGCTCCACGCGGCCAGGCGTGGTCCTCATCCTCATCCCATTACGACGCCCCAGCCCTCCAATGGACGGGCAATAGCAGTTCCAATCGCATATCCCCCGTAATGAGGCGCATGCACAACATTTGGTCTGGCGTGAACAAACCCATTTCTGACACTTCGCCCCGTGCGTGAATATTCACGCAAACAGCACTGTAGTACTATTAGGCCCACACAGACTTACTACAAACAAGCCAACATGCCCGCCCAACGAGCGAAGCTCAGAATGACACTGGAATACCCACTTTAAACCCACGAAAAGGGGCCACAACTATCTAATCGAAGTTATGTGATCTTTATCAAACTTTTCATCATCTTTACAACTCTCTGATTAGCCCTCTTACCCCCCCCCCCCTCTTGCCCCATTCCCCTGTAATCCCGTAACGGTGTCACAATGAATGGATTGATTTTCTTTTTAACTTTATAAGTACCGTACAAGGCAATCAAGGTAGCAGGCAATCAAGGTAGCATATAACTAAACATCTGTACCATTGAAACTTATGGTACAAGCGACCAGTTTGGGATACTTTTCCAACCAGAACACGAAAAATTGGGATATTCTGTGATGTACAGTATGTTGTGTGACACAAACCCACCCAACCATACGTGTGTAGACCCTACAACTGGTGACGTATCCATAATCCTATATAACTGGTGACCACTCACCCATACATGTGTAGACCCTACAACTGATGACGTGAGCGTAATCCTATACAACTAGTGACCAATCAATATACAACACACATATGGGATGACGGTATTATGAAATTAGGTTACACTCGTATTTTCAACTTATACAGGTGACATGTACCAAAATGCAAAAATACAGAACTAGAGTAGTGTTTTAGTCATAATAATTTTGAAAACAGCCATTTTTAGAAGTAAATACAATCGAGGACGTCATCGGTTGTGTGCGTGTCATCGCTTTGACGGTGTGTAAACATACGAATGTCATCAGTTGATGGGTCCCCCCCACCCCAAAAAAAAAAAACACATTTCAAGATAACACTCCGGCACGTAGTAGACTCCGTACAAAGATAATCCCCATATTATCCGATTTACTTAAGATGCATCAGATTAGCACAACACAATAACAATATATGACTAAGTTGGCAACATGATTTTTAGCAAAACATATTTAGAATGCAACACATATACCAAATGTCTTACATTTCATATATGTTCGGAAAGGAGGGTGGGAAAGAGTGGGGAACTAAATCGCCCCCTCCTCCTTCCGCGATGTTTTATCCTGAAACAAATTTCAATATTTGATGACGAAAGTTAAACGGCGACGGAAGTTAAATTTTCGACGGTCAAATCCAATTTATTTTCCATAAAAAATATTGAGATAAAAACTGAAAACATATCAGGGTTTTGGTCGCCCCCACCCCAACCCCACCTTTTATTTTATTTTGGGCGCTGGATGATTGTTAGATGGTTTAAGTTTATTGGACAAGCATCATCATCATTATCCAAAAAGTGTAGGCCCTGGGACAAGAGACAAATGTTTCCCAAATTGTATTAAAGCTTTTAAATTCTACTGAAAGGTTCCCCCCCTCCCACCTTCCTTGGAATTACGGCCCTGTGATTGGGCAAAATGTGTTCATACATCTTGGATGGTGAACGCCCCCTCCCCCTCTCCACCTTTGATTTTTTTCCGGCGCTGCTGGATGATTGTCAGATGGTATCAGTTTAGTGGACAAGCAACCAGGGCAAGCATCATCATCATTATCAAAAAAGTGTGGAAGGACAAGAAGCAAATTTTCCCCAAATGTAACTGAATTTTGAAAATTCTACTGAAGGGTGTCCCCCTGGGAATTACGGCCACGCGGTTCGGCAATGATGTGTTCATGCATCTTGAATAGGTAGTAATGAAAGAAGCAACTCAGTACAGGAAGTATAACAAACTCAAGACAACACGTCCGGCCCCTGTGCATAACTGGGGGGTTCGCGCACCCACCACATGCGTTTGCCCTCAAGCTCAACATACTCCTACCCCTAGAAAATATTTTCTTTTCATCCATTATCAACATAAAACCTATCCAAATAACGAAGACGAAAACTGATATGAAATTCGTATTCTTATTTAAATATTTCGTTATGGAAAACGTTATAGGCTATAACGTACCGAGCGGAGTCGTTCGGCGATAAAATATAAAGCAAGTGGACCTTGGTTTTTTGGCCTATGAAATAATACTCGAGCCGTTTGATAAATGACAAAATACACAAAAAACACTATTTGAAGTAGATCCAACGGAACAAAAAGTTCCAACGGAACGAATAGGGCCTATATTTGAAATATACACAGGGGGCGTACCTTAAGGGGGGTGTGACACCCCTAGAATTTTTTGTTTGTTTGGACAATTCCAATTTTCGTCGGGTAAACAGGTGGCTTAGTATTTTAAAAAATGTTGGAAAATTAATATGGTTATATCTTTATGCTTTTTGTTTCTTCGCAAAATACAAAATACTTTTGAAAATGTTTTGGATAAGATCATACTTTTTGCTCCCTTACCCCCACCCCCTCCCCCACCCCATCTCTCTCTTAGCCGGGCAGAAATGTAGAATAGTGGGTGCACTTGTACACTGGTATTAGAGTATATCTCAGTCATGCCCGACTAAGCTGAATATCCGAATCATATCCTCTCGACCGCCGACTCAGTACATGATGCTAACGACATCATACTGAACATGGGCACTTAGTCGGGCAGAGATATAAAATGTCAGATGCACTGTTTAAATCGGAGACACTTCTCAATCATGCCCGAATCGTTATATCAGAATCATGTCCGCCTGACTCGGCATCATGCCGACAACATCATACTACAGTGTACTAGGGTACTTGGTCGGGCATAGATATGTTGGATGCGGGGTTGGATGTCTGTTATGTACTGTTTGAATTAGAGATACATCTTAATCATGCCTGAATCGTCTAGATAATAGAATCATCTCTACTCGACTTGGCATGATGCTGATTGGGTTTGGGTTGTGCAACCTCAGGAGACGTATATAGGAAAAATGCCAGCCCACACACGTCTAAAGTCAAGAGCCATTTTTCAGTTTGTGGACGAATTTGTAGGGAAGATTTCTCTTCTGCCTGACGGTGTTAATGGTAACCCAAATGCTTATTAGAATTTGATTTTTTTCTTTTTTTCACCAATTACATTTCAATTCTTTGTCTTGATTTTAAGCCACTTTGGGGCAAAATTGTTGTTAAGACCAAGACTTCACCCTTCTGCCCTTGTGCCCCACAATTTTGCAGGGGAAATTTCACGATTTATCAGTTTGTGTTGATTTTCAGACATCTTCATACCAGGGATTCGTCCATGAACCCGACAATTTTGCCCAAGATTGATCAATTTCAGGGGAAATTTCTCCTACTGTGCTATGCCTGTTTATAAATTGTAACCTAAATGTTTATCCAGTTCTCTGGGTAGATTTTGACATTCGTATTTGAAATCGTCCTCTTTTCATCACTTACACTTTGGAATTTTGTGTTCATTTTAAATCATTTTTCGGACATCAAAAAAAAAAAAAAAAAAAAGGTTCAGCGCTTCCGGAGCCTCGCCCCTGGACCCTTTCCAAGGCTTCGCTCATGAGTCCACAATTTTGACCAAATTTTCTCAGTTTTTGAGGGCAAATTTCTCCTCTGCCTGTTTCGAAATGGTACTATGTTTACTCGAGGAGATATTAAAGGCCAGTTGTCGTTTCTAAACGTACGAGGTAAATGAAATTTAATTCCTGTGTTTTGATTAGTCGAAACACAATGGTACAATGTACACTTACTTACATTAATAGGCCAATCAGTATCGCTTGGGAATAAATTGTACGCCACCACATTTTAATCACGATGAGTGGCCTTTAAGAATAGAATCTAGAATTGTCTTCTTTTCATCACTTTCAAATTTTGTTGATTTTAAACCAATTTGGGCATCATAATTAAGAATTATTCAGATTGACTTCGCCCTAAACCTAAGGTTCCAAGCAGGTGCGTATGAACTGGGGGCAAGGGGGTCAAGGCCTCCCCCTAAAACAACTTTTTACTGGGGGGATACAAGCACCTTTTTTGTCCTTCCAACTGACCAATAATGAAGTTTATAACAAATTTATTTTGACGAGATTCCATGAAATAATTTTTGGAAAATTTGCTTTAATTTTCGTGCAATTTCCTTAATTTTCGGGATTTTTTTGTTCATTTTTCGAGAAGTTTCTATCAATTTTCGGGAAATTTCCTTTCCTTTTCGTAAACTTTCTTAATTTTCGTAAAGTGGGCTTAAATAATTGTGCAATTTCCTTCATTTTGAAGAAATTGTCTTTAATTTTCGTAAGATTTCCTTCAATTTTCGTAAAATTTCCTTCATTTTCGTGAAATCTGCTTCAATTTTCGTACAATTTTCTTCATTTTCTGGAATCAATTTCATCAGTTTTTGAGTTGCTTTCATTTAACGTGAAATTTGTTTTAAATTTTGTGCAATTTCTTTCATTTTTGATCAATTTTGTGCATTTTCGGGAAATTTACTAGAATTTTTGTGCAATTTCCTTCATTTTTGTAAAATTTGTATTAAAGTTTGTTCATTTTCTTTAATTTTTCTTCAATTTTTGGGAAATTTACTTCATTTTCGGGAACGTTTCTACAATTTTTAGGAAATGCGAAATTTAACCAATATTTCCAGTAAATTAAAAACCATCTCCTCCTCGACTCCCGCCTCTCCCCCATATTTACAAATAGTTTTGGGACCGTGGTGAGAGACTTGTGGTCTTTCCTTCAATTTTCGTGAAATTTGCTTCCATTTTCGAGAAATTTCCTTCATTTTAGGGATATTTTCTTCAATTTTTGGGAACTTCTTAATTTTCTGCTTTTTTTTTCTTCTGATTTTTTCGGGAATTTCACCAAAGCTGCTATGCCGCTGGACCCCTTGCATGGCTTTCTCCCTTGATTTGAAACACTGATTTTAAGCAATTTCCTAAACGGTGCCATCTAAACAGTGCATGCCAATTTAGAGCTGCCAATCGTTAATGCATTTTTTCCGGGGGGCGGCGCCAAAATGCCCTTCCTCTAGTGAAACATGATCCACCACGCCACTGAGCATCCAAATGATCCATGATTCTGCCCAGCGCCACGATTCCATGAAAATCTAAAAGTTCATAAAACGGAACAGTGCTAATATTGTTAAAACACACAAGTATACGAAGTCTGGAAGTAGGGAATACCTCATTAATCCTAGGCTATTAAAGCTTTCTTTGGGAAATGGAGGCATGATCAGAAATAGGGATTTTATTGAGCTTCAAGACAAATTGGCACGAAAATCAATACTTTTGAGATGTCACAATACGTATTGAAAAGCATCAGAATGTGGACTTGTGCTGTCCCCACATTGCATGCAGAGGGCGATAATACATAACTGGTGCTAGGACAGTAGTTTTAGAGATATCCCTCACCTCCCAAACACACACTGTGCGTGCATCTATGCGGTGCTGCCCAGTAGATTTTAGTGCAGGCACACATTTTAAAATTCATATCATCCTTTCCAGCAATATTTCTGAGTAATGAGATATCACTTTCTGGGTTTTATAAATTATCGGATCTACGAAGTTTGCGAACTTAGATGCTGCATGACCTACATTTTTGTTGAAAAGCAAAAAAAACTATCATCAGCTATTTCGGGGTCGAAAAGCAGCATGAAAATTTCCGAAAGAAAGCGTTAACACAAAATTGATATTTCTCTTGAAATTTCAGGCCAGAGGGTGAGAGGAGGAGAGGCGAGGGGATAAGGGCGGGGGGATAAGGGCGGGGGGGGGATTCCCCTTATTTCCTCTATATGGCCGCGCGTGCTCACGGCATATTAAACGTACACACATATTAAGCAAAAACAGAATCCTCACCTTTTTGGTAGTTCTGCTTGTTCCAAGACTCAGCATGATGGGGTAAACATCCCATGCCAATTGGGGATTATGGAGCAACTCTTTTTTTGGACGAATGTCATCAAATTCAAGAGAATCAATTCACAAAAGGTTATCTTTAATCATATACAGTGTGGCAAAACTTCCCGGGCATGTAGGTGCATGAAGGGAACAATTCCCAGGGCCCTTTAAACGGCCAATTGCGCCCTTTATGGGAAAATATGAGTTGCAAAGACTGAAAGAGTTTTGAATGCTTTTTTACATGCACAAATAAGGACACACCCACACTGTCAAATTAGGTTATAAGCAACTTTTATCAGTTTGAAATTTAAAAAATATACTTCCAAGATTGAAAAAATATGCATTTCCATCAAGGCATACCAGCGATTTTGAACTTTTAATCTTGCGCCCTTGAGGCATTTCTCTATATGGCCAAGCAGGGGAAGAGTATAGCAAAGGGCGATATACAAGGTAGAAGGACCGTAATTCTCATCCATAAAGGAGAGAGTGGGACACGATTCAGTTTAATTACTGGTACCGCCCGATTATCATAAGACTTTGGAGACTTGTATCATATTATGGTAAAATCTCGCAAAGAATATTACAGTTGAGGGCTCATATTATTTCAACCTACAATCCCAGACCAAATGAATTGAAACAAACTAGCGATCCGTCTTATTCACATAAATTGTAAACACTTGCGATCCAACCCCACTCCCATTTTAATGCTGGGCCTTTAAGGACCCAAGTGTTTCTACCAGTAAATATAAATATTGAAGTTTTGTCTTGAAACTTTGATCTACTTTTGTCGGCGACGGCAGCTCACCTTTATACACGGTTACATTTTTGCCAACCAAGCTTTCATTTTTAATGTTTTGAGGTTCAGGCATGTCTAGGGATCATAAATCACTTTGCTCGACCTGCCAGTGTCTGGACCTAAGAATGGGGGTTGTTTTAAACGAACATCATTAAGGGTAAAAATAGGCTTTAGTTGTTGAGCTATGTAGGGCTACAATTTATGCAAGATTTCAGGGCGTAGCCAAAGGAAGGGGGAGCCACAACCCTCAACTTTGTGGTCGTCAGCAAATTGAACAAGCTTGTAGGTAAAAAGGAAAAGGGAGAAGAAAAAGAAGAGAGAAAAAAGGAAAGAAAAAGAAAGAAGAGGAAAACGAGAATAGAATTTTACTTGTATCAATAAATTACATCACATATGTAGTAGCGTAAGAACCGGGGGCAATAATTTTATTGGAGGACCAAGTACCCAATATAATGAAGGTCTAAAGAATTGATTTTGAAGAGTCAGATTCCATGTATGGCTTCTTTTCTTCCGAAGATCTTCAATTTTTGGGAAGTCTACCCTTCAATTATTGTAAAATTTCCTTTATTTTTATAACTTTGCATCAATTTTTGTGTAATTTCCCTAATTTTTGAGAAATTGTCAAGTTTTGAAAAGTCTCTATCAACTTTTGGGAAATTTTCTTCAATTTCGGGAAATATTGCCAAATTTCCAATAATTTTATGTTTGTTTGTTTGATGGGAGTTTAACAGCACCACAACAGCAAGGGTCAAATTGTGCCTGGGAGGTTAGATCATTCCAGAGGTAGGAGGGAGAGTTAACAGGGGAAGATTGAGAAAAACATGAGAACTAAAAGCCAGAAAGCTGGGATCGAGAGAGGTGTATGGGTGGAAAAAATAATGTAGAGAGAGGGGGTGGGGAAGGAGGACTAAACATGGTTGTAGAGGAAGGAGGTGTTTTTGTGTGTGGAAAGAACTCGGCTACCGAGTTGTGGGCAGCGTAGGAAGCTCTGGGAAGGTTGTACAGGGGGCAAGCAAGGATAATGCGATGGACTGTGAGGGTGCAATGGCAATTGTTGCAGAGGGGTGGGAGGAGCCAGTAAGGAGGTGGGAGATGAGTAAGATGGGTGTGACCTATTCTAATGACGTGGAGTTTGTTATCAATTTGGTAATGTGGGCGTAAGTGACAAGACACGGGAAAGGTTGTTTAGCAGCTGCATCAGCCCTGTCATTGCCAGTGGGTTTGATCAGAATGGTGGGCTGGATGAAGTAAGGACAGTGGCGTTTGTTATCAACTTGAAGGAGTCCCATGAGGTTTGCCAGCGGCAGCAACAGCTGTCTTGTCGCCTTCCTTGGAGCCATAAAGAAAGTGACAAGCGGTTTGATGTCAGAAGAGGGTTTTTTTGGAAAAAAGGTAAGGGGAAGGGTCAGGGCAAGTGGTGGGCTTGATGCCGAGATGGAGAAGGTCTAATTTGATGTGTAAGCTGAAGGGAGGGGATAGCAGCTGCATCAGCCCTGTCATTGCCTGGGATGCTAACATGGCTGGGTATCCAGAAGAAAATTTTTAGGAGAGCATGACTGTTCGCATCCCAAGTGGTATTGGAGAAGGTTGAAGGAGCTGTTGCAATTCTGTTTCAGGTTGGTGATGTGTTGTTTGTAGAAGACTTGTGGTCTAGAGTTAAACCCAGGAACTTAGTGTGGTCAACTTTAGGGATGCGATTGCCATTAAGCATGAGGTTCGGGTTGGGGTGGAGGTTGTTGAAATGACAGAAGTGCATGCAGACTGTCTTGTCTTTGGAGAATTTAAAACCGTTGTTGTTGCACCAGGCTTGCAGCTGGTTGAGTTGAAGCCTATTTTCGACAAGAGGAAAGCTTGGTGGAAGTAGAAGATGGTGAAGTCGTCCACGTAGAGGGCATGTTTGATGTTGGGACCAAGGTTGTCCGCTATGTCGTTAATGCTCAGGTTGAAGAGAGTGATCAATAACTTTATGTGTTGTGATTAACAATAAAAGTTTTCCCATATCTTCTCTTTATAAATATATTTGTCAATTTCTCATTAAAAAATCTTCCTACTATTAAGCATGTAACGTTTTATTTTTGTAGTCCAAAAGCGCATGAATTTTCCCCAGCATTTTTGCAGTCCAAAAGCGCACAAATTTTCCACAGCATTGTTGCAACTTCCGGGACTTTGCACGTGAACCCCACCATGGGCACTCAAGAAGGCCCTGGATTTTGTGCTCAGACAGTAGCCGATGCATAGCAACAGCTTGTCTGCAATATTTAATACCTGCCCTTTAACAGGACCACTGATGCTCTTGTCATAAAGGAAAACAATTGTGTTTAATACAGTACAAGTGAACACATTGAAAAGCTTAGGAGACATACAATTCTGGGGCAAATAATCCTCTATCATTGTGCTGGAAAAAGAACACATATGTGCATATATGTTCTCCTTCCTTTCACTCCTTGTCATCATCGTTTTCTCTCAAAGCTTTATTCCTATATTAAAAACATGAAAAGCATCCTTAGACTACAACTAAAGTGTATATTTTTCTCCTTGAAAATCAGGAAATCTTGACTTTCCAAAAAAGGGTCCTTGAATTTTCAGGAAGTTTTCTTCAATTTTCAGGAAATTTTCATTTCATCATTTGAGAGATTTCTTTAATGTTTGAGAGAGTTTCTATAATTTTCAGAACACTTACTTCAATTTTGGAAAATTTCCATCATTTTCAGGAAATTCCTTAAACTTTCAGGACATGCTGACAAACTGTTATCAAAATTTCCAAAAAATGTCCTTCAATTTGACCCTTGTTTTCCCTTATGTCAATAATTCCTCTATTTTACTTCCCAATTGGGTAGGGGGAGAGGGGAGAATTTAACCCTAACCCGCTTGCTACGCCTCTGTTTTCCCTTATGTCAATAATTCCTCTATTTTACTTCCCAATTGGGTAGGGGAGAGGGGGAAGAATTTAACCCTAACCCGCTTGCTACGCCTCTGGACAGTGCGTGCCAATTTAGACATATACATCTGTTTTAATCTTATGATTAGATTTCATATCCAATAAATTAAAATAATCTTTTGCATGATAACAGAAAACCTAAGAAAAGACAAGAAAATATTATCATTCTATATTCAATATTTATTCTCATGCTCCATACAGAAGCTGTAGAGATTCTCTGATAAGTTTTCTTTTGTTATTTCATCAAGGAAAGTTGTAATATCACATGAGTATTCTTTCAATCTCTTCTACAATTAAAACTCTTAAATAAGAAAATTTCCAACTTCATCAAAAACTTTTCACCTCACTCATACATTAAAAACAAGAACACCCCCTAAAACTGGTATCATCTAGATTTCAAAAACGAAAATAAACCCTGGCGGAAATGTATTTGTGGAAAGACCTATCTTTCATACTCAAATTTTGCTTTCATGCTGACTTGTTCCAGGCTTTTGACGAACAAGGTGCTGTGAAGACACAGAAATAAAGAAAAAAAGTGGAATGTAGCTTGAACTACAAAGGTGTAGCTTTGGTGAGAGCTGCGTAATCTCCTAACATAAAAAAATGCAATGACAGAAATAGTAACTACAGTAATCCTTGTCGTTTTATCTTAAGAGACACTTTGCGGAACGGAGTGAATGGTTGAAATTTTGAAAACGGTTTTTAAATTGCGAAGAAGTGGAATGTCTTTTTCTGACCATGTTTAGATTGTAAATAGTAAGAGACATCATGTATAACAGCAGATCAAGTTGGAAAAGAAAACGGAAAGTGTACTACTAACAAGAGAATAACGACACTTTTCACTGTGCGATGCCAATACAATTTAAGCACATGGACACCATTTACAAAAACAACAATTGTGCCTGAGAGGTTAGATCATTCCAGAGGTAGGAAAAAAAGAAAATAGGAGGAGTCTGAGAAAAGTACGAGCCAGGAAGCTGAAATAGTTGTAATTCATTTCTACTCATGTCAGACCTACACAACTGCAATAAGACATCTGCGATAAATGTTACGCTTTGAAACATTGATTCCTTTACTTCCAATGAAACATATTGAGTTCCACTGGAATGCTCATGGTTTTGAAAGAAAGCAGCTAGTCAATTTGGAAGAGAATGTTTTATTGAAGTACAGCCCTCAGTTCTTTTATTTCACTATTACATTTTTGAAGTAAAAATATAAATCTCTTTTTTAGAATTTCTATCATGAATTCTTGCTTGCACACATCCATCTAAATCACTTATAATCATTCTGTTGCAGATTAGTGTTCCTATTCCAAATTAAATATCAATTATAAAAAATCACACTTCTAAAATTGTTCAATTAAATTTCATATCTATACTCTAATTATTTTTATTTGAATTTAACGGCAAATGAAAAAAAAAAAACTTGAGGGAATTTTTCAAACAAATTTCTAATTAGATCAGTTGATAATTGCAAATTTTTAATTCAGATCAACTGATCATTGGAATTTTTTGAATTCAATAATAAACATATTGAAATGATAAATCCATGGAAAATAAAATCAGATTAAAAGTGGTACTTCAATCAACAGAGATCAATTGATGTTTATTTCATTCTTCTAAGATATCAAAAAGAAGCTTCATATCAAAGAAAACAACACAATCTTTCCTCCTCCACTTTCATCAAAATGTTATTTCTGGTAAGAAAATTATCAGTCCTATATTAATAATCCAGGAACAAAATCATGAAATTAAAAGTAAATTTTGGGAACAATATCCTAATTCTTAAAGGAAATGTAGATTCTCTCCTCCTCATGGTTCTAACTCTGGCCTTTACTCTGTGTTTTATGCTATACCCAATAATGCTTGGAATGCCAAAGACAAAGACAAAATTTGTGCAAAATAAGAGAAGAAAGTGAGATTTCCTATATTAGAAACCTTCCTGGGACCTGTCCACGTGATTAATGATGTTCTTGACCTGCACGAAACTGACCGGATTTGCCAGCTTGACTCGGCGCATGAATTTCTGATGGAGGTTGTGCCGCAGCTGGGCACGCTGTCTGTCCAATGTTTTGTGATTGGCCCAAAATTCGTCAATTTCCTCTGGCTGGAGTTTGCTTTCTTCGTCGCTTGACAAATGAGTGTCCTGCAGGATTGAAAGAGGCGCAACAAACATGTGTTAACGGTCTATGGACAGGTACAACAGTTTTCTGTTCAACTACGTACCGATAACCCGGTACCGATAGTTAAGTAATCAAAGTTTTCTGTTCAACTACGTACCAATAACCCGGTACCGATAGTTAAGTAATCAAAGTTTTCTGTTCAACTACGTACCGATAAGCCCGTACCGATAGTTAAGTAATCAAAGTTTTCTGTTCAACTACGTACCAATAACCCGGTACCGATAGTTAAGTAATCAAAGTTTTCTGTTCAACTACGTACCAATAACCCGGTACCGATACTTAAGTAATCAAAGTTTTCTGTTCAACTACGTACCAATAACCCGGTACCGATAGTTAAGTAATCAAAGTTTTCTGTTCAACTACGTACCAATAACCCGGTACCGATAGTTAAGTAATCAAAGTTTTCTGTTCAACCACGTACCGATAAGCCCGTACCGATAGTTAAGTAATCAAAGTTTTCTGTTCAACTACGTACCAATAACCCGGTACCGATAGTTAAGTAATCAAAGTTTTCTGTTCAACTACGTACCAATAACCCGGTACCGATACTTAAGTAATCAAAGTTTTCTGTTCAACTACGTACCAATAACCCAGTACCGATACTTAAGTAATCAAAGTTTTCTGTTCAACTACGTACCAATAACCCGGTACCGATAGTTAAGTAATCAAAGTTTTCTATTCAACCCCATACCGATAGCCCCATACCATTAGTTGAGTAATAAAGGTTTGAATTTTTTTTAATACATTGAAAATATGTGATGTATGAATAGGAAAACATGCTTTTGCTTCTCATTAAACTTCTTCCCTTGAATTCAGATATTGAAAATTATCAGACTGCCTTCTCCTGCTTCAGGTTGGTTGGGGTATGGTAAAGATCAAATCCCTTTCATTAGAATTATCTTCCCTCTTTTAAAGAGAAATGGCAGAGGGTTAAAGAAACAATGGATTTACAAAAGCAAATAGAGCCTATGTCCCGTTCATACATCACAAGAGTAACACAACAAATTAGCAAATTTGCCCATATTTGTACAAACATCTTCAAAAAGCTGCAAAGTGGTCAATTTGTAATCCATTTTAATAAATTGTTTTGCTTTCTTCATGTTTTTAGTGGATTTTAAATCACTTTAGCTAATGTTCCCTCTACCTGTCCATATACCTTTAATGGAGCATAAGACACCATTTACATCAATCTTGCTCAACTGTTTCCGCTTCCTCATATTACAGTGGGGCAATTATCCAAGATCAACATTAAATCATTATAGTGCTAATGTTACTGTAATTTTTGCATGGGACATAATGAATTTCCTTGAATTAAATAAATATCACTTGCTTTTATAGGGTTAACTTGGGTTTTATGATCATTGGATAAATAATCAAACTCAAGTACCACATTTGCATAGTAGAAAGTAATTCTAGGGATCAGTCTTAAGTAAGTTTTAGCTAAAGAAATATTCCCATGATTTTAGTAATATTCCCATGGTTTTTGTAATATTCCATGGTTTTTTGTAATATTCCATGGTTTTTTGTAATATTCCCATGGTTTTTTGTAATATTCCCATGGTTTTTTGTAAAATTTTATTTGAAAGAGCATACTTTTAAAGCCAATTTGGTGCAAAAATCAGGTTGATATCATATTTTGTTCAGGAGATATGAATTAAAAAAATATTCCAATTGCATTTTAAAGTTTTTGTACAGTATGATGAATTCGTGTTTGATGTCATAGAGGTACTGTAATTCCATCGCAATTGTTTATGTATTTCTTTGAATCTTAATTGGTTGTTTCTGTATGATCAGAAACAATTTTTCAAAGGTTTTTGAAGTAGGGTATATTTGGCAATGTATAAAAATACCTAACTTTCATTAATTTATATTTCTAGCAGGTTTTAATATAAAAAAAAAGGATGATAGATTTGAATAAAACACATACACTTAGCTTTTGTGGGTACTGTGATGTCATACTGAGCCTTTTCCTATTAATTTATTGCCATTTTTTGCAAACCCTAAAATTTGAATATCTCCTGGTAGGAATAACATGGTTTTTGTACTAAATTGTTAATAAATTTGTTCTCTTTCTTATGAAAGCTTACAAAAAACAAAAATACTTTTTTATTACTGTGAAAATACTAGCTTCAATTAGCTAAATATTGTTTCATACACATCTTTTTAGGTATTTTTGGTATTTAAATGTATGATGACATATAATCAATTACTTGATTTCAGGTCAATAAAACACCATAGCTTAAAATATCATGATTAGACCTTTCATTTCAATTCTTCTCCTAATGTATTATATGTAGTATGTGTAAGACTTGATAAACTAAAAATGCCTAAAAGATTGAATTAGCAAATCTATTAATTACTTATTTAAAGCTCCAAGGAAAGCATTTTCTTGAATATTCACACAACAGAAAAAATGGGTTCCTCACTCGTGATTATCTCATCCAAGACAGAAAAGTATAACAGGGAAAATCATCTTCATAAAAAAATTGCGGTGCCCATGATAGATAAGATCTTTATATTTTTTTTTTTACAGGTGCACTTAAAAGAAGAACCTAAGAGGAAGAAAAAAAAGAAGAAGAAACCTGAAGAACCTGAAGAAGAAGAACCTGAAGAAGAAGAAGAAGAAGAAGAAGAAGAAGAAGAATACAAGCATTTTTAAAGCGCCCTTTCTATACAAGTATATTAAAAAGCGCATTACAAATCTAGCACAAAGCTGTGCTGCCTCAGAAACTAAATAACGAATGACTACAAAAAAAGTAGTGTATGTCACTTATTCCCATTTCACATGTAAAAATGTGTGGAAACATCCATCACACATGTCTTAATGTGAAAAAGTGTGAACCTAACCAACTTTGCTTCACACTGCCAGTCTGTGACACACTTTTCCACACTTTGCCAAGGTATCTACTCACAGGAACGTCACAATTTGAAAACTGCATCAAATACACATAAAAACCTGTACAAATTTGTTCCAATTCCACAGGGTATTCACAAGTGAAAATGTGTGGACTCTTTTTTCCCCTTTGCACACACATATGTTCATTTGTGATAACAAACATTGCTTTTCCACATCTTTTTTTTTTGTAAGGGATATGCAAAAACAACAAAGAATGGAAGGAAAAATTGTCACCTCTAGCATATCTTGAAGGGTGATACGCCACCCCAGGGCATTTCGAAGCTGTCTTTCATTGGAACACTGGCAAATCTTTTTCACTTGGTCATTTTCATCTTGACTACAAGACTGTTTGGACAAGAAAAAACAAAATGTGATGTCAATTGAAACAATATTTCAAACTTGATATCTTAATTAAAACTCATAAACTATTTCTTCTTGCATCATGTTTGTTTATAGAGAATGTCATGCATGGGTGGAGTTAAAATTAATTATAAAATTTCACACCCTCTGAATAAAGGTGCTGAAAATCTTCCCACAAAAAATCGCAACAGAAATAATATTAATGTAGTGAATACATCTTTATATACTTCCCTCTTTCACAATTTAATGTACTTTTCATCACACACTTACATGGGGACATTTTTAGAGCGTATATTTACACATTTACCACATATACTGTTGTTTACTCAAGAAATCTGAAAGAAAAAAATATTTTTAATGATTTATTTGTCTGTGAGTTCCAGATTTTCCCACTATTATACCCATTGGAACCGCAGATTTTTTCCAGCTCCGTGCATGGGTAACAAAATATGTGTATGAATAATATTCCATGCAAGTAATTTATAATTTAGATTTAATTTTGTTATCATCATTGCTTTATTTTATTTTCTGTCTTCTTATTTGATGAATGTATCTATGTCCTACCGAGGCTCTGAAGGTACATTTCAAGTTTTCCGTTTCAAATTGAGTTTTTGTATCGAGATTTTAAGATTTCTACTTTTTTCGTTTTGAAATTCAAACTTTTTGAGATTTTGACTTCTTCAAACCTACCGTATACCACTAAGCAAGTTACAGATCATTGAAACACTGCAAATATAGTTTAAATCTCAAAAACTTGAAATGAAGAGTCGGAATCTCAAAATGAAATAAAATACAAATCTCTACACGAAAAGTCAAAATCTCTAAATGAAAAGTCAAAATCTCTGAACGAAAAGACAAAATCTCGAAACGAAAAGTCAAAGCGTCCCTTCAGAACCACGGTATATCCTTTTGTCCATGTAACATTTCTGTTCTTGAGGAACCTTTGTACACAAGCTTCAAGTAGATTTGTGAGGGTTCTCCTCGTTTTTCAGCACTAGGTTTAAATTAAAAGATGAGCTATCCAACATAATTTAAGCACTATGTATTGTATTATGTTATTGCTCATCACTTTTGTACATATGGAATGTGTTCACTGAATATACTATGAAAAGATTGAAAACAAGTAGGAGCAAATCAAATTAAATACAGAATTCCATGGGGAGGACAAAAAACTGAATGAAAATGAAGAAATTTGTCCTGTAGGATGGAGTTAATATATCCATCTTTTTCTGATGGGTATCACAATCAACCGCTTGCAAACTTAATGGTTTTTGGTATGACAAATTCAAAACAAAATTTGACAGCACTCAAATACTCCCTAAGCTATGTGTCTAATTTGATAGACCATCATCATATCATTATAATGAATACAAAATACAGGGCAACAATAGTCAACTATTACAAAAATATTTGTGTTTGTTTCCCCATGATTCATGCAGAAAATATGTCATTATAGCATCGGTAGACCTCCAAATGCATGCATTCAATATAAAGGTTGCAAATGATAGCCTTATTTTTTTGATAGGTCTTTGGACTCACATGTTGAATGTGCCCATTTGGAATGTTGTCTGAAGATGAACGGTCGCTGCTTTCTCCCGAGAAACCGTGGCAGTCAGCACAAAACATGTGGGGGGAACTGTTCTCCTCCTCTTCATCAACTGTAGATCAATTCAGATGCAAGATGGGATGATAAAACCTAACATTTATAGAAGCTTTAATAGCATTTGAATGTCCTGTTAACTGTCACCAGCCAAATTGGTCGACAAAATTTATTTCAATTTACTTGAAAGAGTTAGTTCAGTGGTCAAGCAAGTCCAGCTCAAATGAAAGAGGACTTAAAAAGAAACAAAATGGTGACGAAAACTTTAAAAAATCTTATTCTCAAAAGAAGATATTCAAGTTTAAAGTTTGGTATTTTTTGTGTAGAAACGACTGAAATTAGACTAGTTGTGATGTCATAACCTCAGATTCCCTAAAGTCTTTATGTATTCTATCATATTTTTTCCTGCAATTTTGTGGCTTAAAAACCATTAAATATGTCAGGAAAGTAGTAAAACAGAATCTTGTAAGGGAAATTATAATTTACCCCCTGAAGAAAGTTGGAGGAAAATAATTCAAGTAGTAAAAAAGTGAAATAAATTTTCTTGAAAAAATATTAACAATTGTTAAGAATGTGAGGATAAAGGCAACATACTTCCATAGTGGACTTACTACACCAGTCATTTTTACACAGATAAGCTAGAGCTTTAACCTTGAATATCTCCTTAACAAAATACTATTTTTGAATGCTTTTTTCGCCATTGTGTTTTTATTGAAGTTCTCTTTCATTTTCATATACAATGGACTTGCTTGACCACTGAACTAATCCTTTAAACATCTTGGTTAATTATCCCAAAGACAACTATTTCACAAAACAATATATGCGCAATTCTAATAACTGAACTAAGAATTTTGGTTCAAACGTCCTTTCTATCCTTTTTGTACTTATCCCTCGCTTCAAGAATTTATAACTTGAAACTTCATAACCCCAGCCTTCTAACCCCCTCTTGTACCCCAGCCTTTTCACCCCTCTTATACCCAGCCTTTTCACCCCTCTTGTACCCCAGCCTTTTTACCCCTCTCATACCCCAACCTTTTCATCCCTCTTATACCCCAGCCATTTTACCTCTCTTATACCCCAGCATTTTCACCCCTTTTATACCCCAGCCTTTTCACCCTCTTATACCCCAGCCTTTTCACCCCTCTTATACCCCAGCCTTTTCACCCCTCTTATACCCCAGCCTTTTCACCCCTCTTCTTCCCCAGCCTTTTTACCCCTCTTGTACTCACCTTGAGCAGCATCGTGGTTACAGAGTGCCTCATTACAAGCAATCTCCGAGCCCTCTCTGGAACTATGGTTGCACTCTTCACCACAGTCCACCCCACTGGAATCGTCCGACTGCTGTTTGGAGTCTGGTGGGTCACCACTCGCTCCGTTTCCCGCCTTGGAATGACCCTTCTTCTTGATGGGACGGTTTTTGTTTTCATCCTCATCAAATGGACACTGTGGCATTTTTAGAAATAAGAGAAAACAACTAATTTCCAGACATTTCTGATTATATTCATATCACCTTTCATTGAGAAAAGTGTATTTCAGTAAAAAATATTACCAAGTAATTAATCTAACCTGACACATACTAAGACGATTTATAAATAGTCAAAGTGTTTCCCACTCACAAACAGTTGACCAACTGTTGATGTTGAATGTAAAGTATCAGGTTGGTGACACCAAATTCATATCAATCATATCAAGCTTTCTAACGGTTAGTTCTCCATTTTTAGGCTGATGTGAAAGTTGGTTCGTTATTGGCAGACATGTTTAAATGGAAAGTACAGCCTTTCAAATTACTACTGGCTGATGGACATTGGCATTAAGTTGCACTAAAACTATGTTGATACACTACATACAGAACATCAGTAAACCCTAATTGTTCTATTTGTTGCTCATAAAACTAGCCTGGTCATACTTTCTTAAAGGCCATCTGTCGTGATTAAAATATGGCTGCATAAATTTTATACGAAAATGATTATGATTGGCCTATCAATGGAAGTGCACATTAGTACCATTGTGTTTCGACGAATCAAAACACAGGAACTGAAATATATTTACCTCCACATTAGAGACGATAACTGACCTTTAATCAAGCCAACCTACGGTAAAAGTTCATACAAATCTGGTTGTTACCCATACACTTCCAATTTATCTGAGAAAATGGTGAATAATGTTCTATATTACTTAATTGAGCCCACTTGTGGTCATCACCGAGATGGTCATACCTGGCATTTTGGGTTATTTTCCTTTTCTTCTTCACAGCAGTTGTGATGGCCATCCATCTCTTCCTGACAGCTGTCACTGGCTGCTTTCACCTTAGCTTCAGCTTTGCTCTTTTTGCGAGCTTTCTTGCGCTGCTTCTTCTGCTCTCGTTTCAGCTGCTTTTGTTGGCCTGCTTGGTTGATCTCCTCACATATAACCTCAATTTTGGTCATACCTTGTTTTGATTCTAAAGCCACCTGAAAAATAGGGGTTCAAAGTTGGTGCAACTTGAATATAATGTGGATAAACACAAGGAAAGTTGTAAACATTGAGGAAAGGGAAGAAATTACAGACCTCAGTGGTGTAGTAGTGCTTTATACAGACCTCCGTGGTGTAGTGGTTAGTTAGTGCTTTGTCCTCTTACCCGCACGTTTCGGGCCCAATTCCTGGTGGGTCTGCAACCAGTGAGTTTACACTGGTTATCAAAGGCCGTGGCCATCTTGATATAATGTCCAGCACTGGATGCTTTCGGGACGTTAAACCTTGCTATGCTATATTCTTCTCAACATGCCACAAGTCTGATGCGAATATGTTACTACAAATGTAAATAAATCTGTGATTGTTTTTGCTTTCTCTCTTTCACCAACAAACCAGTACAAATTATTTCATATCATCCCGTTTTATCTACACACCATAGAGGTCTAGATATTGACAGGATCAAAATGTGCAAAAAATGACAAAGTAATATTCCTGTAGTAAAACATGTGAATTCCATAGAGTAGAACACAATTAAAGAAACATAATGAAGGAAAATAGTACTTTGATATCATGTTGCCTTTAGAAGATATTGAATTTCAAAGATTCACCTATTATGTTTCAACGTCTCAAAGTGACTGGTATATAACCTGGTATACACCTGGTATACACTTGGTATATACCTGGTATACACCTGGTATACACCTGGTATACACCAGGTATACACCTGGTATACACCTGGTATATACCTGGTATATATGTAAGTCAAATTCAATATAATAGTGCAATGTCATAAAAGCAGTGCCATGAAAAGTTTATGTTTTTTTTGGTTTGGTTTGTTGATGTTTACCGGCACCGCGACAGTCAGAGTCAAATGTGCCAAGAGGGTGCTAATAAATAATGGTGTAAGAGTTTGGACAGTGAGGAGATGGAAGGTTTGTAAGGGAGATAAAGGGGAAAAGCTGAATGTGGGAGAAAATTTTAGGTGAAAAGAAATGGGTGTGTAAGGTTTGGTGTAGAAAGGGAGGAGAGAAGGAGATTATATGTGGTGGAAGAGGTTGTTGCGGAGGAAGTTGATGATGTTTGAGGAAGAATTGTTTTCGACTAGGTCGGAGATTGAGGAGAGTGAGGAGAGAAGAGGTCTGGTATAGGGGACAGGTTAAGAAAATATGCTTGATGGAGAGATCAATTTGCAAGTGGGGCAGAGAGGGGCAGGGGAGCCGGATAAGAGATGGGAGTGAGTAAGAGGAGTGGCAGAGGCGAATGCGGGTGACAATGATGTCTTCCCTGTTGTTGCGACTATGCAGAGGTGTTGGTCCCGACTTTGGGTTTAATGGTGTGAAGTTTATTACTGTATTTATTATTTATGTATTTCGTTGAAAAATTAATTTAGTAACAAAAAAAACAATCCATGGAGTTGCTGATCTCATCACCTTAAGCATACAGCATAGTGGGGGAAATAGCTGACAGGTCACTATAGCTCTGTGAATTTTAACCTTGTGACCCCAGAGTCTACAGGACACAAGTTCATGTGCCAAGGTATCATGGTTCAACATAAGGTTGGTATAGGTCTTGCCACTTTTGGAGTTTAAAATTCCATTAATTAACATTCCAAAAATATGGGGGAAAATGAATTAAAGTGGTCACTAGCTCTGTGGCATTTGACCACTTGACCCCAGATTTACAGGACACAAGTTCTATGTACCAAGGTATCATGGTACAACATTAGATTGGTACAGATCTTGCCCTTTTAGAGTTAAAAGTGGTACTAAATTGTACAAATTATTACTACATAATCACCCCCTAAAATCACATATTTGACCTTTGACCCTGACCACCAAAACAACATTTGAAATTTTATTTGTCTTACCCTACCGTATGAAACCATTCATGCTCACATCACACTTACCATTCCATAACTATAGCATAAAATGGTGAAAAGTACCTTTTAAACCCAGTCTACGGGACACAAATTCCATAGTACAACATAGGGTTGGTATAGGTCTTGCACTTTTTTAGTTTAAAATGGCGCAATATTTTGCATAAAAAGCACTTATTTGACCTTTGACCTCCAATTATTTTGAATTTTAGTTAGAATGTTAAACCCTACCCACCTGTGCAATAGGTACAGATACCACGTAATTCCTTCAAAAGATACAGCCATTACCAAAATCTTCTTTTATCTGACCTGTTACTTTGACCTTTGTACCGCAAAACCTTGGGGAGGCAAAAGTTTCGGAACAGGGGTACCCATCCACCAATTTTGGTTCATGTGTGTATTACAGATTTTGAGTTATAAGCGACACATAATTAATTGTTGCATACGCACACACGGACAGACGCAAAAATCACCAAATTTTGTCCTGTTCCAAAAACTTATGGCCTCTAAACCCTAATATGAGGTCATCATATGAGACCTCCTCACGGCCCCCACCAGCCCCCTAATATCAAGGGGGTGGCCATATAGTGTAGGAGGTATCAGCAGTTATTTGCTATTTGCCTATACAGCAAATTGACTACAATATCACATCCCCACATATATTTATATGTGGGTGATGAGAGATAATGAAATTGGTATAACATACCCATATATACATATCTGTTCACATGCTGACTAAATTTTGCTAAAATCAAATGATAAAATGTTTGAATAAATTTCACAAAGATGACTTAGGGAATTTGATGGTGTGATACTGTGTACTGAGGCAATTACCCTGCAATTTTCTCATACTTTAAACTTAAATACCGCATTCGACATATTAAGCACCCCTGCTCTTATAGGTGCCCACCCAACATTTTTTACCTGATAAGATGATTAATATAATTGAAAGACTTTAACCCTTTCTCTATCACACAGCGATAATATCGCCAAACCACCTTTTTCTACAAATAAATTCGGGACCTTACCAAAGTTCTGTATAAGTAATCTCAGTATCATTCGAAGAGCTTAAATAATTCTATCAGAAAAAGTAACTTTTTGATGGTGGTTATGTTGAAGATTTTTAAGAAAAAATTGGGTTGAAATAGAGAAAAATCTAAAAATGCACAAAAATCAATGATTTTTTATTTTCTATTTAACTTACCCAAACTTCAAGATTACACTTTTGCTTCAAAATCAAACACGCAAGTCCTGAGACATTATAGTATTGATTTCTGATTTGTAATTGTGATAAATGACTCCATTATGACCAATTGTGAGGTGCAGTGCCTCAATGGTTAAAGAGTCTTGCTCGTATGCAAAAGGTACTGACAGGGTTCAATTACCGCCGCGATCGCTGCATTGTGTCCAAAATCAAGACACTTTACTTGCTCCAGTCTACTCAGCTATAAAATGAATATCAGCATTGCTGAGGAGTTAACCGCCATAGAAACTAGGAAAACCTGTGGGCTACATGGCTCGGATTGAACTTTAACTTATGACCAATCTACAATTAAAGATATACCTCAAATGCTTTCTGAAGCTTGTGCCTCCCAATGTAAGACAGCAGCTGCCAGGTTTGTTCCTGCTCCTTGACTCTGTGCCAGATGTGATTCAGACGGTTGTAGATAAGAAGACCCATACATGTCAGGATCTCCTCCTGCGCTGCTTCTAGAGTCTTTGCATGTCGCTCTCTCCGCCTGTAACATAACAGCAAATCACACTTGATAGAGCAATGCAGGCATGGAAAATTATACAACCCTTTTCACGAACATGAATTTTTGGGTACTTCTCTTCACGCTGGTGTTTATGAAGCCAGATGACTTATGCCTTCCTTTTGCAAGAGAAAACTGACCATGATGTTTGTGAAGTACGAAGCCCTAAATGATTGTGATTAGTTGCAAAGGGACATTCTTTTATTTATTTTCAATGATCCACTTCCCACTGATCATGATGTACATATTTGTAACTTTTACTCAAACATTTATGCCTCATCATTTAACTTTTAAGAGGGTGGGGCTAGTCTTCAATGGTGCTTAGGCTGAAAAAAGACAGCAAAAATGAAAATAAACCACAGAATGTATTAACTTTAACGTTAGACAATAAAATATCACTTAAGAGGAACTACTGGCATTAAAAATTGACAGATGTTACAGCTGAAATAAACTTTTATTACATATATGTTACATCTATGACATCATAATTTCTTATGTTGCCTATGAGTACTCAGATATTCAATGATTCATTAATTTATTTTTCTTTCTGAAATTGTCATGTAATAAGATGCCACTGGAAATATATTTCTTATAAAATCTTACTTGCCCATACATATTTATTATACTTAAAAGAAAACATAAAAATGACTTTCAAGAGTGTTGTCCAAAACTGGCCATTCCAATTTTGAGCATACTGGAGAGAGGCTAAAAACTTTACTTTAAAATTACCACCCTTCATTCCCTTCTTCTGTAATGAAGTGAAAAAGAAAAATCTGGCTGGGATCATTTCAGAAGTAATTGACAAATTTGGTGAATTTATCCACAATTTTCAGCCAATTTAAAGAAAATTTAGGTTAATTTTTTGAAGTATTAAATTAATCTTTATTCAAACCCTTTACAAAATCGGTTATAAAGGTCAGCCCAACAATTTGTTTAAAAAGCTCCAAACTTTTTTTTGGGAATGATCGAGTTCAGCCCCATTCCCCATCCTCCATAGAGATTAGTCCCATAAGCGCATGATTAGATATTATCTCATTGGGTCCAGTAAAAAAATTTTCACAGAGGTGGCTCCCAATTTAAATTTCTGGCTATGTCGCTGCTTTGAGTACGCTTGTAAAAAAGCACTTTATAATATTAAAGTATTTTTAGAATTATTATTAGTAGTAGTAGCATTCTTAGTAGTATCATCATCATTATTAGAGAAAAAAAAAAAAACTTAAGTTAAAAACTTACATTCCACTTAGGTCTGGCTCTGCCCGAACCACCAGTTTCTCAATAAAATCAGTTTCACTTAGTAGATGGACGTGTTTGTCGTCAGGACAGAATCTAAGGCCCTCAAACAGAATTGGACGGTAATCCTTGTCAGACGGTGGCTCCTCCTCCTTGATCAGTATTCTGAATGCAGTCAAGACTTTATTCTTACATTCGGAACAGAACCTGAATAAGAAAGATATAGATGCTTGTAAGGCCACACGATGATGAGATAAGAGTTTATATTTATACTGAAGTGAAGAAGGGGAAAGGGGTGGAGGTTATAAGTAAAACAGGGTTTGACTTATACACAGTCAATACTTTATTCTTATATTTGGAACAGAACCTGAATAAGAAAGATATAGACGCTTGTAAGGCCACACAATGATGAGATAAGAGTTTATTTTTATACTGAACTGGAGAAGGAAAAGGGGTGCAGGTTATAAGTAAAACAGGGTTTGACTTATACACAGTCAATACTTTATTCTTATATTTGGAACAGAACCTGAATAAAAAAGATATAGATGCTTGTAAGGCCACACAATGATGAGATAAGAGTTTATATTTATACTAAATTGGAGAAGGAAAAGGGGTGCAGGTTATAAGTAAAACAGGGTTTGACTTATACACAGTCAATACTTAATTCTTATATTTGGAACAGAACCTGAATAAGAAAGATATAGACGCTTGTAAGGCCACACAATGATGAGATAAGAGTTTATATTTATACTAAATTGGAGAAGGAAAAGGGGTGCAGGTTTTAAGTAAAATAGGGTTTGACTTATACACAGTCAATACTTTATTCTTATATTTGGAACAGAACCTGAATAAGGAGATATAGACGCTTGTAAGGCCACACAATGATGAGATAATAGTTTATATTTATGCTGAACTGGAGAAGAGGAAAGGGGTGGAGGTTATAAGTAAAACAGGGTTTGACTTATACACAGTCAATACTTTATTCTTACATTCGGAACAGAGCCTGAATAAGAAAGATATAGACGCTTGTAAGGCCACACAATGATGAGATAAGAGTTTATATTTATACTAAATTGGAGAAGGAAAAGGGGGTGCAGGTTATAAGTAAAACAGGGTTTGACTTATACACAGTCAATACTTAATTCTTATATTTGGAACAGAACCTGAATAAGAAAGATATAGACGCTTGTAAGGCCACACAATGATGAGATAAGAGTTTATATTTATACTAAATTGAGAAGGAAAAGGGGTGCAGGTTTTAAGTAAAATAGGGTTTGACTTATACACAGTCAATACTTTATTCTTACATTCGAACAGAACCTGAATAAGAAAGATATAGATGCTTGTAAAACCACACAATGATGAGATAAGAGTTTATATTTATGCTGAACTGGAGAAGGGAAAGGGGTGGAGGTTATAAGTAAAATAAGGTTTGACTTATACACAGTCAATACTTTATTCTTATATTTGGAACAGAACCTGAATAAGGAGATATAGACGCTTGTAAGGCCACACAATGATGAGATAATAGTTTATATTTATGCTGAACTGGAGAAGAGGAAAGGGGTGGAGGTTATAAGTAAAACAGGGTTTGACTTATACACAGTCAATACTTTATTCTTACATTCGGAACAGAGCCTGAATAAGAAAGATATAGACGCTTGTAAGGCCACACAATGATTAGATAGCAGTTTATATTTATAGTGAACTGGAGAAGGGGAAAGGGGTGCAGGTTATAAGTAAAACAGGGTTTGACTTATACACAGTCAATACTTAATTCTTATATTTGGAACAGAACCTGAATAAGAAAGATATAGACGCTTGTAAGGCCACACAATGATGAGATAAGAGTTTATATTTATACTAAATTGGAGAAGGAAAAGGGGTGCAGGTTTTAAGTAAAATAGGGTTTGACTTATACACAGTCAATACTTTATTCTTATATTTGGAACAGAACCTGAATAAGGAGATATAGACGCTTGTAAGGCCACACAATGATGAGATAATAGTTTATATTTATGCTGAACTGGAGAAGAGGAAAGAGGTGGAGGTTATAAGTAAAACAGGGTTTGACTTATACACAGTCAATACTTTTATTCTTACATTCGGAACAGAGCCTGAATAAGAAAGATATAGACGCTTGTAAGGCCACACAATGATGAGATAAGAGTTTATATTTATACCAAATTGGAGAAGGAAAAGGGGTGCAGGTTATAAGTAAAACAGGGTTTGACTTATACACAGTCAATACTTAATTCTTATATTTGGAACAGAACCTGAATAAGAAAGATATAGACGCTTGTAAGGCCACACAATGATGAGATAAGAGTTTATATTTATACTAAATTGGAGAAGGAAAAGGGGTGCAGGTTTTAAGTAAAATAGGGTTTGACTTATACACAGTCAATACTTTATTCTTACATTCGGAACAGAACCTGAATAAGAAAGATATAGATGCTTGTAAAACCACACAATGATGAGATAAGAGTTTATATTTATGCTGAACTGGAGAAGGGGAAAGGGGTGGAGGTTATAAGTAAAATAAGGTTTGACTTATACACAGTCAATACTTTATTCTTATATTTGGAACAGAACCTGAATAAGGAGATATAGACGCTTGTAAGGCCACACAATGATGAGATAATAGTTTATATTTATGCTGAACTGGAGAAGAGGAAAGGGGGTGGAGGTTATAAGTAAAACAGGGTTTGACTTATACACAGTCAATACTTTATTCTTACATTCGAACAGAGCCTGAATAAGAAAGATATAGACGCTTGTAAGGCCACACAATGATTAGATAGCAGTTTATATTTATAGTGAACTGGAGAAGGGAAAGGGGTGCAGGTTATAAGTAAAACAGGGTTTGACGTATACACAGTCAATACTTAATTCTTATATTTGGAACAGAACCTGAATAAGAAAGATATAGACGCTTGTAAGGCCACACAATGATGAGATAAGAGTTTATATTTATACTAAATTGGAGAAGGAAAAGGGGTGCAGGTTTTAAGTAAAATAGGGTTTGACTTATACACAGTCAATACTTTATTCTTATATTTGGAACAGAACCTGAATAAGGAGATATAGACGCTTGTAAGGCCACACAATGATGAGATAATAGTTTATATTTATGCTGAACTGGAGAAGAGGAAAGGGGTGGAGGTTATAAGTAAAACAGGGTTTGACTTATACACAGTCAATACTTTATTCTTACATTCGGAACAGAGCCTGAATAAGAAAGATATAGACGCTTGTAAGGCCACACAATGATGAGATAAGAGTTTATATTTATACTAAATTGGAGAAGGAAAAGGGGTGCAGGTTATAAGTAAAACAGGGTTTGACTTATACACAGTCAATACTTAATTCTTATATTTGGAACAGAACCTGAATAAGAAAGATATAGACGCTTGTAAGGCCACACAATGATGAGATAAGAGTTTATATTTATACTAAATTGGAGAAGGAAAAGGGGTGCAGGTTTTAAGTAAAATAGGGTTTGACTTATACACAGTCAATACTTTATTCTTACATTCGGAACAGAACCTGAATAAGAAAGATATAGATGCTTGTAAAACCACACAATGATGAGATAAGAGTTTATATTTATGCTGAACTGGAGAAGGGGAAAGGGGTGGAGGTTATAAGTAAAATAAGGTTTGACTTATACACAGTCAATACTTTATTCTTATATTTGGAACAGAACCTGAATAAGGAGATATAGACGCTTGTAAGGCCACACAATGATGAGATAATAGTTTATATTTATGCTGAACTGGAGAAGAGGAAAGGGGTGGAGGTTATAAGTAAAACAGGGTTTGACTTATACACAGTCAATACTTTATTCTTACATTCGGAACAGAGCCTGAATAAGAAAGATATAGACGCTTGTAAGGCCACACAATGATTAGATAGCAGTTTATATTTATAGTGAACTGGAGAAGGGGAAAGGGGTGCAGGTTATAAGTAAAACAGGGTTTGACTTATACACAGTCAATACTTAATTCTTATATTTGGAACAGAACCTGAATAAGAAAGATATAGACGCTTGTAAGGCCACACAATGATGAGATAAGAGTTTATATTTATACTAAATTGGAGAAGGAAAAGGGGTGCAGGTTTTAAGTAAAATAGGGTTTGACTTATACACAGTCAATACTTTATTCTTATATTTGAAACAGAACCTGAATAAGGAGATATAGACGCTTGTAAGGCCACACAATGATGAGATAATAGTTTATATTTATGCTGAACTGGAGAAGAGGAAAGGGGTGGAGGTTATAAGTAAAACAGGGTTTGACTTATACACAGTCAATACTTTATTCTTACATTCGGAACAGAGCCTGAATAAGAAAGATATAGACGCTTGTAAGGCCACACAATGATTAGATAGCAGTTTATATCTATAGTGAACTGAAGAAGGGGAAAGGGGTGCAGGTTATAAGTAAAACAGGGTTTGACTTATACACAGCCAATACTTTATTCTTACATTCAGAACAGAACCTGAAGAAAGATATAGATGCTTGTAAGGCCACACAATGATGAGATAATAGTTTATATTTATGCTGAACTGGAGAAGGGGAGAGGGGGTGGAGGTTGTAATAGAGTAAAATAGAGTGTGTGTTTGTGCTGGTTTCCAAAAACATGTAACAGCAACAGTATGCTGTACTTTGTACTGCACACATGTGCTAGATACTTTCCATTGTCATGATAAGATATCAGAATAACTGAGTAACTTGGATTATTATTTCCCTAATAGATATTGTGACAGGGCCACCCCAAAGATACAAAATTCAAGCAGCGCAAAACATAAACAGAGGAAAAAAATACTTGAAGAAGGTGATACAAAGAGGGAAATAAGGATGTGAAGAAAGCTGAATACACAGTAATGCTACAATGTGAATGTTTTCTAGAGACAGTATTTTGACACACTACTGATACTTCAAATGTATATATACCTTGAATTTAATCAAACACACTTAACACTAATAAAATCAAATGCATTTACCCTCACTACCAGGCATAAGTTTACTCACGAAACAAGATATAAAATGCAAACACTAGCACAAGGTCATGTCCTTCTGACAATTCACATCCTATTAAAGAATGCTTTTGTCTTGCCTGGTTTTGAACATACAATGTGTATGGTAATGTTTGAAGTTTGGTTGAAACCTCGGGTGAATAATTTCGTAACAAGGCTCTAGGCAGGTCAAGCTGTTCAGGGCATTAGTGTTGTCTGTGTTAATGTATGGTTAAGACAATGTTGGAAAATGAGATATCATGGACAAAAATGTTGTGATATATCACCATATCGCGATATCTATGTTATGATTATTAATTTTGGGAAAACTGCTTAGTAGAGCTGTGAACGTTTAGGAATTTTAGTAAACGTGTACACGCCAAAAAAAGCGAGCGTTTATCGTTTACATGCCTTTAATACCATAATTTTCGGAAATATGCCAAAATTGCTCCAAATTTACAATGCGTAAAAAAATTGAACAACCAGTAAAGCAAAAGTACTGACTCCATTGCCCAAATAGACGCTCCAGTTTTGCTTTCCAAATTGTAAAAAGTTTACTTCTACAGTATAAATCATCAATTTGATGGAAAATGTGGATGGAAATTCAGTTTAGAAAGAACAGAAAATTTCCTTTCAATGTCATTTAAACTCAACATCACGTAAGATTTTTGCCCTACTGGCTACAGCTTTCAAAGTTTTACTGAAAATCTTGCATACTATAATACCTCGCTGTAAAACAATTCAAAACTACGCCACCACCCCAGAAGTTCTGAAATATCAGTCTTTAAAAAAAAATGGCCCACATGTTTACAAAGCACACAGAATTTCAGCTCTTGTCAAAACCTTTTTATGTTTGTTTATTTTGCCAAATTTTTTCTTTATTGCAAAATTTATTTGGCTCATCAGGTAATATTTACATGTAAATGTACTGATTGTCACAATTTAAGTATTTTGACTGTGTTTGTTGGTCGATTTAACAGCTTGTAAAGCAGGCCTCGATTGAGTGGGATTGAAAGCCTTATTAATTTTGACCTATTCACTGTTTACTGCTGCACATTTGCGATGCATTTCACAAGTTAGCCTACTCAGTTTTTGGCAAAATCAAAGTGCAAAATATCCCCATTCATAGGTGAGAACTGCGCATTTGTGATTCGCACATTTAAAAAGGATCATGGTAATCAGGTTTACAGTTTGTACAAAGTCATTGATTGGAATTTTATCAGCCAAATGTGTAAGTGATTTGAATCATGAATGATCATATTGATTTTCAATGGCAAGACTGATTATGAAAAACGATTACTCACAATGAAGTATTTAATAAACATTTACAAGGATTTGCGAGCGTGTAGCGTGTACACGCTAAACGGTCACAGCTCTACTGCTTAGATTTTCAGCTTGCAGATTTCAATTATCCCAAAGAAGAGCTAAGGAAGCATAAAAGAATGCTGTTAATATTCAGTGAAAACCTCATTTGAAATGTTTCTGAAATTTTGTTTCACAAATTTTTGCTTATTATGCAAGTTTACATGTGATAATTATTGATATCATGGAGAAAAAAACAAACAATATCATGATATCGCTATGATCAATATATCTTGACAGCCCTACAGGACATTTTCAAATTCCAAGTGTTTGTGAAAGTGTGGAGGCAACAAACTGATTACAAATGAAAGAATAGTTGAGATGACAGGAGGTCAGTGACGAACTAAAAAGAAGAATATGGAGCTGGGTTGGACATGTGCTGCTTAGGAGGATAGATGATGATCAGGCTGTGGCTATAGGGTGAAGAGGGGAGAAGAAATGTGGGAAAACTGAACATAACATGGAGGAGATTGGTGGAAAAAACTGAGAGTAATGGAGGATAGAGATCCTGGTGAGGTGAAGAGATGGGTGAAGATAGAGAAATATGGAGGAATGATTTCAGAAACTTATGTGCCTCCTGGTGTTGAGAGAATTACGGTGAAGGGAAGGTTCTAGATGGATTATTTTAGTTTTTAGTTTTAGTCACAAGCAGGTAGGTAGGGATGTGTATTTTTGTAGAATTGAGTAAAAGATCAACGATCCATATTTTTTTCAATCATTTATCGTGTACAAGATCACAACCCAAAAAGTTCGCAGAACCACTTCTATCCCTGCAATAACCACAACAAAACCATCGTAATGGCTGGCCCAAAAATAAGTGAGAAGTGTCACAAAAATTGGAGTAAGGGCCTATATTAAGTCTGCCAATGACCTATTATGCAAAAAAAGTTGCCAAAAATAATGATCAATGGTTCGAATGGGCTTTAAACAGATGCAGAAATAAATTATCAGGAAGTAAATTTGCTGTGTCTTACAAGCATTTTGATTTTTAATCAATCATCCTGACCCATGCTGTAAAGTGTGCCATCAGCATCAGCATAGAAAAAATAAATCCATTCCACATCTCTTGGGAAATGGGTGCAATCTGTGCGAAGCATGCTGAAAGCTCACCAACTTTAGTTTGTTTATTTTGCAATCTTTTTTGTGCAATCTATTTGACTCATCAGGTAATCTATTCATTTATTTGTGGTGAACATAGCATAAGAACCACAGCTCTTATGTCTGTGTATTTCTTGGTCAGTCTTAACTCCTGTATCAAATTTTAAAGAGGATTGTTCCTTTGTTGATTTTGCATTCACATAAGTTTCAATTATAATATCATTGATTGAAAGTTGTGTGTGTGAATGTTATTGCTTTTGACTTTGAGTTTAAACTATTGTTGGGAAATTGAAAAGGGCACTGTCTGAGCGATTTTTTCTGTGTAAATGATGCATCAATTTAGTAAACAGTAAACAATGTGCATAAACATTAACATCCCATTCAGGTCTTTGGCATACCTGTGTTTACTCAGGTAGGAGTCGGTGGTAACTTTCAAGTCTTTGGTGGACACGATGGTGACTTCCTCCCTGCATGGCCTCTCCATAACATCCCATACATCAATCCAGTTCCTAAAAAATAACAACGAGGATAGTGATAAATGAGTGATTCAATCATTCAACATTCAGGATAGTAATAAATGAGTGATTCAATCATTTAACATTCAGGATAGTGATAAATGAGTGATTCAATCATTCAACATTCAGGATAGTAATAAATGAGTGATTCAATCATTCAACATTCAGGATAATGATAAATGAGTGATTCAATCATTCAACATTCAGGATAGTAATAAATGAGTGAATCAATCATTCAACATTCAGGAGAGTAATAAATGAGTGATTCAATCATTCAACATTCAGGATAATGATAAATGAGTGATTCAATCATTCAACATTCACATTAGTAATAAATGAGTGAATCAATCATTCAACATTCAGGATAGTGATAAATGAGTGATTCAATCATTTAACATTCTAGATAGTAATAAATGAGTGAATCAATCATTCAACATTCAGGATAGTAATAAATGAGTGATTCAATCATTCAACATTCAGGATAGTAATAAATGAGTGAATCAATCATTCAACATTCAGGATATTCAACATTCAGTAATAAATGAGTGATTCAATCATTTAACATTCAGGATAGTAATAAATGAGTGAATCAATCATTCAACATTCAGGATAGTAATAAATGAGTGATTCAATCATTCAACATTCAGGATAGTAATAAATGAGTGATTCAATCATTCAACATTCAGGATAGTGAGAAATGAGTGATTTAATCATTCAACATTCAGGATAGTGATAAATGAGTGATTCAATCATTCAACATTCAGGATAGTGAGAAATGAGTGAATCAATCATTGAACATTCAGGAGAGTGATAAATGAGTGATTCAATCATTCAACATTCAGTGCTAAAATGCACCAAGCCCGGGGCCTCTTATTTTTAGAAGATATTTATTGCCCGGTCTACATGTTTTCCTTTACACAAAAACATGGAATGACATTCAATGCAATAATTGTTCTATTAACATTTCATCTTTACATCCCATCCCCAGCCCTCACTCTACTTTGTTTTCTCTGCAATCACAATGGAAACTTTTGCACCTATTGGCACAAAAGTCCATTAAATGACCAATCTTACAGGAATCTCCTCAATAGCATACAAGGTAACCTTTTTAATATCATGAGCAATACATGTTTCTCTTCTGTCACCATCTTAACTGCATTAGTATCATAAATGACAATGTCTATGGTAGAAATGTTAGCAGTGTGACGAAGAAATTTCAATTTTGAAAGAACTGTTGATATATTTCTTTTAAATTCAAGTTCTGTATCAGAAATTAAGGGGTCAGGACAAAATAATCACTAACTGTGTCTCAAAATGATTCACCTCCCTACCCAACTAACAGTTACAGAAGAATGATGCAGGATATTACAACTTGGCAACACACTGGGGCCTGAAGTTCCTGCACATTGAACTGGGTTGCATGTAATATGTGCATAATATTGAGATAATTTGCATGATGTTCTATTTCTCTCACATCCCTTAATTGCGATCCAGTACGGACAGTTTTCTTCATATTTGATGCAGAAGTTGTGATTACACCACTGATAGTTTATTTGCTTAACTAGTAAATATTGAAGAACATGGTTAACAATGGTACCTTAACTTAAAAAAGGGTCCTGAGTGACTTATCATTTGTTAACACTCTCAGTTTTTTAACCTTGATGCTTCACTTACCATTAGATGGTAGTTTAAAGTAATTATTCAGTGAGACCTTAACATTCAAGAGTCAGATTATCGAAGAAAGATGAATTAGCTTACAGCAGGAAGTACTGACCAATTGCAAGTTCAGTCTCATCTTATCCATTCTATTTTATCTTACAAACTTTATTCCATAATTTGTCTTGTCTCAATCATCACATGGACAACCAGCTCAGTGATGATAATCAACGCAAACGACCCCACCTCACCCAGCTGTTAGACCTTCACACTGGACTCTCCTAATACCCTTCGCCTCAACCTCTTCCCCACCTGGTCATCCCTCCTGACTAGGTTTTTTTCTTTCTCCTTCTCCCCCACCACTGCTCTTTGCCCAGTCGTCTCTTCTCTCCTCACCTTTTAACCCCACACCCTTTGCTCCCCACACCATTTTGGCCCCCACACTGTTTTAGCCCCACACAGTTTTGGCCCCCTACACCGCTTTGGCCCCCACACCGTTTTGGTAAGCCTTGCGTCCAAATGTCTTTGTTTGATTCTTTTCCTGACTTGTTGTTTTTCATCTTACTGTTTGTCTGTCCATGTGTATTTTATCATCCTCGGTAGTGTTTGGCAGAACCTAGCAGTCACCCCTGGTGACTGAAAGGAAAATGCAGGAAACTACTGCGTCTGTCCATCAATAATGTGTATTCCATTGTTGTTCTTGTTTGTCTGTCTGTTATTCTATCAACTTGCCACCAAATCAGATGTAATTATACTGTCCTTTATTTGCTATCAGGAAAAATCTGACAGCAGCTTCCTGTATCAAGGGTTAGGTCAAATACCTTCTTAATATCAGAAAACAAACATTGAGTTATAAAGGATAAAGGACTTCCTTTTATCTCTCTTACTGAAATATAATTTGATATTAAAAGCATTTCACTGAAGAGCAAAAAGCTGTTGTATTCTTTAAGATGTTGTTTAGAATAAATTGACTTTGAATGAAATCCTTCTTTACCCAAGGTATTTGCATAATAAAAATGCATGTTTACAAAATGGATGTGTACAAGACAGGAAATATTACATACTACATTAATAATAATATATGGAATTTATATATGGCACATGTTCTAGTTTTAAAGAACTATTTAAATGCGCTCTATAACTAACAGACTAGTTCTCCAGCTGCATTTGGGTGCACAAGAACTTAGTACTTGAAAGGGAAAGTGAATGAACACCGCATTTTCACGCTTCTCTTCTCAAATAGTGTTTAGAGAACCAGGCAGGGGTGACTCTCCTGCCGCCGGGACCGACAGCTGAACGCCCCTCAAAAGAACGGTGTGCGCCATTTAACCATTATCACTCTTCTTAACAGCTGAATGAGGAGTTGGAGCTGCAGACGAAATGCTTCCGCTTTGATGTTTGGCGTATTTGTCTGCATAGCTGTGGAAAAATAGCGGCAGACCTGACCGAGGCTCGAACCCATGACCTCCAGCAACTGAGCCGTGCACTCTGCCAACTGAGCTACATATTCTATATATACGAATGCAGCACAACTGTTCATTACAACTATCTTATATTCTTAGGAGCAAGTCATGTATTTTGCACTTTACTCAAACATAGAATTAGTCAGAAAATACTGAATGGCTCTTTATTGTTGAACATTCAACTTATCCTTCACCCTTATTCTACCAGATGCCACATTATTCAGCCTTTTTTACATACCAATTTCAGAAAATAGTCACAGGACCATACCAAAATTAAAAAGGGGTGAATTAAGTATCATTTAAAAATACTCCATAAGATTTTGTAAAATAATGCTTTTCTTTGTGTGGGTTTATATTGAATTTTTTAGTGTAAATTGATGATAAATATGCAAAATTGTTTTGTAAAAATAATCATCAAAAAATTATTAATTTTTTTTTACAACACTTACAATTTCATTGTTGTTAAAATGATTAACATAAGTCAAATCATTAAAATCTAATTAAACTATGTTCATACCTGGCCACAATTGTTTAATTTTGGGTAAAACATTGTGATTTATGGTGCAAGTCAACAGCAAATATCGGAATCAGCAACTTTCTTTGCTGCCCAAATATAAAATGGAATGCTCTTTTGAATGGTATTTGTAGTAAACATGTGAGCACACTGTAAGGCTGGTGCACAGAGTATGCATTTTTACTAAATTCAAACATTCTATCTGTGTGCAGTTGACGAACATGCCGTTCTATGGAACAAGCCATTCCTAGAATATTTTTACCAGAAATGTGACTAAAATGTGACAGACATAAGTAATTTAAAATCTATTTTGAATCAACACATTTCTATTCATTTGAAACAAATTTTTTACGGATTAAATACTAAGAAAAACCAAAACAACTAACGTGATTGTCCAAGGAATGCAGTTGGCAACGTCGGTTTCTTTTGTTCTTGTGCAGGGCATCAACCATATCATTCAATTTGGTCCTGAGGAGAAAAGTTCATATAACACATTAAGAAAATGATGACCAGTGAAATTCATACATGTTACTAGGGACTACCAATCAATTTGAACAGGTCCGCTCCGTTGCCAAGCATGATCATGAATGTTAATTCTTATTTGCATATAAATTCAGAAATTCATGAGCTAAATTCATAAGTTGTAATTTCTATGACCTGCACTTACTCCCTGTTAAGAGCAAATATTGGAAAATGATTTAAATGGTGAATAAAATTGATACTTCTAATATGACTGCACTAAGTGCAGAAAAGATATTTGAACCAATCTTAAACCACAAAACAGAATATTAATCACTGACACAATGTCTTATTTTCAAAACCCAATATCTCACAATAACAATCTTGTTTAAATCTAAGTAAAACTTGAACAAATCTAAAAAAATGTTTTTCTCTCAATCCAAAGGTAGATAGTAAAGTTGATGTTGTTGAAGACAGATGCACAAATCTAACACTGCAATTCATCAGAAACTGAGCATCGCCAAAATCCTACCCGAATTAACTAACAATTGGCTCAATGAATGCTCAAGTCTTGAATTGCATAATTTTAGGCTATGGACGTGTACCGTACCTCTCTACTTACCCTCAGTAAATGTATTATTTATTAATCCTATGTTACAATATTTTGAGGGGAATCATCTGCTTCTGAGAGACTTATTGATCTACCATCCCCACCCCCCCCCCCTCCCCCCATCAACACCATCAAACTGGAAAAGTGACTCATTATCAGTTTTTAGGACTGAAATACAGCAACGACACCTAAAGAATTATATAAAGGTTTGAGCTATTTGTCGCGCATTACATCACAAACTTCGATTAGCCATAACTGCAATCTAAATATGCTATTTCTAATATCTAAAGAGTAATAGTATTCAGCCCTTGCTCTCGTGAGTATGTAAATAAAGATCTACTGACATGAAGCAATTTCTATACTGGGTACATAAATTTTCATATTCATATATATGATAGAGGACTATTAAAAAATTAATTATATTGATAAAGATCCAGTGTGTTGAAAAGTGACCTCACAGTGCAAAATGTGATACCATAAAGGCAGATCCAAGACAATTCTAATATATCTTTATCAAACAAAAAAACAAAATTCTTTTATTTTAGAATGTAAAACTCATGGGCAGATCACCAAAGCACATTTTTATTAAGTGTATGTTAAACCCCATCTAAATCAATAAACAAAATATGCTTCCAGTAATTTAGGAAGGGGCGAATTAGTTTTAAAGAAATACACAAAATCATCTTGGATTTGCCTTTATGACGTCACATTTTACACTGTGAGGTCACTTTTCATCACACTCACGCATTGTTGAAATGCAAAACTCCTAAATAAGAAATCAACATAATTTTACACTGATGGTTTCTCCTATAATCCTGTATCAAAATTATAATCTTTTCAAATTTGAAAAATTTAATATAACACTATTAGTTTTTGAGCTATGGCTGATCAAAAGTTGATGGATTTCTAATTTATATTAAAATTTGTGATGTATGATTGAGCAGACAGCTCAAAATCTGTATGCAATTCTTTAAATTGCCTTCCACAATTCCAGTCACTAAAAATTGATGAGAAAGTCTATTGCTGCTAGAATTTTATTGAAGGTATGGCAAAAACTTTTATAAGAATTTGCTGCACCACTTCAAAAACTTTGATAACTGTAAAGAAAGTACTAAGGTCACCCTGTAATACATCACAAAATCTTCATAAAATATGCAAAGTGATGCCTGAGAAACATAAAATGGTCTAACGTTTGACTAATTTGACGAAATGTTTCTCTGCTATGATGGTTTTTAAACACTTTCAAGGAATAGTTCAGGGGTCAAGCAAGTACATCGTATATGAATGAAGACTTTAGAAGAAAAAGGATAGTGAAGAAGCATTAAAAATCTGATTCTGTTAAGGAGATATTCAAGTTTAAAGCTCTGGATTATCTGTGCAAAAATGACTGGTGTAGTAAGTCTACTTTGGAAGATTGGTGCACTCAACCTCACATTCTTAACAGTTTTGAAGAAAATTTATTTCACTTTTTTACTAATGGAATGATTTTTCTTCAAAATTTCTTCAAATGGTAAATTATGATTATCTTTCAAGATTCTATTTTACAACTTTCCTGACATGTCCAATGGTTTTAAACAACAAAGATGCAGGAAGAAATATGATAGAATACATAAAAACTTTAAGAAATATGAGACATCACAAGTAGTCTTATTTTAGTCGTTTTACACAAATGATACCAAACCTTTAAACTTAAATACCTCCTTAACGGAATAAGATTGTTGAATGCTTTCTTCATCATTTTGATTCGTTTGAAGTCCTCTTTCACATAAGATGGACTTGCTGACTCTTGAAGTAATACTTTAAGACAATTTAGCTAACGTTGCCTCTACACATCCATACAACTTTGGCAAGAAGCTCTTTATAGATGTTTATGGACAATTAAGATAAAAACAACTTCAAAAAGCACCTACCCTTTGGAATACAATATTCCAGATAGTAATCTGTAATCGTAGAAGGCCTCTGGAGTAAGTGAGAGTTCTCCGTGCGGCGTTATCACCAACGGCTCCATTGAGTGAAGCAGGAAAGTGTCTTTCAGGTTTTTGAACATTTCTTCCATGCTATAAAAATAAAGATAATTTAAATTTGATTAAATCTTTAATTAAATTTCATGACAATTTGATTCCAGCAGAAGAATGATAATTTAATTTTGACCTTATTTTTCAGAACATGACTAGAAGAATTAAATTGTAAAGAAACAAATCACACGTTTAAGAAATGAAAATCAAACATCAGGTAGGATAGTTACCTTCGCAATAAAAATTCAGTGTTTCATTACTTATGTATCTTCCGTGTAAAAATATCACACTAGTGCCTCAGCTGGTTGCACAACTCAACTCTGAAAATTATAATTGAGGTCCATCATCATCAATCAGAAGAAATCAATGGCTAATTTTTCTTCTTTTCAGAAAAAAAACTTATTTTTTTTACAAAATTACAAAAAAATTCTGGGATTTGTACCATTCTGGAAATTTGCAGTGGTTTTGAAGGACAGTAATGTATCTGTACTTTGATAATTTAGCCAAAATGTATACAAGATGTTACTAACAACATAACTTTCCAAACTGAACATGCACAAAATATTCACTCATTGCTGATGTTAAAGCTTTATATTAACTAACCATTGTGGATCCACTATTCTTTTACAAGATCTTGTTTTACCTCTGGAAATGCATAAGTTTAGATATTTACACTCAACACAAATTCTTTTGTCAATTGAAATCTGAAACAAAGGTTTATCAAGAACAAAAAAAAAATGCCTGAACACTATTCTACCTCTTTTTACATTTATGAATAATTTTCTGACAAATTACCCCTCTGAGAGTGACTAAATTCTTGTAAATTTTTATATTTACTATGAAAAAAAAAGAAGCTTAAAATAATAGAATACCACTTGTTTGTGAGAGCTTACATACCTCCTTCTGCATCCTACACAGGGGATAAAATCTTGTAAGGATGTGCCAAAGATATCCTTGCTGGACACCATCAGGGCCACAGTGAGTTCATCACGATCCAGGATATGCACTTTCTGTAATGAAAAGTTCAATGCTATGTCTCAATTCAACAAGAAATCAATTGAAATTTGTTTAACCTTTGACATCCCTTTTTTCAATATGAGAAAAAAACTGTAAATGTGAATTAAAAGAACTTCACTGTATGTGCAACTTGCATGGAACTTAACCATTTCTGCTAAGCTCAAATCCTGTTGCATAAATGTTTTTAAATGAAATGAACAGGTTGTGTAATCTGTCTTAGTATTAAACTACCTTTCCAGATTTTCACGACTTGTTGCGCTTACAGTATTCACACTTTGAAAACCTTGCTACTTCGATATGTGAGCTCAGTCCATCACGTAAGCTTTGTTTTCTGATCTACCTATCAATCTAATACAGTATCTTGAGAATGCAAGCAAGATGGAGGCAGGGTTCCACAAATCATATGACCAGTTGCCCGGGACAACCAAAAATCTTATCCAGGCAACCATGATATTGACTTGACCTGCCCGGACAGATAACTCTAATTTTCAGCAATATTTGCATTGCATGTATACCAGAAAAACCCATGGGCAACCAAATTTACTTTCAAAACAATCACAAATTCATGTATCCCTGTACTGCTGGCAAGTTATTATTTGCTGATTTGTCAACCCCTAAATGTTGTTGCACTTGTTTGTAGTACATCTTGAGAATATATGAATGAAAAGCAAAATTTTCTTTATCTTGACCATATCATGGATTAACCATAGATGACTAATTATGGAAATACTGTAAACATGTAATGATTACAAAGAAATGATGGCTGATAAGTTTTTAACTTTAAATTCAATCAACCACATCTTTAAGATAGCAGAACTAACTTGTGAAAAACAAACCGTATGATATCCTGATATAATTGGTATTACTGAGAGTTGGATTTATAGTAAAATTGGTGATTCAGAGATACGTATTCCAGGTTACTCAGTTTCAGACAAGACAGATTAGATACTCTCAATGGTAGAGGAGGTGGTGTTTTATTGTTTGTAAATGGCAGTTTTAATTGCATAGATAGGACTGCTCAGTTTTCTTTTGGTTTTTCAAATTGCCTATGGTGTGAGCTTATTGTTGATGGCGATGTTGGTAGTTCAGTGGTTGTTTGTATTGTGTATAAATCACCAAATTCTAGTCCTGAGAACAATCAGAAATTGCTTGACTGCTGTAGGAAAGTTGTTTCTAGGAGGGTTATTGTTTTCAGGGATTTTAATTTTCTAAACATTGTTTGGAATCTTTGTACTAGTTGTCCACATGATAAAGATTTTCTGAAAGTTGTATCCGACTGCTTTTTCATCCAACATGTGTTGTTTCCTACGTGTGGTAGTAATTGTCTTGATTTGATTTTCAGTAGTGAAGAAAGTATGGTTAGAAATGTGCTAAGTAGCAGTAAAGTAGGATGTAGTGATCATGACCTCATTAGTTTTAATCTGTATTGTTTCACCAATGCTTCTCCAGCTAACTGGTTTTAGATTTTAAGAATGCTGCCTTTGCTGCACTTCAGGATAATTTTTCATTCGATTGGACTTCTTTGCTCTGTGACTTAGATCCTTCGAAATCATGGGATGTTTTCCAAACTAAAGTTTGGAGGGTGTGAATAACTTTGTCCCATTAAAGAAAGTATGTAGGCGTAATCTGAGAGTGTGGATGTCTCAGGAGGTTTTGGGGGCTGTTCGGAAAAAGAAGAAGTTGTGGCATTGTTATAAAAACAGTGAGTGTCCTGCGGAGCTTGCTAGGTACAGTATAAGGATCATGTAAAGTTCACAAAAGGTTTGATAAGAGATACCAAAGTGCTTTTTGAAAATTGTTTGTCCAAAGAGGTTAAGATTAATCCCAAGTCATTTCACTCTTATGTTTGCTCAAAGCAAAAAACCAAGGAGATTGTTGGCCCCCTTCAGGGTAATGATGGTGTTACTATCAGTAGTGGTAAGGATATGGCTGAGGTTTTGAATGACTACTTTGTGTCTGTTTTTAGTAATGAGTCCCTTGCTGATGATGTTGTGGATTATCTTAGTGTGCACTCTCCAGTATCCATTAAGGATGTTGATTTTTAGGTTGATGTTGTATCTAAGAAGTTGAAGGGTTTGATTTTAAATAAAGCTGGTCCAGATGGTATACATCCTGCTGTTTTACACGAGTGTTCTGATGTTCTTTCTGTTCCCCTGAGTATCATCTTTTCAAGGGCTTTGATGTTGCTCTTGTTCCTAGTGATTAGCGATTTTCTAATGTCACTCCAATTTTTAAACAGGGTGACGACAGTTTGCCCTGTAACTATAGGCCAGTGAGTCTCACTAGTGTTTTGTGTCATGGAGTCCATTGTTAAGGATGTTGTACTAGATCGTTTACTGGTCAATGTTTTGTTGAATTTGTCCCAGCATGGGCTCTTACTTACATGTAAGAGGTCTTGTGTTTCTAATTTATTGGAGTTTCTTGATGATGTTATTAAACTAGTTGATTCTGGTCATAATGTAGATGTTATCTATTTAGATTTCCCAAAAGCATTTTAAAAGGTTCCGTTAGGCAGGCTCATGATGAAAACAAGAGCACTTGGTGTGGAGGGGAAGTGTGCCAGTTAGATAAATTCTTGGTTAATTGACAGGTCACAAAGAGTTGCTATTAATGGTGAAGTATTTTATGGAAGAAGGTTACAATTGGTATTCCTCAGGGTTCTGTATTGGGTCCGCTTCCTTTCTTAATCTTCATTAATGATATTGATGTTTTCCTTGATTCCAGGATTTGTAGATTTGCTGATGATACTAAGCTGTACAGAATTGTTGATGATGCTAGGGATTTATCACTATTGCAAACTGATCTGGATAAGTTAGTTTCTTGGTCCCAAACAGGGCAGATATTATTCAATGTTGATAAATGCAAAGTTATTCATTTTGGTCAAAGCAATTTGGCTTTTGATTACTGCATGAATGGTTCAAATCTTGGTTGTGTTGATCATAGGGCTGTGACCGTTTAGCGTGTACACGCTACACACTCGCAAATCCCTGTAAATGTTTACTAAATACTTCATTGCGAGTAATCGTTTTTTATAGTCAGTCTTGCCATTGAAAATCAATATGATCGTTCATGATTCAAGTCACACACACATTCATCTGACAAAATTCCAATCAATGACTTTTTACAAACTGTACACCCGATTAGCATAATCCTTTTTAAATAGGAGAATCACAAATGTGCAGTAATTACCTATGAATGGGGATATTTTGCACTTTAATTTCGCCAAAATCTGAGTAGGCAAACTTATAAAATGCACCGCAAATGTGCAGCAGTAAACAGTGAAACTAGTAACAATAGGCCTAGGTTATAATTAATAAGGCTTTAGCCTAAATCCCACTCAATCAAGGCCTGTCTTACAAGCTGTTAAACAAACAAACAGTTAGAATACTTAAATTGTGACAATCAGTACATTTACATGTAAATATTACCTCATGAGTCAAATAAATTTTGCAAGAAAGAAAAAATATTGCAAAATAAACAAACATAAAAAGGTTTTGACAGAGCTGAAATTCTAGGTGCTTCGCAAAGATGGCGGCCATTTTTTCTCTCGAGAGGACTGATATTTCAGAACGTCCAGGGTGGTGGCGTAGTTTTAAGGCAAGGTATTATAGTATGCAAGATTTTCACAGTAAAACTTTGAAAGCTGTAGCGAGTACGGCAAAAAAGTTACCCGATGTTGAGTTTAAATGACATTGAAAAGAAGTTATCTGTTCTTTCTAAATTGAATTTCCATGCATATTTTCCATAAGTAGAATGATAAATACCGTCATGGTTCACATGCCCATGCAAATTGACACCCATATCATATGACCCGACCAATTACTAAAATGGCATCTCACACTAAGTCCCACATAGCATCCCATGTCCCACATGGCATCCAATGTCTCACATGGCATCCCAGGTCCCACATGGCATCCCAGATCCCACATGGCATTCCAGGTCCCACATAGCATCCCAGGTCCCACATGGCATCCCACCCCATGTCACAAATGGCATCCCACCCCATGTCTCACATGACATCCCATTCTATGTCCCACATGGCATTCAAGCATATCTCTCACATGGCATCCCACCCCATGTCCCAAATGACATCCCACCTCATGTCCCACCTGGCATTCCACCATACAGTGTTACACATGGCATTCCACCATATGTCCCACATGGCATTCCACCATATGTCCCACATGGCATTCCACCATATGTCCCACATGGCATTCCACCATATGTCCCACATGACATTCCACCATATGTCCTACATGGCATTCCACCATACGTCCCACATGGCATTCCACCATACGTCCCACATGGCATCCCATGCTATGACCCACATGGATCCCATCCTACATGTCTCACATTAATCCAACCGTATGTACCACATTAAATTCCTCCCTGTCCCACATGGCATACCTTCCTGTGTCCTGCATCAGTAGCTTCCCACCTGATGTCCCACATGGCATCCCACCATATGTTCCACATGGTATCCCTCCCAATGTTCCAATGACATCCTACTTGATGTCCCACACGGCATCACATCCCATGTCCCCATGGCCTCCTACCCTAGGTCTCACATAGCCTCCTTATGTCACACATGGCATCCTACCTTATGTCACACATGGCATCCCAACCTGTCACACTCTGTGTTACTCGTGGCATCCCACCATGTCCCACATGGCATTCTACCGTCTCACATGGCATCCTACCCCATGTCCCACATGGCATCCCACCCAATGTCCCACATGGCATCCCACCCCATGTCCCACATGGTATCCCACCCCATGTCCCACATGGCATCCCACCCCATGTCCCACATGGCATCCCACCCCATGTCCCACATGGCATCCCACTCCATGTCCCACATAGCATCCCACCTTATGTCCCACATGGCATCCCACCCCATTTCCCACATGGCATCCCACCCCATGTCCCACATGGCATCCCACCCCATATCCCACATGGCATCCCACCCTATGTCCCACATGGCATCCCACCCCATGTCCCACATGGCATCCCACCCCATGTCCCACATGGCATCCCACCCCATGTCCCACATGGCATCCCACCCCATGTCCCACATGGCATCCCACCCTATGTCCCACATGGCATCCCACCCCATGTCCCACATGGCATCCCACCCCATGTCCCACATGGCATCCCACCCCATGTCCCACATGGCATCCCACCCCATGTCCCACATGGCATCCCATAGGCTCAATAAGAAGTCTGATCCTAGCTATCACAGTCCCTGATTGAGCATACTATGTATGAAGTGTCAGTTCATATAATAACTTATATGCAAATGACTTGTTGAAATGGGGTGGGACGCCATTCCCACATGACACCCCATGACATGACATGCCATCCCATGGCATTCCACCCTGTGTTCTGCATGGTATTCCACCATATATCCTACATGGCATTCCACCCTGTTCCACATTGCATCTCACCCCATGTCCCACATGGCATCCCACCATATGTCTCAAATGACATCCCATAGGATCCATAAGAAGTCTCATCCTAGCTATCACAGTCCCTGATTAGGCAGCATACTATGTATGAAAGTGTCAGTTCATATAATAACTTATATGCAAATAAGTTGTTGAATAAGAAAAAAAGTGGAGTCAAATAATTATGTCTGATATAGCCCTTGGTATATACAACATGGTAAGTATTATATCATATGTCCCTCATAACCTCCATCCATGTCCTACATGGCATCCCTCCCTATGTCCATATGCAATTACATCCTGTCACACTCCCTGACTAAGCATACTAAATAAAAAAAGTCTGGTCAGGTCATATACTGTAACAACTTTATGCAAATGACCACAAAGGTGGAGTTTAATAATCATACCTGATACAACTATTGGTGCCTAAATATTTTGAAGAATTTTAAGGATTATAAATCTCAAGTGCTACAAGAGAGACTTGAGGATCTCTAAAGAATATTGGAAAACTATATCATTTTACAGCTATCTTCTAAGAAAATATCAAATGTTTTGTAGACTTTTTAAGGAAACTAGTCTTCAATCCTGTCTTAAGTATCTATAAAAACTTTAACCTTTTTTAAGGGAATTCTAACCTTCTATAAAGATATCTAAAGAAACTTAAACTTTTTTTTAAGGAATTCTCAAAAACTTTTAACATTTCTGAGGAAATCTCAGGACAAATCTGTGGACGGCCGTAATTGTCATTACATAGGTTCGCATTACGCTTCGCATGCGAACCAAAAATGATAATCTATACTGTAGAAGTAAACTTTTTACGATTTGGAAAGCAAAACTCGAGCGTCTATTTGGGCAATGGAGTCCAATACTTTTGCCATACTGGTTGCACTATTTTTTTTACTTCGCATCGTAAATTTGGAGCAACTTTGGTGTATTTCTAAAATTTACGGTACTAAACGCGCGTAAACGATACACGCTCGCTTTTTTTGGTGAGTACACGTTTGCTAAAATCCCTAAACATTCACAACTCTGGTTGATCAAGAAAAAGATCTAGGTGTTGTCATTACTAGCAATCTGATGCCTTCTAAACAGTGTGCTTTAGCAGCTGCACGGGCAAATAGGATGCTTGGTTTGATTATAATTTAAAAAAATTGTTTTCTTGGTAGAGAGGTTGTTCTTAATTTATATAAGCAGTTTGTCAGGCTTCACCTTCAGTATGCTATCCAGACTTGGAGTCCCTTTTATGAGAAGGATAAGTTTATTTTGGAGCAAGTTCAGCGAAGAGCCACTAGACTTATTCCCGAAGTAAGGTATCTCTCTTTTGAATCTAGGCTGCAAATTCTTGGTTTGACTATGCTTGAGTTGAGAAGAGTACATGGCAATATGATTCAGGTTTTTAAATTCCTGTCTGGTAGTGACTTTATGTAATTTCTTGCATGTTTCAGCTAATCCTCACGTGACACGTGGTAACAGTTTGAAGTTGACCAAAGACTTCTCAAGGATAATTATTCAGCATTTTAGCTTTTTGCAAAGAGTTGTTAATAAGTGGAATGGTTTGCCTGAGTGGGTAGTTATCTTCAATTCTTTGCACAATTTCGAAGTGAATATTGATAAGTTCTTTACTAACTCTGAGCATCTTTAATTTTTTTTGTTATGGTGGTTGGTGGTGGTATTAGTTTGAGCTTTTTATGGGGTAACTAACCCTTCTCAGCCCGTCATCTTGTTATGTTAAGTTAATGTTCATGGAATTAGTTCATAAAAGTTCATTATACCTTTAAGTCATCTCCTTGCAACTATGATTGACTTGCTACAAAAGGATTGATTTGTTCTTTGCCTTCTTTAAAATATGTTATTTGAAATTTAACATTCTATTTATATTTTCCCCCTTAAACATTGAAAAATCATACAACAGATTGCTTTGTTTTAGGAAAATTGACACTAGGTTGTAGTTGAAGACTATTGTCAGTACTGTACAACTAGATTCTCTTATTACTTATACACTTAATTACTTATATTACTTATATACTTAGGTATAATTTGACCTGACTCAAGAGTTAAGTGCCAAGGACTCTGACTTGATGGAAAAGACTTAATTCTCATACAGACCATCACTATGAATACATATTTCATGCCTGGGTGAATTCTAGAATAAAAGGCAAAAGGGCCTCCACTCATGGGGTAAAACTGCCTGCAACACTGCTTCCTACATATAATTACCTTTTTAATATAGTTGCATTACAGGTGCATGATAAGTCTGATTTATACACAATATCACAAAATGCCAGCTAATACTTTGTAACTGTAAAACTACAAGATAGGGCATACTAAATCTACAAAACCTGATTTTAACTAAGCCTTTTGTTTTGTGATAATATTATCTAACTTAAAACCTCTTATGCAAGGGGCACATAAGGCCTGAATGCTCATTTTGCATATTTTATAAAGAAGAAGCTAAGCTTTGTACTTTACATACAGTACATAAGCAACATTCATACAAAGTAGCAAATTGTAATGATATATAAAACAGCCACATCCCCAAGCTCAAAAACAATTACTAATAATTTTAGAATCTAAGAATATTCCACGGAACCACTGTAGATCTTACACACTGTACATTCAAGATAAACTGTGTCTTGCAGAAAGTTCATACCTCAATGAATTCATCCAAATCCATATGACCACTTCTGCTGTTGCCCTGACACTGATCACATTGAAGGTCTTCAAATTCAGGTAGTTCCATCACAATCTGTAATTTGGAAGAAAAGAAAAGTTGGTTTATACAAATACGAAAGGTTAATATTTCTACTGTCAGCAACAAACTTTATGGTCTATGAATGCGAGTTAATCTCTATATACATTCATCCTAAATGAGCACAAAAAAAAACGGATCCTCATTAATAATAAAAAGAAAAAAAAACATCTATAGGAAGTTATACAAATAAATAGGCCTTTTTAAACCTGAATTGGTATAGTAATTTTCAGAAAACTAATTTACACAATGTCACGTGGCAGAAATTTATGTGTCCATAATCATAACGGCCAATCAAATACTGGGGAATTCTGCAAAGTTTACACAGGGTACACGACCAAGCGAATGAAAAAATGCTTTCAAACGCTAATCATAAATGCATTACACTGTACATGAAGGCAATGCGAGCAAGCTTTAATTGTTGCTCACAGCTTTTCCTCAAGCAACAAAATTACACTGTACGTAAAGGCAATGCGAGCAAGCTTTAATTGTTGCTCACAGCTTTTCCTCAAGCAACAAAATTACACTGTACGTAAGGCAATGCGAGCAAGCTTTAATTGTTGCTCACAGCTTTTCCTCAAGCAACAAAATTACACTGTACGTAAAGGCAATGCGAAGGTTGCTCAAGCTTTTCCTCAAGCAACAAAATTACACTGTACGTAAGGGCAATGCGAGCAAGCTTTAATTGTTGCTCACAGCTTTTCCTCAAGCAACAAAATTACCCCAAATTGATTAGTCAAAGTACAATAATCATGCTCTGTTAAAGATCAGTTTGAAATGGTCTACTGGAAATTATGAAAATTGTTTTGTATTCTTTGACCTTTAATTCCTCAAAACTTTATTTTACGTGTTCATGTACTCATACATGTTCATATGCTCATTTGATTCTTTAATGACAAGAAGTAAAATTTTCGATAAAATCTAATGAAACACACACACAAAAAAATAACATTTCTGCAATCATTTTTTTTTAAAGACAATCAAATTAACATTAAATTGTAGTATTAATCCGTGAATGCATAATGCATAGACATTCACAATATACATTATACAGTATATGCAGGGCATACATAAACTGTAGTTGTCCAACAATTTCAGTTTGAAATCATACAATTTGACTTCCAGTTTACCAGCCATTCAAATAAAAATCACAAGACTAAATAAATGTGGTTCAGTATTAATCCTGCCAAAACTAATCATTTCAAGCTGGATAATAAAGAGCTAAAAGCCTAACAGTCTCACAAACTGTGTTGTTGGAGAGATTCAAGACACAGGGCCCAGTCATTCAAGACCCAGGTGCATCTTTATCTTCTCTCAGTACCACAGTGAAGATTTATTCCATTCCATCTCTAAGCCGCTGTGAACCATTGATTGGTCCATGAGGACATCAGAGTGTCTTGTACCTACAGTGTACACTTGTGTTTGACCTCGTTTTACCTTATGTTCACTTAGCATGTCATATAAACTATAAAATAAATAAAATAAAAAAATAATAATCTTTGTGAACTATCATTTAAAATGGTGCCAAATGGATAATACATGTACATTGTACCAATGAAACAGTGTCCTACTTTGTGTAGTTTTATTGTAATTTTATGATGTGAAGCAAAGGGTAAGTTTTCAATGCTTTTCAAAGTATGACAACAGTAAAAGGTACAAAATGTTTGCTTTGTTACGGAGATAGTATTATATGAAGCTTCTGTTTAAGAAAACAATAGCAGGAGGGGCATCACAGGATAACTTCTGGCATCTCCCGATATTCCCTCTAACTCTCATCCCTGCCCAGGGACGTAACTAAAGGTTGGGCAATTTTAGTTTTGACTATTTCGTCGGGCAAAAACGTGGCCTAGTAATGAAACAAAATTGTGGAAAATTATTATGGTGATATCTTTACGGTTTTGTTTCTTTGCAAAATACAAACTACTGTACTTTTGAAAATGTTTTGGATAAAATCGTATTTTTTTGCTCCCTTAACCCCCACCCCGGCACCCCCTCCATTGGTCGGATACCATCTTAGATGGATACCGATCTTAGATGGATACCGATCTTAGTCGAGCAGAAATGCAGTATGACGGGTGCACTTATGTCCTGGTATATCCTCTCGACCACCAACTCGGTAACAACATCATACTTGGGCACTAAGTCGGGCAGAGATGTAAAATGTCAAATTTAATTGTTTGATTTAAATCAGAGATACATCTCAATTATGCCCTAGTCGTTATATCATAATCATATCCTCCTGACTCGGCATCATGCTGACAACATCATACTTGGGCACTTAAAGGCACTTAGTCGGGCAGAGATTTTAAATGTTGATGTCTGTTTAAATTAGAGATACTGTACATCTCAATCATGCCTGAATCATGTAGATATCAGAATCATCTCCACTTGACTTGGCATTATGCTGATTGGGCTCGGGTTGTGCAACTGCACAAGACATATATAGGAAAGATGCCCGCCCATACAGGTTTAAAGTCATGAGCCATTTTTTAGTTTTTGGGCATCAAAAACTAAAAATATTCCACCCTTGGACCCTATCAGAGCTGCATCCATGAACCCAACAATATTGTGGATGAATTTCTAGGGGAAATTTATCTTGTACCTGACAGTGTTAACGGTAACCCAAATGCTTATCTGAGTAGATTTTAACATTAGAATTTGATTTTTTCCCCCTTTTCATTAAATACATTTCAATTTTTGTGTTAATTTTAAGCAACTTTTAGGCAAAAAAAGTTTAGACCAAGACTTCACCCTTGAGCCCCACAATTTTGCCCAAATTTTCTGGGAAAATTTAGAAAATTATCAGTTGGTGCTGATTTTCCAAAATTTTCAGACATTTTGGAGCATCAAAGACAATAAAACTTTAGAGCTTCCGGGAGGGAAGGGGGGGGGGACCTTTTTCAGTGGACCCTTAAATGGGACTTCTTCTCCTAGATCCCTACTCTTGTTTCGTCCCCCAGACCCCACGATTGACATTTGGAAACTTTGCATCGATTTTCAGCCATTTTGGGGCTTCAAACACAAAAATCTTCAGACCAGGACTTCGTCCATGAACCCAACAATTTTACCTGAGTTTTCTAATTTCAGGGAAAATTCTCCTACTGTCCTAATACCTGTTTAGAAATAGTAACCAAAATGTTTATCCAGTTCTTTGAGTAGATTTTAACATTTAAATTTGAAATTGTCCTCTATTCATCACATACATTTTGCAACTTTGTGTTGATTTTAAATTCTTTTTCGGACATCAAAAACACAAAAACTTCAAAGTTTCCGGAGCTTCGCCCCTGGACCCTTTCCAAAGCTTCACCCATGTGTCCACAATTTTGACCAAATTTTCTGTATTTTCAGGGCAAATTTCTCTTCTGCCTGTTTCGAAATGGTAATTTTTATCCAAGTAGATTTTAGCTGTTAACAATAGAATCTGAGATTTTTTTTATCACCTACATTTTGGAAATTTGTGTTGATTTTAAACCATTGTGGGGCATCATAATCAAAAAATCTTCAGAGCTTCCAGTTTTGCCCCTGGACCCAAGCTTCCAAGCAGGGGCATAGGAACCAAGGGCCATAAATTTCTATTGAGGGAGGGGGAGAGGAAGGAGAGGGGGGGGGGGAGTACCATTTTGGTCCCCCCAATAACAAAGCTTATAACGAATTGATTTTGATAAGTCCAGTTAGATTCCATTTTTGTGCAATTTCAATTTTTGAGAAGTTTCTATCAATTTTTGTAAAATTTCCTGCATTTTTCGTAAAATTTTCTTTATTTCCGTTAGGTTTGTTTCAGTTTTTGTGCAATTTCCTTCATTATTAGGAGAATATATTCCAATTTGGAGAAATGGTCTTAAATTTTCGGGAAATTTCCTTTGATTTTCGTAACATTTCCTTTATTTTCATGAAAACTTGCTTTAAGTTTTGTGTAATTTTCTTCATTTCCCTTAATTTTTAGGAATTTTTTTCAATGTGTGCAATTTCCTTCATTTTTATACAATTTGCTGCAATTTTTGTGCAATTTCCTTCATTTTTTATCAAATTTCCTTCATTTTTATAAAATTTGCTTCAATTTTTGTTGCAATTTTCAGGAAGATTTCCTTCATTTGCAAGAAATTTTCATAAAATATCCTTCATTTTGTGAAATTTGCTTCAAATTTTTGTGCAATTTCCTTCATTTTATTAAATTTGATTCAATTTTTGTGCAATTTCTTTCATTTTTTGTATAATATCCTTCATTTTCATAAAACTTTCTTCAATTTTAGTGCAAAATCCTTCATTTTTGTGCAATTTGCTTCAATTTTTGGTAAATTTCTTCAATTTTTCTTCAATTTACCAGATATTATCTTCTATTTAGGAAAATGGTGCCAAATTTTACCAATATTTTCAATAATTTTATGACCTACCCCCTCTTTTTACAATAGTTTTTGGACCATGATAAGAGACTAATACATTTTGGTAATGAGGTTTGTTGAGGCAAATGATAAAATCTGCCCCCAATATCAAATACTTTCCTGCGTTGCTACTTCCAAGGATTCGCCCATGAACCCACAATTTTCCCCAAATTTTCTCAATTTGTAGGGAAATTTTGCAAATACTTATCTGAATAGATTTTAAACAAATATGAAATTGTCTTCTTTTCATTACTTACATTTTGGAAATTTATGTTGATTTTAAACCATTGTGGGGCATAAATAAAAGAAATTTTCACAGCTTTCAGGGCTTCACCCCTGGACCCAAGCTAAATTGCAAGGCTTCGCCTATGAGCCCCACAATTTTGCCCAAATTAACTCAATTTGTTGGGACAATTTCTTCTCTGCCTGTTGACTCGAGAAATGGTAACCCAAATGATTATCTGAGTAGATTTTAACATTAGACATACAAATTGTCTTCTTTTCATCAATCAATTTATTTAACTTTGTGTTAATTTTTAGCCAATTTGGGGCATCAAACACAAAAAATCTTCAAAGCTTCTGGGGATTTCGCCCCCTGGACCCGACCAAGGCTTCCTTATAAGCCACACCACGGGCCTGTAAGCAGGCACATGGTGTTATGCAGTATCACATTTGACACTTCAGTTTGACCGCATTGGTGGGAGGGGAAAGGGGGCAATCTGTTCCAAACTGTTCTATATTGTGTGATTGTATAGACACATGTAAATCTTTTTTTAGTAAGTTGGGAAAATGCAAATTTTCGTCTGGCAAATTTGACTTACACCCCTGGCCTTAAAGTCAAGTTATGCCCCTGTCCCTACCTTCCACCTGAACGAAATAACCTACCAAACATTCCTGAATCCAACCAACTCACCCTTGTACCGACAGTACAATACCTTGCTCCATCCACCTACCCTTCCCACTCCTGGCTGCCTGTATTCACCTTATCATTCTAAATCACCTACAATCCAAGTACAATTTTACTCCCATCTATCAAATCTTTTGGTTCATTTCTATTTAAGCCAGAAATTACTGTTGAAAGTTCTTTTTATGCCAAGACCCCTAATTTCTAATTATACTGATATAAGGGACACCATTGTACAGGTAAATTGTTCATTTAGGCCAAAACAAACATTTTTGAAAAGAATATCAGAACACTAGCATAAGATAACAGGACATTCATTTCTATTAAAATGTTTTTTTCTTTCTTTTTTTAAGCATATTAGGCATGAACATACAGTAGAAGCAAGACATATTCATGTAACCTACATGATATACCCTATCTCAATAATTAATCAAAAAATGTTCCCCATGCTTTTAGAAAGAGGTAATAAATATTTAATGCAGTACATGCAAATTGTCTTAGAAGCGCAAGTATGACATCCTACAGCTAAATTATGATTACCACCCCATTCACTTTTCAACTGTGTGGAAATTCTTGAACTGCAATACCTCCTGAATTGAATATACTATCAACATGGTTTTTCACCAATGTTTCTTTTATAAATTTTCTTTAATTGTCCTCTTTCATAAAAAATCCACAAGATAGACCTTATAACAAATTAAAATAAGACCTGAACAAGATTAATTTTTTACTGATTTTGACAGGATTCTAGCTATTTACAATGTAGTGCATGGGTTTCCATACAATTTAACAGTTTTGTGTCTACCAGTCAATATATCTTTAGTGTAGTCCACTGGAGTGAATAAAAACTCCATAAGAAAGTGTGCAACATATAGTAGTGCTAAACAGTACTGTAATAGAATCCAATGTAATTGTATGGCACTCTTACAGGACTAAGGGCACCCATTGCATTAACAACATCACATTTTGCATTGATTAAACTAAGATAATAAAATGAAAATAAAGTTTTGAATACACAATTACAATGACTGGGTCGTCACCTGCGTATTCGGTTATAATAGTAACAATGCTATCACAAAACGCTTAATACGACCTGGACAAGAACACAGGTATGACGTATGGACAGACATAACATCGACAACCAAATCAATGTCCACGGCCTTTGATGACCAGTTGTGGTGCACTGGCATGTCTACCCAACCCAGGCTTGAACCCAGGGCCAGGTGGTCTGTAGACATGTATGATAATCGCTACACCACACTTGGTTGACATGGATACAACTCATAGCCATTAAATATAATCCTCCACAGCACAGACCTGGAAAACATCTATAGTACCACAAAAAATATGGGAATTCGCAGGTTGGGTCCGTAATCAGAAATGACCAAATTCCACATTGCTGCATACCACAAACTAGAATTGTACATTAACTTGTCAGTAGGTCGTGTTCAGCTAAAACTTAGTAAAAAAAATGTATGTTTAGATCTTTGAAAGGCAATAGTTGTGCTGTAAAAAATAAAGATTGTTTAGCAAGAATCATTCATGTTGTAGAAGGCACTGACTTTACTGGAATCGGATATATATTTTAGGACCAAGAATACTCCTGGCGTATTTAGTTCAAACATGCCAAGATTGCCATAAATTTTCCCTGATGTTTGGGGGATTCTTCCAATATGCCGCTGGCAAGATTTACATATCCTGAATATATATGTGCACCCCAACACATCGTATCGTGGGAAGCAGGCCCCCCCCCCTTCCCCACCAACAGATCGCTTTTGAACTACACTTGTCCCCTCCAGAAAATTTTGTAAAGTGACATACTTTGTCCGAATTTGAAGCTTTTGACCCCCATCCCCCATAAGACAAAATTGCCCCTCTTGCGTCCCAATGACCAAAAACCTGGTGCCTCCCTGAGGTAGAACGGCATAAAGGTTTGTTTGCTTTGTACATACAAAAAATTGGCCATCTTTAATGGAATAAAGATGGAGCACCCCTCCAAACCGCTTTTAACCGATTTGATCCCCAGTCTCTCACCCGTGACCACCAACCTTAAGTAATGACTTTAATTATCTGGAAGACAAAATGCATGAAAATGAGGAGGGGGCATACCATTAACCCTCTGCAAGTTCCCCTGAAGATGTTAATCTTAATTAAATGGATCACGCCCGGGCTAAAGTCCGAAAGCAGCTGGCAATAGTTTTGTAAACAAATCTGTCAAAGGTGACTGTGAAGGGGCTAAAGCATTATTTATGATTTGCTGTGTTTTTGCGGTATGTGTTTCATAAAAGAGTTTAATGTTGAAAGTTTTGGATTAGAATTCTAATATTTAAAGACATTTTCACACAATCTATTTTACAAAGAATTAACACATTCCTGGGCTCATTAAATATCTAAAATACCAAGATCTTGCTTAGAAAACTTTCTTGATTCCACTTTTCTACACTGGACCCTTGACACACACTCCTTCTGACAGTGTGTGTTCAAGAATAACCTGTTTCATGTAAATAGGCTACAGTACATGTCATAGTATGTACTGTACTAAAATACAGTAGGCCTAGGCTACAATCATGGCCAAAAGTAGCTGGGAAAAATCCCCAATCCCCTCAATCAATATTGAAATTCACATTTTACCACGTTTTTTGCAAAGCGCACAGCATTGAATGGCGGGAGGTGGGGGAAAATGTTGTTTAAAATTTGGGAGCGATTTTGCCCCAACACTCTTGGTCACGATTGTCTGAGCGCCTGTACAAAGTATATGGGAGTAATAAGGATAACATTAAGGAAAATAATAACAACAAAGTTTAAAGTCAACAGGGAACAGGTAGCATCAATGGGACTGCTGAACATGATTGACAGAGAATATAGTCTCAACTTTGTATCCAAAAAATTTCTAAAGGAATTGTACATAGGATACCAAAAAAATTTTGAATACCAAATGGCAGATAGACAGCTCAAGGGCCAAATTTCCAACATTGATGTTGCCTTTTCGATTTAGAAAATAACCACAGGTTTCAAAATTAATTTGCATTAATTTTGATTACATGAATGATTTCTTTAAGTTTGTCCCCATTCTGAAAATTAGAAATAAGAATAAATGCTCGCGTGGTCATCATGAAAGAATGCATTACATGATAATTTAAAAGTCATTTGCATATAAAAAGACTAATTCACATGGGGTATGCTATGCAAAGTGCACTCTTTGACGGTTTGCGGCCTATGCAAACAACACGTATCTCATGATTTGCGGCAAATAATAGAAAAAGAGTAACCTATGGATCAAACTTTATAACATAGCCTATATAGTGCAAACTGATGGTTTCTCGAGATTTATCATAAAGTTAAATATCATCTTTTAGAAAGATGTTGATAGTATTTATTTATCAAATTTAAATTTCTTATTAGAGTTTAAAAGATTACTTTTTAAGTTAAAAACTGATAGGATTTATAGTAAATCGATTGCCTTTACTTTGCAGCAGTGCAAAAGACCACGTTGCAGCGCCACTACAATAATCAGATAATTGCGCTCATTATTTCCAGAATTGATGAAATCCACATTTATTATGACGTTATTGGTCCCGTATTTCATCACTTCCCCGGAGAGTAGCCAAAAGTGGCACACTTATGCCAACATTTGTTGGCATTTATAAAATGGTGCTCACTGTCTTCAACTCTTTATATTTAAAATTGATGACAACGGCTATACAACTTATTTCCTTCATTATTTAGTCTATTTAAACATAATACTCTTAATTTTTAAACGAAGGGCTCGCCGAAGGAGTATGTACAATTGTACTTCATTTGGATACCCCCTCCGATTGTTAATCGCTCTGCAGCCTAGGCCAGGCTACAGTACATGTTGACATTTATTTCAGTAGGCCTAGCACCCTAGCCTGTAATCCAACTAGCTTAAGTACTAGGCCCCCTAGTACTAGTAGGCCTAGGACCTACCTGATCATATTGAACTTTGAGTTAAAATTAGCAGTTTGATACACACCACTCATGAAAATAGCATTGCATATAGATTGATTTTTCATGGTACTTACAGTGAAATCTTTTTCAATGGAAAGGGGCATTTGCCTTCGTTTGAAAGGGTAAATCGTACGAGGCATTTTACCATTGGCAGCCTCGTTGGTCATCGAAGCAGGACACACAGCCAGTAATCGAGCTTTCAGGACGTCCATTTTTCCGACTTACAAAATGTTTTAATTCGTGTCTTGCAATCTTCAGTTGAAGCTAAAAGTATGAGCTACAGGTGCAGCTTTTCTCCGGCTCCCTGTCTTTTCCCCCTGATAATTTGCTGACTTCACCGTCACGTTGAACTCTCGGCCTCTGCCTGTCTGCTGTGCAATGAAAATTTCAACAACAGCGCAGTGATCAACGGTATATACACGGTAGATCGAACACGTAGAAATTGCTGTATACAAAATTGCAAATCGAGCAACGATCAACTGTGGTAGTCTTTTCAAAGTCGTTCTTGTATAATATATTAGCCATATTAGAAGGTCAACATGAAATTCAGTCAACTGGTCTGGTGACGAGTGTTGCCCCAAAGTGGCTTGAAATGATAGAACAAAAATTCTATGAAAATTACACTGTTCGAAACGGCCACGATGCAAGAAAATAATTCTTACATTAAAATCCTCTTACGTAAATGAGATGTTTTTGGAGGAGGGGGAGGAGAGGGGCCTCAATATTTTAATTGGGGAAGTTTGAAGAGTCAGATTCCCTTTACTTATTTTCTGATTCCGAGGTGTGCATGAATAAATCTACACAAGACAAATTCATAATATTCTGGATGGGCCCTATCTGCCTATGTTATTATTTTGATCATTTTTACTGTGTTTTGATCATCTTGTTGGGCCGACTTTGAGCGCTCCTTTCTCTTCTCTCGATGGGCCTGGCTTTAATAATTCCGGCAAAGATATTCACCTCCATCAGGGGGAAAGTAAGGATTCGACAAAGGCTATTTTTATACACTGGGACATCAAACCATGTAAGTAGACCCTGTTGATAGGGGGAGGGGTGTAAAATTACACATTTATCGACGAAAGAGTTTGACGCTACCGACAAAAATATATTCCACATTCAGGGCCCTCATGACGTCAACAATTTTGAAAAGAAAAAAGGTCATTGATCCAAAATCGCAGAATGAGTCCCATAATATGTATTTCTTCAATCTGTTTGGTAAAGTTTTCATTGTCTTTCATGGAAGTTTTATTGACACGGACCTTGATTTACTGACAGGTCTTCAATTTTAGCGACAGCTTTACCGAAAGTGGGAGGTGGGCGTGTAACACCCCCACACCACACTCCCCGGTATTTATGCCCCTGGCGACAGGTCAATTAGCAATAATAGATGTAAGTTCCCAATTTGAAACCTATGGGCAGATGGGACAATGTACTGTGGGGACAGACGATAAAGAGAAATGTTAGCTCTGTTCATCCGATATTTTTTCATATTGAGATTTTGTTAACTTTTAAGCTAGAATAATGAAATTTCTTAGGGAAAACTCGAAAAATTTGTGCAGATTCTATTACTAATATCATTATTATTTATCATTTTATTTTTTGGGGTGGAGGGGGATAATCCTGATACAAGCAATCGGTCTTAGTACAGGATTGCAAAATTTGCGAGAACCAAATTTCTAAATTAGGAATTTTTCTCAAAATTTTTAATGAAAGTTTTATCTCAAAATATCCAACTTTTCCCACAAAATCAATTAATTTGTGTACAATATATCTGACATTCTCTTTCATGACAAAATTACTCCTCTCTTTCTCCTGGCATGAAAATCATGGCGACGTCACGGATAAATATACTGATTACATAATAATTTTATACATATATACGAATCTGTTTAGTGACGGGCCTGTTTAATACAAAAGTGAAAGTATACTAATTCTATCATAATTTTGACATCAGAATCACAATGCAAATTTGTATACTGGTTGTGTCAACAAAATTCACGATTTTTAAAATGTTGGTGGAATTTGTTTTGTAAAGAGCAGAGAACCTTGGTTACGCAGAAGGAAGTGAAGATGTGATAAATATAATTTAAATGAAAAATCAAAAACATAAAATTCTGTAAATGTAGCATTAAATCAAGCTTATATCCGGCTTGATCTGACTAGATCAAACTTGATTTGTATATCAAAATGACTTTAATGAAGATTATATCTGGCTTTATCTGGCCAGATCAAACTTTATTTGTATATCAAATTAAGCATTAAATCCACTTTATATCTGGTTTGATCTGCCCAGATCAAATTTTATTTGTATATCAAACTGACTTTAATCAAGGCTACATCTGGCTTGATCTGGCCAGATCAAACTCTATTTGTATATCAAATGTAGCATTACTTTCACTTTATATCTGGCTTTATCTGGCCAGATCAAACTTTATTTGTAAATCAAAGTGACTTTAATCAAGGTTAAATCTGGCTTTATCTTGCCAGATCTAATTTTATTTGTATATATATTAGAGCATTAAATCCACTTTATATCTGGTTTGATCTGACCAGATCAAACTTTATTTGTATATTAAATTTACTTTAATCAGAGTTATATCTGGCTTGATCTGGCCGGATCAAACTTTATTTGTGTATCAAATTATTTTAATCAAGGTTATATCTGGCTTGATGATCTGGCCAGATCAAACTTTATTTGTATATCAAATTAATTTTAATCAAGGTTATATCTGGCTTTATCTGGCCCAGATCAAATTTTATTTGTATATCAAATTGGCTTGAATCAAGGTCATATTTGGCATTATCTGGCCAGATCAAACTATATTTGCTTATGAAGCTTTATTTATATCAAGTTTATATCTGGCTTTATCTGGCCAGGTCAAACTTTATTTAGCCAGATATAAACTTTATCAGAGCCAGATCTAGACTTTTTGTTAAGGGCGATATACTAATATATACGTCATTTGGAGATTTCATTTCTCTCACGAAAAAAAGTCTTATCAAAGACTGTAGTTCCCACGCTTTTTTAAAGCTCTTGTCATGATATATTTTGGATATATCAATTAACAAGTTGTGTTTTTAAATTATGTATATTACAGTAGTATCAAAGAAGCAATGTTTGAGGGGCAGGAGAAGAAGCCCTTAGAAGTCCTGCAGTGCTTTTCTCATGATTTCGATAACAAAAAATTGCTTTAACTTGTGTAAAATCCAGGGCGAAGCCCTGCGCTTTTGAAACAAAAAATTGCTTGAAAGTGTGTCAAATCTAGGGGAAATCTCTGATAGGGGACAAGGGGGCGAAGCCCCCGAAAGCCCTACGTTTCTTGTGATTTCATAGCAAAAAATTGCCTTAAACTTGTGAAAATTCTGGGGGCGAAGCTCCGAAGTCCCGCGTATCTCGTGAATTTGGTAGCAACTTGTGACAAATTATTTGTCAATAAATTCTATCAATTCCCTGAAATTCCTATGCGTTTCTCGTGCTTTTGATAGCAGAAAATGTGTACAATTTAGGGGCGAAGCTCCCGGAAGCCATGCATTTCTGATAGCAGATAATTGCTTAATATTGTAATAAATCTAGGGTCGAAGTCTTGGAAGGCGCCCAGGGGCGAAGACCTTGAAGCCTAGCGTTTTTTTCGGTGTCAGAACATTGCTTTAAAATCGTGTACAAACTTAATCAAAAGGAATATACATTTTGAAACAAATGCTAAAATGTAGGATCCCACAACACGCGTCTTTAGTTGGGATCCAGGGTGAGTTTTCTTGTTTTTGATGTAAGAGAAAAGCTTTGGGAAATACTGAACATTTACAATGTTTTTTGTTGTTGTAAATGATACAAATTACAGAAGTTTAGAATAAAATGTATATAAAAATATATTCTCAGGACAACTTTTGCTCCTCTGTGAGTATTCGGCGTCATCTCAGAAATCTTCACCAGAGGCACTTGCTCCCTGGCCCTACCACCACGCCACTGCTCGTAAGGATCCAACCTTGGAATCTCTTTTAGGTGATAATTACAAGCAAATGTCAATATACTAAATGAAATTATACTGAAAGATTAAAATCTGTGACAGATTTTGAATGTCCAAATATTTCTTCAGAATTACTTACACGAAAAGCCTTTTAAAACACTGGAAATTCTCGTAACTTCTAGGGGTTTTATCCCGTACACTCCGACCAAGGGCGACGATTTTCATTTCAACATTGTCGGGGTAGGGGGAGTCGATGATTCGGGAGGATACATACTTACATTTTTACCCCCACCCCCTCTCCACACACTCAGCTCTGTCTTGTCCCTGCAAAAATGCCTTATATGTGAGTGGCATGATTGGACTTTCTTCCAGCATAAAAAACAATCACTCACTGACAACCTACTTCCAATAATTCCTAATATGATCAAGCGCCTACTAATTTTCGATGCAATGTATCAATGTAATCTAATTCTGATTTTATCTTGGCTCCAAATAATTTGAGGTCTTTTACAGCCCTGTTTAAATAACAACGCCCCCCCCCCCTCCAAAAATAAAAATAAGTATAGATAAGAATTTTAAGGAATGTAAATCTATGTCATTTCTATTTAACATAACATAACAAGATGGTCTAAGAAGGGTTAGTCGCCCCATAAACAGTCCAAACTAACACCACCACCAGACCACAATACAGAAAAATAAAAAACGATGTTAAGTATTTTGAATCTATCCTTTATTTTGATCAAGTTTTGCCCATCCAAGATTATTCCCATAAATTACAGCAAGTAATCCCAAGTTGAAATATTGGGGCCAGACACATGTTTGAGATGGGGGAGGGGGCAGGGAGGGGGAAGACTGATATTGGCAATTGCCCATTGGGTAAAGAGGTAAATGCCTATTTAAAAAGTATTGTTGAAAAACTATTGGGTGCCATTTGTCTTTGAGAAGCACTTCTTGCTTGTATGAAGCACCAATTTTCAGAGTTGTTGACTCGAGTCAATGACTTGGTCTTGAGTCACATTTTTTTACTTGTGACTTGACTTGACTTGCAAACACATGACTTGTGACTTGACTTGTGTTGTGAACAAATGACTCGTGACTTGACTAGCCAACAAGTGACTTGTAACTTGACTTGCAAAATAAGACTTGCTTACAACTCGACCAGCTGTTTTGTTCTGGTTTATTCTTATGATTTTATTTATTTCTTGAATTATTCATGTGTGGAGTTTAAAGGAACTTTTCCATAAATTTTTATTTTTTCATATATGATAGAGAAAATATATAGAAACAAAGTGGTGAAATAACTGTTAATATCTTATTTTGTTTAGAATTATAACAATTGAATAGTAGAAAAATATTCTTAACTACACCTCGTACAGTGTATGTCCTTCAGCTTGGTGATGTCATCAAGGCAAATCTAGCACAGTTCTTATGTATTTCTAATCAATTTAATCACACTTTTATTACATTATCGAACAGCATTTTTGGTTCATTATGGAGATAGGGTGGAATATATAGTTTACAAAAAAACGTTTTGTGTTTTTCTTGGTGTACATCACATTTTTGATGAGAAAAAAAAAAAAAAATCATTTTTAAAGAAATACAAAAGACAATTTGTTGAAATTGTCTCTCTGACATCAACAGATGTTGCCAATCAGTCACTTTTTGTCCAATATCAAAAATACTTTAAAATTTCATAAGTTCTAAACAGAATAAGATATCAACATAGTTTTTTTACCACTTTGTTTCTGAAAAATTTCTTTACCATATATGAAAAAATGAAAAATCCATGGCAATATTTGTTTAAGCTGTTTTGTGATGTGCAGAGAACTTGGGTAAATAAGTAGGATAAGAGAATGAAGATGTGACAAATACAATTTGAATACAAAATGATAAAAATAAACAGGTAAGCATTTTTATCATTTTTGTCTCTTTCAATCAGAATTGATAGTGATCATCACTTACTGATATAACAACATATAACAATACAACCATATATGATCAATCAGAATACAATAACGCACTAATATTTTATGTGAAATTTTATGATAAAAAAGCATTATATAAGCCGAGCAAAAGACCCTTGATACACCAATGGTAAGAATTCATGTTGTCTGTATACTTTTCAAGTACTGGCAATTTAAAAGAATTTGCCGGATACTTCCAAGGTATATAAGGGTGTTTCAGCTGACGTCACGAGGTCACATGACTTTGTTTACATTGCCATTTTGTTGGGCAATACCACTGTCGTCTGCTGTGCACTTAATTAGACTTACAAAGGTTTGCATGTTGTTATATAAGATTTTTTTGTACAATAATTATGTCAGAATCTTGCTGTGCTGTTGGTTGCTCTAATAGATGTGGGCGGGGGATACCTTATCAAGTTAAGGAGATATCTAAGTTTAAAACTCTGTCTTATCTTTATAGAAATGACTGGTGTGGTAAGTCTACTATGGAAGGTTGGCACCCTCATCCCCACATACAATTGTTAATGTATTTTACAGAAAAATATTGAACTTTTTTTCCTATTTGAATTATTTTCCCTCAAACACTCTTCAGGTGCTAAATTATAATTATCATTACAAGATTCTGTTTTACTACTTTCCTGACATATTCAATGGTTTTTAAGCCACAAAATCTCAGAACAAAATTTGATAAAATACATGACTTTGAGGAATCTGAGGCCATAACATCACAAGTACTTTGATTTCAGTCGTTTCTACACAAATGATACCCAACTTTAAACTTAGATATCTCCTCAAACAGAATAAAATTTGTGAACGCTTTCTTCACCATTTTATTTCTTTTTTAAGTCCTCTTTCATATCAGATAGACTTGCTTAAACTAATTTTGATGAACCTTCTTTCATAGTTTAAAATAGTATCTCTCTCTACATTCGTACAACTTAAATATTTTATTCTACTTCCAAATTAGCTTGATTAAAAGCATGAAAATTCACAAAAATATGAGCATAAATTGATTGCATTCAGATTTTCAAAAAGGAGAAGAATAATCAACTCTACTTGCTCTACAATTCCAATTCATCAATCAGCATTCACAAATACCGAACTAGTTACAATTACTAAAAATACAATTTACAATTTCACAAACATGAATATTCAACACTCCAACTCTCGATGAAAATACATTCTAACAAATAACTACATTTTAGAATAAACAAAACAATTACAAAAATATTACAGACCAAATAATTATATCAGCTGACTTTGATATTTCTTGACCACATTTTACAAATATCCATTCATTCTTTTAATAATTCTAAAATTAACATAACTTCAGGTATACAAATAGATAGATGACTATTTTATAATAAATTGAATATTTTTTTATCTTTATGATGTCTGCGCTACCTTTAAACTTCTTTACAAATTAAAGAACTAGTTCAGTGGTCAAGCAAATTTATCATATATAGAGAAAAGAGGCCCTTTAAATAAAAGAAAAAGTGGTAAAGAAACCGTTCAAAAATCCTATTCCGTTAAGGAGATATGAAAGTTTAAAACTCTTGTCTTATCTTTGTAAAAATGACTGGTGTAGTAAATCTACTATGGAAGGTTGGCACCCTTATCCTCACATTCTTAACAATTGTTAATGTATTTGAACAAATATATATTAATCTTTTTTTCTATTTCAATTGTTTTCCCTCGAACTTTCTTCAGGCGGTAAGTTATAGTTATCCTTACAAGATTCTGTTTTACTACTTTTCTGACATATTCAATGGTTTCTAAGCCACAAAATCGAAGGACAAAATATACTAGAATACATAAAGAATTAGAGGAATCTGAGACTGATGTCGTCACAACTAGTCTGATTTCAGTCATTTCTACACAAATGATACCAAAACTTCAAACTCAAATATCTCCTTAACGGTATAAGATTTGTAAATGCTTTCTTCACCATTTTGTTTCTTTTCAAGTCCTCTTTCATATTCGATGGACATGCTTGACCCCTGAACAAATCCTTTACAAGAATAAAGGGTAATTTTCAAAACATTTAATTCATATTGTTTTCATCATCATGATAAATATGCGTGAAAATCATTATTACTTCGGTCACACTGAACCTTTTACATTCTATTTCTTTGCATAGATTTGTTTTCAATCCAATAGCTATGGTAACTACTTGCTCAGGTATGACCTATTTCTTTCTGGTTCACAGTGATTTTTATTAGTATACTTTCCCAAATTTGCAGTAAAAATATGTTTAAAATGACAGGAAATCTGTGAAAATATAAATTAAAAAATGTGGAAAAAACAGATTTACCATTCCACCATCTTTTACCAACCTTGGAACTTTTATAAATACAAAATCGTTTTTGATTAGTTCACCTAAACAGGTAAGGTCCAGAAATTTGGCTAAAAGGTCCAGAAATTTTGCTAGAAGTTACACATTTTGAGGCAAATGACATTTTCTTGGCTCTTAAGTCAAATTTAGCATCTGAAAAGTTGATAAGATGAAAGCTCTAAGTCTGTGTTGTTTTCTTTCATTACTGCTATCAATGCCTTTTTGTTATCCTTAAAATATACAATTAAATCTATTATAATACTAAATTATTAATTGCACAAAAGAGGTAGATACAAATTAAAATGAAATTTCCCCTGATAGAATATTTCCATGATCACAAAAGTATGCATTTCACAAGAGAGAGGACAATTAAAGATAGAGATCAGTGTGGTGTACATAACTTATGCAGCTGGTTATGTATGCTATATAAAGACAGGTATATTGTTTAATTGAATGTCAGAACATTAAACTTACAGCAGAACAGTCTTCTAATGGTCACAATAGCACATACAGTTTTAATTTATGCCAAAATCAAAGTTTGTATAATTATTCAACATACAGTACACGAAAGTGATGAACAGGAATACAGCTAAAATTCATTCATGTCATTCTTGATATTTCTTTCCCAAATATAAAATACATCAAGGTTCTCAAATTACAATCTATTGCTTAATCTGGGGAAAGGTTATTATAATATCCAATTTGCTGCTCACTATGGCCAACCTCTTCCATTCAAAATATTTTGGGAAAGGACAGGAAAACAAAAAGTGAACATAAGCAATTTTCTAGTTGTCCCATTCCGAGGTCACAAAATATTGCACAATTTATGCTAATTAGATATCTAAGTTTAAAAATGCTGTAAAATGTTCAATTTTATCCAATCTTGATGGGTATTTTTGTTGTTTTCATGGTTTTTAGTACATTTCAAACCATTGAAGCTCAGGTTGTTGCTACCAGTGCATATATCTTAAAATTACAGAGATAATTGTTTAGAAATAGCTGGTGAAGGCTAAGTGTGCTATCACATTCTTCAGTCTTCTTTTATTTAATTTAAACATATTACCATTATTTATAAAAGATTAAAAACTATTGGGTGCATGTCCTTTACTACAAATGTTTCCAATCATTAATACATGTTTCCAATCCAGAAGTAAGAGTTAATACATTTTCAAGAAATGCATAAAATGCCATGAAAGTACTTAAAAGACATACCCTTGTTGAAATGAACCTACTACCCTGGTAACTTGTAAACATTTTCATGGAATCTTTGAAGTTCAATATCATCTATACGAAACATGACATCAAATTTTTACCATTACCTTTCTTTAATTGTCCTCAGTCATATGAAATGCATGTTAAACCACAAAACAATTTGGTCAAATATTATTCACTAGTAAGTGAAATATACATTTCAAAATTTGGCATCTGGCAATACTAGTTTCTGCATCTCAACCATGCTCCTGTATATCTGTTGGAAGAATTCTCCAGCATCTGTCACTGGAGACGTCTTATAACAAGTGATTGTTATGTAATAGCTGTGAAAACAAATAACAAATATATATTTGAATAATTAAACAAATATAATAAAGCCATCACAGTTTGTTACATAATTCACAGACTACGGAATGGCCCTAGCCGATCCCTGGGAGACCCTAGGGGTCTACTATCTGCAAATTCCTGGGAGACCCTAGGGGTCTACTATCTGCAGATCCCTGGGAGACCCCAGGGGTCTGCAAATCCCTGGGAGACCCTAGGGGTCTGCTATCTGCAGATCCCTGTGAGATCCCAGGGGTCTGCTATCTGCAGATCCCTGGGAGACCCCAGGGGTCTGCTATCTGCAGATCCCTGGGAGACCCCAGGGGTCTGCTATCTGCAGATTCCTGGGAGACCCCAGGGGTCTGCTATCTGCAGATCCCTGGGAGACCCCAGGGGTCTGCTATCTGCAGATCCCTGGGAGACCCCAGGGGTCTGCTATCTGCAGATCACTGGGAGACCCCAGGGAATGGTCCAATACATAAAATATAATAAACATGATATATGCTGATATAAGTACTTTTTAAAGCAGTCTTTAAAAATTTGTTTACAAAAATTCAACCATTCACCCAAATCAAGTCAGAGCGAGTTTTAAGTCCCCATGGACTATGCTATTAAGGAGGGGAGGAGGGAGGGGGGGGGGATATGGACACCATGTCACCAACCACGTTATTACCCTGCTCTGTCTTTATACTGGCAAGTGTCAGATAAGAAGCAGCAAGTTCCATTTTGTCAATCTTTGCTACAACCCTGACCTGTCCTGGGCCTACCATCTAAAAGGTGGACACTCTTCACTGAGCCAACAAGTGTGTACCCATAATCCATATCAAAAAAATCATCCCTTTTTTCAAGACTTTCAGGGAATTTCAAAATATTCATAAACAATACAAATATTGATGTTTGTTTGTTGAGGGCTTAACAGCACTACAACAACGAGGGTCAAATTGTGCCTGAGAGGGTAGATCATTCTTAAGAAGGAAAGAAAACAGGAGGAAATTGAGAGAAATACGAGAATTATAAGTCAGAAAGCTGGGATCAAGATAGGAGGTGCATGGGTGAAAAAAACAAAGTAGAGAGAGGGGTTGGGAGAGGAGGATTAAATATGGTTGTAGAGGGAAGCATGATGAAGGAAGGAGATATTACGCACCACTGACTAAAATAAAATAAAAGTCAATTATCACAGATATGTCAACAGCAAATTACCAAATTAACAGAAAAATGGTTAAAATTAAAAGTATCCAGGATAAATATTACAAATAAGCATTTTTTAAGGGATTGGTACTCTCATTATTATAGGAATCACAAGAAAGTTTTATGTGTGTCAGACCAAAATAAGCAAGAATATCACAAAATACAAAGTTTTAAAATGACCTTTTATGCTGAAAGCACTGACCAAAAATAATGATGACATCCATTTCTTCCCATATCTAAATTTACATTCAAACTAGTTCAACTATAAGCAGCATTGATTTCCTTACCTTCTGAAGCACAAGTATAAATGTATGATTTTTGAATGTTTTCTTCACCATTTTGTTCCTTTTAAAGTTGTCTTTTAAGATAAATTTGCTTTACCAATGAAACCTATATAGGGTTCTTTAAGTTTTACTCATCTTGTGAAAAACCTTTGTAAATGTTGTTTGTTTTATGTTGCATATAAGAAAAAAACAAATTACAAGTCTATGGAGGTCTAAGGTTAATAGTCTATGTAAAAATGTTCTACATTTTGAGTACAACATTCCTTGATATCTCAATTTTCATGTTATGGCTGATTTCAATTTTTTTTTTTATAATCTATGCTAAATATGAGGTGATGTAAGACTAGGTGGACAGCTCAAAATCTTATGTAATTCTTTCAATTTATCAGTCACTGGAATGTCTAGCATAAGGCTGAGGTACGGTAGTAGAATGTGGTATTCACTGCAAGCTTTCAAAGAGTTATAAAGGACAATTAAAAACCAAAGGATTACATCAGATAATAATACAGTTGCCATCACATAGATTTACCCCGCTAAGCGTAGCGAGGATATTTACGAGACTTATACTTACCTTCCATGCTATAAATATGCAATCTGGTCCAATGACCTGATTCTATCGCACTTCCAACCGAACTTAAAACAAAGTTACCAACCCAGCCCCAACCTCCAATATACCTCTAACATCCTTTACTTAACATTCCACCGAGGCCTGAACGAGAGGGGAGGCGGGCCGGGATGCATGGAAGTTAAGTATAACTCTCATAATATCCCCGCTATGCTTAGCAGGGTAAATTTACTTTAAGTTATATTTTACCTTCCATGCTATAAATATGCAAACAGATTACAACCTAGGATAGAAAGGAAGGGGTTCAGGATGAAGCCCATACAAAAGGCTGGTTCTAATACTCGCACCAGTTTTATCCTACTTAAAGGATTAGATTCCTTCTCCTCTTAAGGACAAAAAACCTCTGAATAGGAATTACTAAACAATAGTAAATAACTCCTAGTTACAGTCAAACCGAACAGGTCATTATCTGTTATCAGTAACTGAGGCAATCGCTGCATGAACCTGAGTTAGTAACTCAGAAAACATGCCAACTGAAAGAGCGTTCAGACATGATACAAACATCATAGTAGTGTCCAAAATAACTCAACAAAACTCACCGAGTTCGTCCATGAGACGGAACTGGTTAGTAATTACATGATTGGGAACAAAGCGTGTTAGCTAATGTGAATTGAAGAATTTCCAAACCAAGGAAAAAATTTGTTACTGCACAACTTTGATAAAGCAAAAGTTAGCAGCGGTAACACAAACTTTGTAAAGTAAGTCAGGCAAATACAAGGGAATAAAAGCGACATGGGTTTTCCAAATGGCTGCACAAATTATCCTGTGAAAGGGGCTATGCCTCTAACCTGAGTGCAAACCTAACTGTTCCATGAACAATGCCGACCATTTTAAGAGATTGCTTTGGATGATCCATTGTAAGATAGTGTCTCGCAACACAGTACAATGAGATCTCTGTAACGAAACAAAAAAACGATTTTGTAATGACGAGCATTGGCTACATACTTTTAAAGCAATTCTAAAGACACCAGACGGGCACCATACCCTGTATTCTGGTGGGTCTGAAGGCGTGGAAAGCGGTGGTACGAGTATCGGCTCCGGGTAAAAGATGAAAATGACCCTTTTTGGGAGAAAGCGCACAGATAGCACCTCTGCGCTTAGGAGAGTCCGCGGAAAGCAGAAAACACTTTTAGGCTTCAACTTCCTAAGTAGGGACGTGGGGGTTGGCTAGAGCAGAGCTTCCCCTAGTGTGCCTAAGACAACTTGTATGACCCACAGGGACACAAAAATCTTGGAATAAGGTCCTTATAGGAAGATTCTTTTGGTTAATTCCCCAGTGGTCGCGAGTCTGTGACTGTGGACCCAACTGGAAATCCTTGGTGGATGGCTACTACAGCTATCCTAGAGCCCTTGACTGATCAGAGTCTGGGAGAAGACCTCCCAAAGCAGGGGGTCGCCGACTCCTCAGAAAAGCCTTGCTACACCAAGATCGACGGACAGAGGCCACACAGTCAAATGAAGTGCTCTGTAAATGTGGTACAGTTTGCCGGAGCCCGGGAATGAAACCTAAGTTATCTTTGACCAGAAGCTGGTATGAGAAGCCTGCAAAAAGTATAAGCAGCAGAGGAAACCACAATTGGCCGTGCAAAATGAGTGCTTTTGGTCGTACATCGCCCTGCTAAGTACCCTCATTACCAATGCGAACAGCGGAAAGGCGTAATGCACATAGTTTAGTCCCTTTGATTGTGAAATGTGTCGACTCTGAAACTGCTGGTGAGTAGTCAGGATGCAGAGACTCGGTACCTTGTGATCATCCATGGACGCGGACAGACCTACGTCCAGGAGGCCGAATGATGTCCAGATCGCTCTGGTCACCTGTGGTAAGCACTCCCATCCCGTAGGAGTTCCACTGATGTAAGACAACAGAACTGTGATCATTTCTCCTAGCCCGAAAGGTGAATGACCCAAGATTGACATAGTCCATCTTGCATCGAGATGAGAGGAAGGATTCCAGAAACTTCTGGACTCTGTTCCTCCCTGTCTGAAAGAGAGAAAGACCACAACAGTGGTGCAATGTCAGTGCATATCTGAACTGTTTTGCTCAGTACTAGCGGTAAAAAAGTAACATTGCATGGCATATAGCTTGTGATTTCAGCATAATGTGCTGAATATGCCAAGTACCTGCCCAAGTTCCTGCGATTGGGGACCATCTTAAATGTGCTCCCCACCCCGTCCAAGATGCCTCCGTCCCCACTGATGGAGGTCTGACGGGTGCAAACTTTGCTCCTCATGACAAGTGGGAGTGGCCGCACCACCATTATACATGGGGGCCACCATCTGAAGGTATGTAGTGGGGTACTGATATTTCCTGGTGGGACCGGTCCCTCTTCTCAAGGGAGTGATCTGCCACTCTGGAGATGGCTGTCTAAAAGGGGAGATACAGGTCATCCGTGAGACCATCTTCAGCCCAAGGGGTAGATTTCAAAGACGTTCTCCCCACAACTCGCATAGTCTAGGGTGCGTTGAATGTACGCATCAGTTGCTGCTGGCCGATGGTGCATGGGAGGCAGCAGCCTCCTCTCCACGGCCTGTGTGACCCAAGACTGAAGCTTGGATTTTTCTTCCTATGTCCATGTATGGACTCAGGTGGGGAAAGAAAGGAATTGAAAGTAATGGAAGGACTGAAACTGTCCTCTCCGTGTACACTTCCTGCTTTCATTCTCGATCTCTACTCTGGGACCTCCTCTGCTGTGAGAGGACCAGGTGAGAGAAGTGAGCAAAATGCTGAACGTCGGCGAAACCTGCAGGGTACGCCCCATAGGCAGTGTTAACCAACCTCTTGTCAATGCTGCACATGGGTGCATCTGGGGTGCGCCTGGCTATGCTGCATGCACTAATTAGATTGTCCATGTCGCCAGTAAAGTACCATGATAATTGGGAATTTTTTTTACAAGCTATTAGCTCTGATAAGCTTATTTTCAAATTAGGGTTAACGTGTGTTGTATGCTCTACAGGCTGTTAACTCTGAAAGCTTTTACCACAGTGGAACTGTGGAGCCCATGGTTACAGCTGTGGAGAGTATAAGGAGACCGTTGTCTTCGAATAGTGTCAGCGTACAAATTAATTGCCGAGATGCTACACAATGACCGAGAAGCAGCATGGCAGGTGTGACTACCTGTGTAACCTCGCACTGCTTAAAGTCTAGTGTAAGAGTAACAGCGTATGAAATATGGGTCATTAGCCAACCCACATGAACAGTAGTGAGGAAGACTGTCTCCTCGTTACGTTGTTCAGGTGCCCACCATAGATGCGAGACCTTGCTGGTGTGAGTCTAGGTTGGCTGCAAATAAAGTTTGTTTAAACCTTACTGACTTAAACCAATGAATAAACCTGGCTGGTCGTAAAGACCTGTGTGGTTGAAAAGGGAACAGACAACACAACTTTGTGGGTCTGACTACTAACTTGTTTAACGAGTTAAATGGTAGGCGCTTAACGTATGCTGTATACTACAAGGCTTTGAGCCGTAAGACAGTTTTGATTCGCAATGTCGCGGATCCGTTTGCTACAGCCCTGGAGATAACTGCACTGTATGCAGTATGGGCCTTTAACTAATGAAAGTCCATTTGCCTGAATAGGTTGATCTAAATGTGTGTTATAACATGCACCATAATTAATAAGGGCCCTAACATTGAACAGGTTCTTGCAATCGTGGGGGCCATGGCCTGTCCGGCTATTAACTTGGTTAAGATATTTTAATATCTCGTTACATATATCCAGATATCTTGTTAACGACAAATTTGTTGTATATTACGCCATGGCTAAATTTTCTTACAATGCAGATACAACCTGCATCATAAGATTTAGATATAGCATGTGGAATTTTATGCCAGAGTTTTTCATTTACATAAATGAAAATCATGAACATCTTACCTCTCTGATGCGATTCAAAGTTTTATTTCACACAAAAATGATTTTGATTTACTCATAAATAAAAGAAAAATGACACAACTACAAGACTAACGGCCGAATGATTCAACATGCCCGTAGTGCTGTACATAAACACAAATAGGCTAGTACATAGGCCCTATGCATCATGTACCTACACTGTACAGTGTATGTGAAAGTTTTGATGTTGTATGCAGGCTGTTAATTGTCAACGATATTGTTAGCTAGGATTCTACTTTCCTCCTGTATTGTATGATCGTGTATCTGTGAAGTGATCACAATCTGCAACTCAAGCTACTATACTGTAAAGAAGTAGGCGTGTTCGAGATCTGAATAGTATATTATCGTTGACAATTGGTCAAAGGGTTACTAAAACCTCATAAAAGTTTGGATACGATAAACAAAAGTATTATCTAGTTTATTTGGGGATTATTAACACAAATTTCATGATTCAACAATCAACATCATACAAGGATTGGGTATAAACGTTTTCTTATTATTTTTTATGATAATAATAGTCCAATTTTTTGAATGTTTTTGGTATTTTCAGCGCAATGTTCATTCACTTTAGCAAGGTAGGCCTACACAAGTGTGTGTGTTAACAATTACTTGCATGCTTCGTTAGCACGCAGTGCCCTGTACATTTTGCAATGCCCTGTACATTACGCAGTGCCCTGTACAAACGGCAAATTTACAAAATATGCCGAAATTCAAGGGCTTGTCATAACCAAATACGCCGAAATCCAAAGGCTTGTCGTAACCAAATACGCCAGGCAAAAAATTCTAACGCAACCTCTGCATACGTCATATACTATATGGGTCATTAACAAAAATGTTCTGATATAGTATTAACATGCGGTGTATACTATTCGAGACGTCAACGTTGAACCAGTCAGTTGTTGCAACCTTGGAACTGTGTAGCGGTGGCTGTAGTTCGTCTGGTTATCGATTTCTTTTAATCATTTGAGTGTCTTGTTAATGTATCGCATATGCTATACGGGCTGTTAACATAGACATTGCCCATTAACCTTATAAAGTTATCGTAGAAAGATCTTAACGTCCTGCATAAACTATATGCGCCGTCAACTTAGAACAGGCTGTTGCAGTTGTGGAACCGCGTTGCCGCTGGCTACTCATAACTGTCTCTTAACTTGTTTTAAGTTAATTAGATATGGGGTTAACTTCGGCAGATTGTTACAACCTTGGAACTGTGGAGCCGATGGCTACAGTGTTAACGTACTACGCATACCGTGCGAGCCATTAACCCAAACACTGGGATTGAATTCACAAAAGTGTTAACGTACTGTGTATGCTATATGAACTGTCAACTCATTTAAATTAATTTAACAATTCACCATGGAGCAACGAAGCTAATGGCTACGTGAGAGGGACTATCGCTGTACTCGGTAGGCATTCTTGTTAAGTATCATAGAGCTGCATGGATCTACTCATAGTATCCCTTCAAAATGTATAATGGAGTCGTATGTTCTGCAATGTACCATATACCACCAACCATTTCCTTCTGTTCACCACAGAGCTACAAAGTAAGTGGCTACGTAAGGGGACTACTGTCGTACCTAGTAGGGTACGCGTCCCTATTGGGATAGCTATCAGTAATATGGAACCGTCTGGATCTCCAATAGCGTCAACGTACCACATATGTTAAATGGGCTGTTACCTCAGTATACTTCTATACACCATGGAGCCATTTAGCTAGTGGCTACGTGGGGGCCTACCGACGTACTCAGTGCGCATCCCTTTTAGAATAGCTATCAGTAATATGGAACCGCCTGGATCTAAAATAGCGTTAACGTACTACATATGCTCTACGAGCCATTTACGCATTCACATATGCTATGAAACTGGTGGCTAGCTGTTAACTCCATTTGCTTCTATTCATAATAAAGCCATGGATACGGGTGTTAGCTATGAGGCTGGTGGCTACATGTAGGGGACTACCACCGTACTCAGTACGCGGAACTCTGTAGCTAATGGCTACTGGTAAAAGAAGATTAAGCTTCCGTGAAGCTACACTTCCTATAGAGTTTGATCTATTACCGCTTTACCACGCAGCTGTGCTGCTGGTGGGTACACTTCGGGTTTACCGTATGCTGTACGTTACCCCATGTAGGTCCCGTGGGGTTGTAGGATCCCATTCACTGAGTCATATGGACTCGTAAAGTTTAGCTAAAGACACATACAAGGCCATACAATGAAGCCATATGGACCAGTAGGTTTTAGCTATGGAGCCGTATGGGGCTGTGCAATGGGCCCGTAAAGCCATGTCACGGACCCATGCCGTGGAGCCGTATGCACCGGTACGGACCTGTGGAAGTAATCTAGTGGCTCTACAGCAAGACATTAATTTACTTGTAACTTTCATAAGACGCTGCCCCTTGTGGTCCTACCTGTCCCTACATGGAACTGTGGCCCACAGCGGTGTTATAAGAAGTCAGCTACACTACCTGTGCCCCACTGACTCAGTAGCATCATGGGCACTAGTATTATGTGGCTTATTTTAAGTTACATCGTTAAGACTCAACTAAGCTCCTTAATATAGTTAAGTTATAATTTACACCCAATGGACCTCTACCTGTGACCCCACCTACTCAGTAGCGTTGAGCCGTGGTGCCCTAGGGGGTTGGTCAGTATAAGTTAACAAAGTAGACTACTGCCTATGACCCCATCGGCTCAGTATCGTTGAGCTGTGGGTCTTGGTGTAAGTAGTTAACTCTGAGTATATGCCTCTTTGGCGCTAAACTATATAGGGAATGCCTATTCGGCGCTAAACTATATAGGCAATAACTATTCTGCGCTAGATAATCTAATTGACATGCCTATTCGGCGCTAGATGTTTGATTTAATACGCCTCTTTGGCGCTGTGATATACTGGTAATGCCAATTTGGCGCAACAACATAAAAATATATACTTAAACCAAAGCTCCCCTACAGGGATGTACTTACGACCCTTACGCGGGTGAGACGGCACTGTGGGAGACATCAAACATGGTATGAGGCAAGCCACAGCAATTTAGTACACCAGAAAAATGAATCAGATAAGACTTAGATCTGAATTTTTTGTAAACCTGAGAAAATGCAAAAATGCAAAAACTTTGAAAGCGCAGGGGTTAGCGTGGAAAACACAAACCACTGTAGTCTTGGTGTCTGTGGAGATAAAAGAAAAGGTGAATTCACCCAAAAAATGGGCGTAAGGGATACCCCCCTCTCTCCAGCACCCCACTAATCGAGCACAAGCATTAAAAACTCTTGTCTTAAAATAGTGAAAGACCTATGAACTCACGCTATGTATTGTAACGTAAAATAATAAATAGGCTTTCTTGTACAAACTGTAGCTCCTTGGAGCTAGTTGCAGCTGACTCCTCAGCCATTCTGTGGAGACTTGACCTCTTGCACAATCACTGACATCTCATCAATAAGTTGGCCTAATGCATAGGAGAACCTGTACTGAAGACATCCTAACATGTAATACATATGCACTGTATAACGCTTGGCTATCCTTGTGGTAGGCGGGGTCCTAGGGTGAGAAACACATCAACCCAAGGGAATGGGGTCCTATAAACTAGCACACCAGGTGCTCTAAGGACTAAAAACTGCCACCACAAGAGTGGAACTCTTTAACTTTAGTGTAATCTCAATGGGGAGAGTCCTGTGAGTTGGACCAAATATTTCCCGGTCCCATGGCCACATCGTCTTACCTCAGGTGACTGGAAAAGGCTAGAAAAAGTTCCAAACAGAGTAAAAACCTTCCAGTAAGGAAGATAAAAGTTTAAAAAAAAAGGTAAAAATCAAAGAAATGTCTCAAGCAGTTCCAGTGATGTTATGACAACAACATGCTGAAAAGAAGTGAGGGATCTTAGAGGTATATTGGAGATTAGGACTGGGTTGGTAACTACGTTTAAGTTCGGTTGGAAGTGCGATAGAATCAGGTCATTGAACCACATTGCATATTCATAGCATGGAAGGTAAAATATAACTTAAAGTAAATATTAATGCCTGAAAATTCCAAATCTGTAATTTTAAAATTAATTCTGATGACCTTTTTCCATTTTCATGGTTTTTAATAAATTGTAAAGCATAAAACCATTAAGGGTCTACAATCCGCAGACCCAATCAATCCTTCATATCACCTTTTAAAAAGTTTACTGAAAAAATGATAAAATATAAAAATAATAATATCAAAAAAGTAGTTACCTATGCTCTTGAATAGCATAGAAGATTCCATACCCGTCTGGACACATTGCAGCGACAGATCCTAGTACTGGTGCGTAACCAATCAAGCTGGTAGATAAAACAAAGTTACCACCACCCCCACTGAAATAAAGAATAAATATTTAATTAGAATTTGCTTATCTGGTAACACAACAAAGAGCTGCTGCACAACTGATAGTAGCTGGTCTGATTCATACTAGTATAATTTGATAAATGAAATTATATTGTACATCAATGGTCATTTGGACACATTGCAGCGACAGATCCTAGTACTGGTGCATAACCAATCTAGCTTGTTGATAAACAAAGTTACCACCACCTCCACTGAAAAAAAAATATATATATATAGATGTACATATACATTATTAGAATTTGATTATCTGGTAACACAAGAAGAGCTGTTGCTCAACTAATAGTAGCCATTCTGATTAGGATTAAATGTATAATTTAATAAATGATATCAATACTCATTCTCAAGATTTATAACACAGTTCAAAACAGCACAGACATTTCACTGCAATAACCTACATCAATGAAAGAATAAAGACAATTTTGTTGATTTCTACTACTTAAATCAATTTTCTCCCATAAACATATTTTAATTGTTAAAACAGTAAGCCAACCAGAGTTAAACTGTGCATTGAGTTTGTGATGCAAAAAATACTAGCAAAAACAGTCCAGCATCTTGCATAGAATGATACACTTTTTATCAGATTGAAAAATATTACTAAAACCACTTTCAATGTTGATTTACAAGCTATATTTAGTAAATAATATAAGGCCCTGCCCCTCATAAATATTCATGAGAAACACTTATTAAAAACTACAAATGACAGCATTGCAATGCTACTAGAGTTAAACAAAGCTAAACCAGGACTATGGTTCTTTAAAGGAAAACAATTGCATTCCTATGACAGAGGACAATTTAAAGGAATTTCCTGTAAATTTTCATTTTCATATATGTGACAGAGGACTAAATAAAGAAACATTTTAAAAATCATATTGGTTTAAAATAGCATCAAATAATTCACCAGTGTGTCGGTGATCTTTTTGTGATGTCATTACGTTTAAGAGTTATAGCAAAACTAATTGCTCTTTCTAATTTATTTCACCAGTTAATGAGATTTTGTTTAAAATGAGACCTGACCTTTACAGCATGCTTTGCAAACCTTACACTCTAAAATGTGTGACCTTGCAGTGCAAAGTGTGATGTCATAACTGCAGATTCAAGACTATGCTGATGTATTTCTTTAAAAATTGCTCTTTGTAATTTATTGGATACACTTTTTGTTCAATTAATGAGATGGGGTATAACATGCGCCTTGCAGGAACATGTTTTTCCCATTTGCTTCTAAACCTTACACTCTAAATGAAAGAAAAATAAAGATTTTATTTTATAGAAATACATAAAGAATGATCTTGGATCTGCAGTAATGACATCACACTTTACACTGCAAGGTCACTTGTCAACATACTGATAAAATGTTTAAATGTAATAAGTCTTAAATGAAATAATGATTTTTACACCATTTTGTTAACTTTCATAGTCCTCTATCGTATATAAGAAAATGAACATTCACAGGAATGTTTATTTAAGAATCATAATTGTAAAACACTACTTTACGATCATCTTCTCTTTAGCAGATATTGAATTTCAAAGATTCCGCAAGTGGGTTTAAAAGTATCTGGTACAGTAAATCTAATTTGATGTTACAGCAGGGACTTCCATAACAGTTTTTAATGTATTTCTTTTAAAATTAATCAACTCTAAACTTTGGGGGATGTGATGGCTTGATGTCACCCTTAGCAGAGGATTCAGAGCTTTAAATTTGAATAACTTCTTGTAGGTATAAAATATTAACATTTTTTCCTCTCCATAGTTTGTTTCTTTAATTGTCTGTTATCGAGTGAAATGCACATGTCTGAGCACTGGATTTTCCTTTAAAGGAGACATAAAGTCTGATAAATTCCTACTTTTAAACGATAGAAGGTTTAAATCTAAACCAGCTACCAAATGCAGCAAGTCAAACATATATAATATCTCAAGTTATTCATGTTTAAAAACGAAACATAGAGGCTGCCATTTTGTTCAATTCTGTATTGGAATCTTGTGCATGATGACACTATTTCCTCAACAGGGACAAAAAGATAATTACTTATTTCTTTATAAATTTTATATAAGTTTTTATTCCCCAAAAAATGTTTTCCAAACGTTTGAACAGCATATTTTAATAATTTCACACGTAAAGCAAAAATTTCAAACTAATTTTTTATGACCTAGAAAACTTGAGAAAGATTATAAACAAATACAAGGCATTGATGACATCATTTTCTGCATGCTCTAAAATCAAAATGGTGGCTCCCATAGTAGCATTAAAGTTTGTAATAATGACAAAAAAAATGTTTTGGATTACAAGGTATGAAACTTGATCAGAAGATTTATTTTAAATTCTATCACATGAAATAAGTATTATGTAAGACTATGCTTCTTTTAAATATGACCAAGTAGTATTTTCCCACCTTTTGCTGTAGCTAGGATGAGTGTATAACTCTGGTGTTTCAATTCCTTCCTGCATGGCTATTATATACAGTCCAAGCAGGTGTCGATCACACCCCTTCCCATCTGCAGCTTCTGACAACAATAAAAGATGCTTCATATGGGCTTTTTTCATCAATTTCAGCTTTTCTAATTTCTGAAGAAAAAAAAAACAATTCAACAATTTAACAATGTGTGTACAGTACATATCATTCCTTAATTATTAGATTTATACAGGATAATATATATATATATATATTTGTTTTCCTTTTTCTCTCTCCAATTGAATAGAAGGAAATGTTCCCACCTCTGAAGAAATAAAACCTATGAAATTCGGGGAAAATTGGTGGATGTGTTAGGTCAAAATGGTCCATAAAAGTATAAAAAAAACAAGGTCACCAACATAATTTGAGGCTGCAATCATAGATAAAACTTTTCATCTCTTTTTCCCCTTCTGCCCCGTTTCCATGTTGAGAGAACAAAATGCCTCGGCAATTTCCAACATTGGCTTTCCACATTGATACCGAGTTGGAGGGGAAATGAAAAATGACCAAAACATTTGTCTTCGATTGCAGCCTTGCTTAAAAATGATAAAAGTTATCAAAAGATCAATTTTTACTTGACTTTGATTAAGTCTTTCTACTTTCTAGATTATAGCCTTCTTTTTGGCAATAACAAATATTTCTTCAGTGTTCCTACCCTTTTAATTGAGGCAGTTTGAATGTTCCTCACAGTAAACAATTAAAGTTATTTTCTAATGTATTATCTATTTCTAAACAGGCATTAATTGTTAACAACCTTCACTAATGACATTCACGAAATCCAATTGGACACTGGCTATCCATCGAAGCAACATTACTGCTCTAAGACAAACCTACAAAAGAAACCAAAAGGCAGTGCTAACTGACATACTGATTTGGAAGGGTCCAGCATGGCCTGGCACCACTGAAAGTTCTCCATAGAGCATGACCTCACTGTTTCTGTTCTACCGTGGTAAAATTGGCGAGTTGTTGCTGTTTCGTAACATGGTGCTGGCCTGGAAATAGAGATAAGTAGAGACAGATCTTCAGCAATACCCAAAAGGCAATACTTGGTGAATCAAAATGTTAGCAAATCCTTCTATTTTAAATGTCAGATTACTTCCCATTCTATCATCTAAGAGTTTGGCTCCAAGCAAAGTTTCCCAGATGAAAAACAAGATGGTCTTGTATCGAATCAAACAATTTTATACTTAACTCAATAGACTTAACACTTACATATGAGGTACAACTTCAAGCAAAGATCTTAATGTTTCTTTTAAAGGATTAGTTCAGTGGTTAAGATGTGTGAAAAACTGTGAAAAATACTTGAGCTGAAAGACTGCTTCAAACTAAACTAAAAAATTTGGCCTTTTACTGTCAAGTTTGTTCCAAAATTAAGGATTTTGTGCAAACTAGAAACCTTTTGGTCCATAATTAAGTCAATACAAATAAAATATGCCAACAACTCTTGTTTTCCATGATTCATTTGATGTTTCAGTTAACCCTTCGTGTCTCATGTGGCTCAAAATGTGACTGCAATTTTTTGGAACTTTTGTTTCAAAATTAATTTTCACAACTTTCCTTTCATTTTCTATCACTACAAGTTTGGTTTATATAAATGCGAAGACAATAAACTTTTCAATAAGAGATTCAAATTAAAGAAAATATCAACATAAATATGAAAATTTGCAAATTTTAGGCAAAATTAGGTCAAAAGTGCTACAAAATATTTGAGATTGTATTATTTCTTGTGAATATTGAAAATGTAGGATTTAGATTGTTTGTAAAATTTCCTTTCCATTGATACCAGTTATAAGAAAAAAAATTCCTAAAGCAAAACATGCAAAATACAATGAAAATAAACAAGAAAATAAACACCGCTGTAATTACTTGCGAAAAACAAAGCCGCGCACCCGATTCGGTTCTCGAACCCGGGTCCCTTGCGTGAATGTCTCACACGCATACTGTACCACTACACCACACTGTCTATGAGTACAATGTGGATTTTTTTTTTAACTTATATTTCAGTCTGGACAAAGAGGGGGTAGTTGCTCTTTTGTGTTTCAATCTAAAATGTGTGAAATAACAATTCTAACATTTTTTTTGGCATAGGGCAATTGGATTGCGATCAGGAACTACAATTTTTGTTAAAAAATGGGTCTCAAATAAGCTAAAAATCATGCAATTTTGCCAAAATAAGATATTGATGATGGGGGCAGTCACAATTTGACCAGAATTAGATGCATTGTTGTCTTTTGTCTTTGACAGTTTATCATGGGTTTTCAGGCAACAGCAAGGTCTGGAGGTATGCCAAGTAAATTTTTGAGATTTGTTGTTCTTCTTCTTTTTTCCATAAAATTTTGTGCATTTCTAAAATTTTCTCTATTTCAACACATTTTTTCTCAAAAATCTTCAACATAACCACCATCAAAAAGTTACATTTACTAAAAGAACTATTCAAGTTCTTTCAAATGATACCAGGATCACCACTGCTGAGGACCCGTGACCCATGTGGGATTTGAAGGGTTAATTATATTTATGGCTTTGAATTTTTTTTTTTGTGGGGTAGGGGGGGGGGGCGTAAGGAACATTTTGGGCAGGAGGCTAAGCCTCCAATAGCTTATTAGACACCCCATTGAAAAAACTACTGAATATTTTGTTCCATTCAGGATACCTCACATTTTTAAGTTGTTATAAGCTTGTATGAAAAGTACTGTTTGTTTGTTTGATGAGGGCTTAATGGCATTACAACAATGAAGGTCAAATTGTGCCTGAGAGGTTAGACCATTCTAGAGGTAGGAAGGAAAGAAAACAGGGGGAGATTAAGAGAAATACAAGAACTAAATGTCAGAAAGCTGGGATAAAGAGAGGAGGTGCATGGGTGGAAAAAAAAAACAGAGTAGAGATAGGGAATGGGAGGGGAGGACTAAATATGGTTGCAGAGGGAAGCATATTGGAAGGAGATAATTTTATGCAGAGGATTTTTCTGGAAGAACTCGGCAATTAAGTTGTGGGGAGCGAGGGGTAGGAGGGAGGTGGAGGGCAAGCTTAGCGGCTGCATCAGCCCTGTCATTGCCAGGCATGCCAACATGGCTGGGTATCCAGAAAAAAAGAATACTTCTCCTGCAGAGGGTGGGCGCAAGGAGTTTTCGGAGGAGGTGGGATGTGGAATTATCCCATTGAACATTGAGTAAAGAAGTAAGGACAAGCTTGGAGTCGGAGAAAATGGCAAAGTGGCTGAGCGGAGAGTACTTCATAAAGTTGAGGGCGAGGAGGATGGCCTTTGCCTCGGCTGAAAAGATGGACGAGTAGTCGGGCTACTGAGGGTGATGTCTTGCATGACGGCAGCAGCAGCTGTCTTGTCGCCTTCCTTGAAGCCATCAGAATTGATAGAGGTGTAGTTTGAGAGTTGGTCTTTGATTTGGTTGTAGAGATTGATGAAGAGGTAGGGTGGGTTTGGGTTTTGTGATGAGTGGAGAAGCCCAGGTGGATAGAAGGGAGGGGGTGGCCCAGGAAGAAAAAGGACTGTCATGGAAAGTCTATTATAGAAAAGTGATGTCGCACATCACCTTTTTTTTTAATTACTGGTGCATTTTAGGAGAAATTAAGTGCAGCACTTTTTTAAATTATTTTTGTAGTGCAGGTTCCAAAAAATGCTGTTTTACTCTGTTAAAATTGAACTGCTGGTCCATTTTTACAATATTTTTGTTGAATACTTGATGCTGCAGGTATCAAAATTCACTTCTTTTATACTGAGGGTATCAAAATTGTATAATTTCATACTGCAGGTACCAAAATAACTGTCATACTGGATGTATGATTTCGGTTGATGAGCTGGACATCCCTATCACTTTAAGTATGAAGTCCTCCCGGGCATTTATTCTCCTCTTTGTTCATATCATATGCACTTTTGTTCTTCTTATGGTTGGTAAACTGGGTAAAACATTGGTGAAACTGCTAAAGTTGATGACTTTACTTTTCTGTGTGTCCAACCCAAAATGTGGCTATAGAAATAAGATGGGAGGAGTGTTTGGCTGGTCCAAGTTAGTAAACTGGGCATATCGTTAGTCAGTTCATTCTGCTTTTGTGAAAGTACTCCTTAGGAAAAAGTTGGTTACATTTCAGAATCTTCATAGAGAGTGGCAAAGTTTGTTAAAAGTCCTCCTCTGGCTATTTCTAACTCATAAAGATATAGATATAGAAATAGATAGCAAAAATTGACTGACATACAGTGCTAGCGAGAACGAATGTGTCATGCATTCCCACGTTTCACATGGTTCACGCCGTCCATGGAGTACAACCGCGATCGGATTAACTATTGTTAAGAATGCGGGAAAATCGCGATCAGTAAACCAGCTGAAGTTGTCCACTTTAAGTACAGTTTATCCGTAGTTACGAACCAGAAAAATCCGTTTAATGTTTCGCGAGGACAATGAGATCAATTCTTTTGTCATTGCGTTTAATCCCCGAGGTTTGCTGTGGCTCGACGCACACAAAAGATTTACAAGGGTGTTTAAAAGGGATTAAAGACTAAGGCCCTTTGTCAGTTCCGAAATCTCAATAGGTTTAAGACTCAGTGTAGTAGACCCCTAGCCCGTATTGTGTGTGTGAACTTCATTTCTTTTGTAAATCTACATGCAATCAATATCTTTTTCCACAGGTTCATGAGTCCATGATAAACAAAGAAAAAGAGAGGAAAATATTCCCACAAGTGTTCTTTTTTCATTTGAAAAATATAGAAGGAAAAACAAACATTCGCTACGCTTTTTTCTTATACCATTACCAGCTCATCCAGCATTTACAATCAATCATGTGCTAAACGTAAATAAATAAGAAATCTCCGAAGAAATCATTATAAATTCAAATTTACCCACTCAATGCCTTCTAAATCCTCATATATTTGACTTCTTCTAATGTGTATTCCATATTAATATCACTTTAAAATCGGGCTTAAAAATTAAAAGAGTTATCGTAGTACCTGTAGACTTTCCATTTCCCTGCTCTGTCGCAACGTAACTGTAGGCCTACTATACATGTACATAACTTAACAACCAGGTCCCAAAACCCAGGTCCATAGCTATCCAAAATCCATATTAAAACAATGGGTGTATTATTCATTTGACATGTTGGGCATGGTGAAATTTTCCATCTCCCCCGGGCTTGTAAACGCGCATGTTCAGACTCCTTGATCACACCCATTTTCCTTTTAAGGTCACATTTACTCTTGTTGAGACAAACTTTTCTCGTACGTACAAGAACCTTGGGCAACTTATTACAATGTATCGTTGGGCATTGATGTAAATAAGTCCCTTGGTGTTCCGAAAATATCCCTGTATACCGACCCCTTTCCTTACAATTTATTTTGAATGTTTCTGCAAAAAAGAAAAAAAAAATACATACAATTACCGACTTTCTTTTGCGCTTGACTTTTGATAAAATGTATTCTTAATGTATCTTTCTTTTTGACTGGGGGACTTGAAAGACAACTGGCACTACACACGATTCCTTATAACCACGCCGTAACTTTGTGTTACGATGGAATAATATTATTATCTTGCACGTGGCAAATTTCATAAGGTTGCGGGGAATTGCGCAACAAGCCTTCGGCGATAATTATTTCCAGATGTTTAAGAAATGCCCAGGGCACAGTACAGCACAGGTCACTTGCTTATACTCCCTGCTTTTACTAAACATGGATGGTTACCATGGAAATTGAAGCTGGATGCAAGCGGTGTGCCTAGATTCTAGAAAATGTAACGATCTCGTAAGATTGATCTATTTTTTAAAAGAATTTTTACAAAAGCAGAGCCGACAATGGGCTCAACAATTCAACAATACTTTTGAAGGGGACCAGTGGTGGCGCACGGGCGTAAGTGTGTGTTTGTGTGTGGGAGGGAGGGGGGGTGAGGTGGGGATGGGAGGGGGGTGGGGGGGTAAGCATCCCGTATATTTCTCATCAGTGTTACTTGTCCCTCAACCCGTCAAATAAACGATCACATTTATTTTCACCAAGTTTTGTGTGGGGGAGGGGGTGGGGGGACGGTAGCCCAGTGTTTTATTGCTAACTTCTCGACATTTGGAAATATTTTCAAAATTTGATTTTTCATCAGAAGGTATTATTAAGTTGCTCGTCACCAGCCCGTAACCTCAACAATTGATCCAGAACGGTTACCATTACCAATTGAGTCGCACATTATATTTTATACAAAAAGGCTTATAGCTTTTGTTACAAGAACATTTTTTTTAATACTCCTATGTCACTATTAATTCATTTTAATTTCCCACCATGTCGTCATTATGGTCAAATTCACCATCACCCTAGGCCTCTTATTATAACTTCTACAATCCGGACCAGTTGTCATCCCCTTCCCAGGGACTTGTAATTCAATGCTCAAAATGTGGAACTTCCAGATCCAGCAGGTTACTGCCAACAATTGTGAGCATGAAACTTTTCCGTAGTGGGACTACTACATGGAAAACACAGGGCTGTGCGCACCATTTTTAAGTTATGATTTAAACTGTACTTTTTCTGTCAAAAATAACTTAACGTGAAATTGATAACTTTATCAGAAGACCGGGATTTAATGTTTGGTAATTATATTATCCTCAACTGACAATTAAAACAACCATGGATACGATTGCATTTAGTTTTTAGTTACTTGCAACCCGGTTAATTTATAGTTCAGCCCGCAGGAGCGAGAGCCGGTACTACTTTTCCTTTTGCAGTTAAAACATCAGTGCCCAAAATTCCGATGGGGATCCCTGGTGCGAATTTTGTGTAGACCAGTAGCATATATTAAAGCTATTTGATATTTTGATATATTATTTGCAATATGCTTTTGACTCAATTCAAAGAGATCGATTTCTTATTTAACTCTTCTTCATTTTTTTTTAAATTTCAATTACTCTTCTGCAGTAGTCATATTTTGATTGCTTTTTACGATGATTTTTGCATTCATATTTGTTTTGAAGTCATTTGTAAATAACATTGAACTGCATATAGGTCTACACAATCAAATCGGGAGGAAGTGGATACAGAGATGGTGTGATGAGATGGGGGTGGGGCCACGGGGGGTGGGGGGGGGGGGGGTGAGGGGGTAGTGGTGGGGGAGGGGGGTCACATTTTCAAATTGTTTCCATTAAAAATAATTAATTACGCTTCTAGAAACGTGTTAGTAGGGAACCAAAACCAATAATTCAACTAAACATATTTGTTAGAAGAAAATAATGTTATTTCACGGCGGACAAAACCACTTACATGCAAACAAATGGAATTTGAAATTAGCTGTCATTTTAGAATGACAACTTGTTAGGAAAATCCAGTAATTCATAAAGTGGAAATGGAAGAAAGAAATACATGTATGAAATAAAACTTGCTGAGGTTTTTGTATTTATTTATTTCTCTTGACATATTAGTAAAAGCAGTGAGAAGTATTAGCACTTTTTTGTTTTTTTGTATTTCCATCACACAACCTGTCTTATACATGCAATAAGTGGGCAACAAAAATATGTATTCTTAAAAGATCATGCATATTGAAAACAAAACAAAAACGTTGAGAATTTGACCAAACTATACTCATGTTGAAACGTACCTGCGGAAAACAAAAGAAGAATATTGGGATATGAATTAAGGGTTAATTACGATGTTATACTGACGACGATAATAAAAAAAATTGCCATTTGTGAACAGTCTCAATGAGTAGCACTACGCTTTTGACTAAGTGTGTATTACTGCAGGCTTACGTTGTTGTCAGTGGAACTGATTTGAAAGGATTAGGTAACCACAACATCCCTGTTAATAGTTCTGTGGTTAACACTCTCCTGACACAGCAAACCAGCTTTACAGAGTTTTATTGATTAGAGGGGATTATTTTCTGGCACAATAGGGAATGCAGGAATCGACTTAACATTACCACCTAATCCTGTCAAGTGCATTCCAAGGTAATGTAAATGACACATTCATTCCCGCTTGCACTGTAAGAAACTAACATCTTACCTGCCATATTTGGAATAGTATGCTAACTGCAAAGCGAGTTGTAGGAATGCATCGGGGTGGAATCCTTCCTTCTTGCACCAAACCTTTCCAAAGTTTGTGAAATTACTGTAAAGAGTATCAATGACTTCTGCCTAAAAAAGGAAAAAAACAGGAAAGACACTTTTATTATTATCATTATTATGCACCCTATGTAAAATTCCATAAAATTTATGTAATAAATATATAATCATATAAAAGGAGATAATGCCTGAAATTGAACACTTATTATTCATCAATAGGTGTTACTCAAATCAATGGAGGTCTGTTGGCATAGGCGGCTGTAAAGGATTTTAGTTGTGAGGGAAAAAACATGATTGTGGAAGGGGGAGGAGAGAACATTATTTTAATTATACCGGTACATATAAATTGTTTGCATTCTCTATTACAAAAAAAGAAGAAGAAAAGATTAGTACAATTGGAAAGGAGGTAGGGAGGAAGAAAGGGAGGGAGGGGGGGGGGGGGGAAGTGCACCCCTTGTCCTTATGGTGAGCCACCCATATCTATTGGAGGGTATTAACCTCAAACAAGCAGACAATCACATTTCAGACCAGAATGCAATTTTACAATGGGGGGTTCTGATACCCAAAATGTACATAAACGTACAGCACTGTCTTCCAGCTCTATTTTACAGATGAAAAATGAAGTCCTATTACAAGAGATGCAATAATCTTTGTCTACACAGTTAATTAATAACATAACAGCTCCATGGTACAGCATGCATGAATTAAGCTTGAAGTGGTATGATTAACCCCATTCATGACAGGTTTTATGTTACTTTGCTACTTGTTGTGGCATATCATTTCAAGTGACATAAACAAATACATAATATAAGGTTATTATGGGGCCTCCACTCCCAAAGCATATAAAATGTAAATAATTACAACTTTCTCATCAAAAATGACATATCACAAGAGCATAATGGATCTGAAGGTTTATCAAAATATGGAAATATATTGTGGAGATATCAACAATCACTAAATTTTACATTTAAAAGATTAGTTCAGTGGTCAAGCATGTTCATCTTATATAAAAGAAGACTTCAAAAGAAACAAAATAGTAAAAAAAAACATTCAAAAATCTTATTTTATTAAGAAGATATTCAAGTTTAAATTATTTTTCTTCAAACTTTCTTCAGGTGGTATGTTATAAATATCCTTCCTAGATTAACTTTTACTACTCTTTTGGCATATCCCAAGGTTTTTAGGCAACAAAATCGCAGGACAAAATATTGTAGAATACATAAAGACTTTGGGGAATTTGGGGCTTTGACATCATAATAAGTCTGATTTCAGTTGTTTCTGCACAAATGATACCAACTTTAAACTTAAATATCTCCTTAACGGAATAAGATGTTTGAATGTTTTCTTCACCATTTTGTTTCTTTTGAAGTCCTCTTTCATATAAAATAAACATGCTTGACCACTGAACTAATCCTTTAATTGTGCTTACTCATTAACTGTTTTTCTTGAAGTATCTGCACAATTATTCAAATATTTCAACACTTCATTTGATCCATTTTCTATGTGCCTAATCTTGACCATCAATTTGCAAAAAAAACAAAAACTTACATCCTTTCTGTATGTCTGCCAAGCATGTTCAATAGCTCTGTCTACTTCGCCATCTGTGACGAAAATGAGTTCTTTGGGCACGTTGTGACTGTCACCAGTTGATGGGTTTCCCTGATGGAGAAAATATTAAACCAATATCAGTTACATAAAACAAAAATAAATCAGCAAAATAATCAATCAAGGCAGTGACAGTTTTCTCCAATCAACAGCTCTTGCAAAAGGAATATTCCTGTAAATTTTCATGCATACTTATAAGATAGAGGTCTATAAGAGGAACAAATTGGTGGATACACCATAATGATATCCTATTCTGTTTCAGATTGATTGCATTTCAAAGATTTGACCAGTGTGTTGAGAAGTAACCGGTAATATAGTGTGATGTCATAGTTGCACGAATAAAACCATTTTTTCTTCAAAGAAATAAATTACAATCGTCTTTTACTTTCCACGACACTGGCTGAATCTTTGAAATACAATAAGTCCTAAATGGAACAAGATATCAACAATTTTTTCTCCCACCAATCTTTTTTATTCAATTATCTTCAGATATATTCACATAAAATTAATGGGAAGTCCTTTAAGAAGTAAATATTTTCATCAAATGTGTTAAATGTTGATGCTATCTAAGAGTACATACAGACCAACAGAACTGTGAAGAAGCTACCATAATATCTTCCTCCATTCAAGCAGATTAAATTTTAAAGTTGTCATAAGTTTTTTTCAAAATGAGTACAAAGTCTACTTTGGAAGAATGATGTCACAGCCTCACTTTCATAATAATTGTGCAAGTATAGAGAATAAATAATTAGTGGGATGAATGTACACATAACCAGACATCGGAAATGATACAAATCCTCTCACGGCTAATAACATGCTTTCCAGCCTCTGTCACAACTGCTATCCCACCCTCTGTTCCACATGACGTCCCATCCTGTATCCCTTTCCTCTACAGGAAATCATACATGAAATCCAAAAATCATTTCTCCACATGACCCATGTGCCATCACACCTGCAATCAAGATGACATCCCACCATATGCCTTGCCACCCTGTCCCATATACCATGCCACCCTCTCCCACATACCATCCCTCCCTGTCACTTATACCATGCCATCCTGTCCCACATGCCATCCTGTCCCACATGCCATCCTGTCCCACATGCCATCCTGTCCCACATGCCATCCTGTCCCACATGCCATCCTGTCCCACATGCCATCCTGTCCCACATGCCATCCTGTCCCACATGCCATCCTGTCCCACATGCCATCCTGTCCCACATGCCATCCTGTCCCACATGCCATCCTGTCCCACATGCCATCCTGTCCCACATGCCATCCTGTCCCACATGCCATCCTGTCCCACATGCCATCCTGTCCCACATGCCATCCTGTCCCACATGCCATCCTGTCCCACATGCCATCCTGTCCCACATGCCATCCTGTCCCACATGCCATCCTGTCCCACATGCCATCCTGTCCCACATGCCATCCTGTCCCACATGCCATCCTGTCCCACATGCCATCCTGTCCCACATGCCATCCTGTCCCACATGCCATCCTGTCCCACATGCCATCCTGTCCCACATGCCATCCTGTCCCACATGCCATCCTGTCCCACATGCCATCCTGTCCCACATGCCATCCTGTCCCACATGCCATCCTGTCCCACATGCCATCCTGTCCCACATGCCATCCTGTCCCACATGCCATCCTGTCCCACATGCCATCCTGTCCCACATGCCATCCTGTCCCACATGCCATCCTGTCCCACATGCCATCCTGTCCCACATGCCATCCTGTCCCACATGCCATCCTGTCCCACATGCCATCCTGTCCCACATGCCATCCTGTCCCACATGCCATCCTGTCCCACATGCCATCCTGTCCCACATGCCATCCTGTCCCACATGCCATCCTGTCCCACATGCCATCCTGTCCCACATGCCATCCTGTCCCACATGCCATCCTGTCCCACATGCCATCCTGTCCCACATGCCATCCTGTCCCACATGCCATCCTGTCCCACATGCCATCCTGTCCCACATGCCATCCTGTCCCACATGCCATCCTGTCCCACATGCCATCCTGTCCCACATGCCATCCTGTCCCACATGCCATCCCTCTCTGTGCCACATGCCATCCTACCCAGTCCCACATGCCATCCTACCCAGTCCCACATGCCATCCCTCCCTGTAACAAGTGCAATTCCACCCTGTCCCACAGGCCATTCCATCCTATCCCACATGCTATCCCACCTGTCCCATATGCCATCCCACCTAAAATCCAAATGATATTCCATTACATGCCATCCTGTCCCACATGTCATGCCACCCTGTCCCCATATGCCATCCCAGCCTGACATAAATGCCATGACACCAACTTGTTTTACATGCCATGCTACTCTGTCCCACATGCCATCCCACCCTGTCCTACATGTGAGTTAAGAGCAACACAGTGGACAATATTGCCGTAGTCAAGCTGGGCACGATTGGTGAGCCTGAAGATTTTGAGAAGAGTATGGCGGTTCGCACCACAAGTGGTGTTGGAGAGGAGGCGGAGAAGGTTGAAAGAGCTGTTGCATTTCTGTTTCAGGTTGGTGATGTGTTGCTTGTAGGAGAGCTCGGTTTAGAGTTAAACCCAAGAACTTAGTGTGTTCAACTTTAGGGATGCGATTGCCATTGAGCATGAGGTTCAGGTTGGGGTGGAGGTTGTTGAAATGACAGAAGTGCATGCAGACTGTCTTGTCTTTGGAGAATTTAAAACCATTACTGTTGCACCAGACTTGCGGCTGAGTTGGAACCCATTTTCGACAAGAGGAAAGCTAGGGAAGGAGTAGAGTATGGTGAAGCCGTCCACATAGAGGGCACGTTTGATGTTGGGTCAAGGTTGTCCGCAATGTCGTTAATGCTCAGGTTGAAGAGAGTGGGGGAGAGGATGCTGCCCTGGGGGATGCCCTCTTCTTAGGGGTAGGGGTTGGAGAGGGTGTGGCCAATACGAACTTGGAACTGCTTGGGTGAGAGGAAATTTTGAATAAAGATGGGGAGGTGGCCTCTGAGGCCGATGGTGTAAAGTTTGCGGATAATGCCGTATTTCCAAGTAGTGTCAAAAGCTTTCTCGAGGTCAAAAAAGATGGCAATGAGGTGTTCCTATTTTGCAAAGGATTCCCGGATAGCAGTGTCGAGCTAATTAACTGGTCTAGGGTATTGCGAAGTTTCCAGAAGCCGCTTTGGTGAGGGGAGAGGATTCTGTTGGTCTCAAGGAACCAGTTTAGTCTCTGGTTAATGATCCTTTCCATAATTTTACAGAGACAACAGGTGAGGGCGATGGAGTAAAAACTAGGGTCGGTACTGTCCTTTCACGGTTTATGGACGGGAGTGACAATAGCTGTCCTCCAGATAGGGGGAAAGGAGTGTGAGGACCAAATGTGGTTGAGGATGGTGAGTAGGGTAGAGGTGGCCTTGTTGGGGAGGTGTTTCAGGAACTGGTAGGGGATGTTATCTGAGCCCTTGGAGGTGCAGCCAGTGTCGTGAATGGCTTTGTTTAATTCAGAAAGGGTGAGAGGGGTGTTGTAGCTCTCGGGAGTAGTCGGAGGGAAAGGTGATACTTCAGGCTTCATCTTGAGCTTTTTTGGTTTTGAAAGCATTGGGGTAGTTGGCCGAGGACAAGATGTTGCTAAAAGAGGTGGCGAGGTGGTTAACGATGTCCTTTTTCGCGGTGAGAAGGTTACCATTCCAGGAGAGATGGGAGATGGGAGATGGGAGACTTGTCCACCCTGCCGTGGAAGCTGTTAGCCATTCTCCAAATCTTCTTAGTGGGGGTGGTGGTGAGAGAAGAGATGAAGTTGTTCCAAGTGTTGGTTTTACTGTCCTTGATAGTGCGCCTGGCTTTGGCACGGCTGATGCGAAAGAGGTTGAGGTTGTGGGTGGTCGGATTAGTTTTGAAGTTCCTGAGGGCCCTTTTCTTGTTCTTGATGACGGTTTTGCAGTCATCAGAGAACCAGGGGTGGGGGTGGGGGTGGTTAGGGGGTTTGGGAATAGAGCAGGTGGCGATCTTGATAAGGATGTTACTGAAGTTTGACATGAGATCCTCACCCTCGAGGAGATGAGGGGAGAGGTGCGAGTCACAAAGGGTTTAACAAAAAGGTGCCAGTCAGCTTTCTCGAGGTTCCAATTCGGGGTGTGGTCAGTAGGGGTTTGAAGGTTGGAGTGTATAAGAGGGTAATGGTCACTACCACGGAGATCAGCAGTGACCTTCCAGCTAAAATCAAGGAGGAGGTTGGGGAAACACAGATAGACAGGTCAATACAGGTAAGGGAGTCGTGGCAGGGTGAAGGTAGGTCAGGGAGTCAGTGTTGAGCAAGGAGAGGCTGTGTTGTCGAAGAGTGTTTTCGATGAGCTTGCCTCTGGGAGTAGTGGTATTGGGTACCCACAGGGGGCTGTGGGCGTTGAAGTTACCAAGAAGGAAGAAGGGGGAAGGGAGCTGAGAGTTGAGGTTATTAAGGCTGGTTGGTTACACGTTGGCGTTGAAGGGAGATAGATATTACAAAGAGTGAAGGTTTTGTGAAAGGAGATAGACATACAGATGGCCTGAAGGTCAATGTTCACATGAACAGCGCTGTGTGGGATAACGTGTCTAACGAGAAAGGAGATGCCCCCACAGGCCATGTCGGCGTCCACTTGATGTTCGTGATAGCAAGCGAAGTTGTTGAGGAAATAATAGTCAGTGGTTTTTAAGAAAGTTTCTTGTAGGTAGAAGACGGCCGGGTTGAAGGTGGTGGCCAGAAGGTCAATTTCTTCAGAATTGGCTTTAAGGCTCCTTATGTTCCATTGTATAATGTTGTGAATGTTATTGTAATTGTTTATGTTGCATGCCATAAGGAGGCAGGGGTTTATCTTGAGGAAGATCTGTTGGGTCTGAGTTGACTTATTTTTTCTTTGGATCTGTCCCTGTTTCTTTGGGGGCAGTTGTTTTTGAAAGTTGGCCAAGATGTATGTTCGGCAATCGAACAATCCATGTTCTCTTCTGTGTCCTGTGTGTGGGTCTGGATGGTGGGCTGTTTATTGATTGGTTGTTTGTTGGATTGATGATCGTTAGCCAGGTTGGCTTGAGTTTGATGGCATTAGAGGTGTTGGGGTAGGGGATGGCGGGAATATTAGAAGAGGAAGGAAGGTAGTGGAAAGAAGTGGTGGTGGTGGAGGTGGTTTGGGTAATGAGTGTGGATGGGTTGTTGGCAATGGTGATGGGCTTAGGACTGGGTAAGAAGAGCCAGGTAAGGTCGGTTTGGGTATGTGAGTCAGTTTTAGTTGTATTAGGGGGGTATTGGTGTTAGAGGAGACTGTGCTCAAGTAGAATGGTTTAGTGTGAACGAAAGCGAGAAATTGCTTTCTGGCCTCCGGGTAAGTGATGTTGGCATTAAGGGTTTTTAGGTTGGTTACTTGCTTTTCCTGAAGCCAGGTGGGGCAGTCTTTTGAGAAGAAGGGATGGTTAGGTGGGTGAGTACCGTCGCAATTGGTGCAGAGTGGGGTGCTGGTGCAGGAGGTGCTCTCATGGTCCACGGCTCCACAGTTGCCATAGCGCGCTTGGCTGCGGCACGAGTTTTTATCATGGCCATACCTCTGGCACTTATGACAACGGAGGGGGTTAGGAATATAAGGGGTAACTGGGATTCTCAGGTACCCAGCAGTGATGTGGGAGGGGAGAGTTGATGTGGAAAAAGTCAGGAAGATGGTATTGGTAGGTGTTTTGGCACCATCTCTCTTGAGGACGAGATGACAGGCTTCAGTAACGTGTTGATTGGCAAGTTCCTCTACGAGGTCTTCATTGGTCAGGTAGGCTAGGTCTCTAGTTCTGACCACACCTTTGCTGGAGTTTAGGGAATGGTGTGGAGTGACTGTAACGTCATTACCGGTATTGGCTAGGGTTTTGGTGGTGAGGAGGGTGGTGGCTTGAGTGTCCCTGGTGCATTGCACCAGGAGATCCCACATGCCATCCCACTTTGTCCCACATTTGGTCCCATCCTGTCCCCCATACCATCTCACCTTCATCCAAATTCTTACCAATCATTCTGCCATCTTCCACCCAACCTTCTTTCCTTTAACTCCCATCCCCTCACTTCTATCAACCCAACATGCCCCATTCACCTACCATCCCCCTTCACCTACCATCCTCCATTCACCTACCATCCTTCATTCCTCAACATGCCCCATTCACCTACCACCACCATTCACCTACCATCCGCCTGACACTCCCAATAAAAACATGAACAATAAAGATGCTCTTCACCAACTTCTTTGGCGAGGGAATACAAAAGAGGAAAGAGCAAATTTCCAGCTGCCAGAAAGTGTCAATACCTCAGGATCTTGTTATAAATGATAGTTTATTTGGGCCACTACATCCACATTTGTTGTTGTCTGTGGTTACAGTATTCGGCATAGCACCAAAATCCAGTAGCTATCCAGATATGCCACAAATAATTTGACATTTTTGGACAAAACTACATAAAATGATCAATTGTTCCACACGTCAACAATTCTAATGGAGAAGGAAAATTTGTTGTCGTCTCTCCTACAGAAGGGCTTATCCAGTTTCATCTGATTTCCTCTGCTTCCAAGTTCATTAGAATGCTGAAGGAACCTGGTGGTCACTTTCTCATCATAGATTCTTCCAAATTTTAAATATCTCGATTATGTCACCCTTCCTTCTTCTGTATTCTAAAGTAGGTAGCTTCAGCTTCTTTAGACGGTCAGAATAGCTCAGATTAGGTAGGGAAGGTTTTTGGTTGGTAGCTCGTCTTTAAACGTTCTTAATGTCTTGTTTGTTATGTGGGCACCAGACTGGTATGGCATATTCCAAATTTGGTCTAACCAATGTGGAACAATGATTTTGTTTTGGATAAACATACAACCTAAGACTTTACTCACCATCCACTTGGGTACTTCGTCTTTCAAAATGTTATGAACCCAGTGGGCAAATTCTGCTAACACGATGCCATCCATTGGACAATGCTGTTAGAAAAACGTTAACATTTAAAGGCCGTTGGACAAGATGCAATTTCTATAGTCATATTTAACATTTTTGAATTTTGAGTTTTTGAGCATTGGCTGATCAATGGTTGATCAATTTTTGAATTGTGCTTACTTTGTGAAGTATAATTAGGTAGACAGCTCAAAATATAAATTAAAATATCTTCTCTAAATCCTTGCTTGGAAAATACTTATCATTTATCAGTCACAAAGATGAATATGAGAATATTTTCTTATAAAGTTAGGTAACACTTACACAGAGATGCCTTCCAATCACAAAACTCAAAAAGAGTGCATATTCTATGAAGTTGCTTGAGTTGCTATGGTAAGACACAACCAGGTTATGCATTCATGTTGAAATGGCATTGAAAAACTGAAAATTATTTAATGACAATGATATCCATTCTTAATAGCATGAAAAGGTTTGGAGTATCCTAAACAGTATATCTAAAGAAAGGGGCATAAATAATAAGAGTTTGCGAAAAAGAAAATATCAATTAAGGGCACACCTTGCCCGATTTCCCCCTGCCATGGAGGGAACTTCATGATAAATACATCTATTACCACAACATGAAAATGTTTTGGAGTACTGTAAGCAATATGTCCAGAGCCAGGGGAGAAAATAACCCTTTGAAAAGAGGGTACTTCCTGCCCAGTGTGGTGGACAGTCACCTAGTTACATCTCTGCCCTGCTATATCTGCAAACTGGTCACAAATGCCTTCATTTCACTTCATCTGCACCACTATTTGTTGAGGTATGAACCCATCACACGACTTTTGCTGACAGTCTTTTCCTGCTATGCTCCTCGTAAATGGAATCAACATTAGAAATGCAAGTCCATTGACATTTTCACAAAATTTCTGATACATCATCTTTTGGATTTTCCCCAAGCTTTAGTTTCTTGTGCCGGTTTAGCGCCCTAGTGCAATTCCGGATTGTATACAATCTTCAGTTTTTTGTGCCTGTTTAGCACCCTAGTGTAATTCATTGGTTTTCAGCGCTATAGAAATAACATTAATTGATTTGACTGTGCAATTTGGAGGGATCACCCCTCTTTCCCCCATGGTACATGCATCCTTGTACTTACATCTAATGTTGAGCCAAAGGTGCCATTACTGAATGCTACACAGTTGTAAGACTTGTCAAACCACCTATCATCTGCCTGTGGTCCAAACATAAGTTGTTGGCATACCTTAAAAGAAACACCACAAAATATCAAACATCAGTGCAATACTAGCTTCAACACATATCCCAACTTTTTGAAGGAGATATTAACTCTTTAAAAAAAAAATGTACAACATTTTATTTGGTCTCATTACCAGTTTACAAATCACACATTTTTGTATATAGCAACAAGAAAAAAATTATGTACAGAAAATGTTATGGTATATAAGAGCAGACTACAGATAAAATACAAATGGCTCACTTGAAATAATTGCATAGCATAGCAAGGTTAACGTCCCGAAAGCATCCAGTGCTGGACATTATATCAAGACAGCCACGGACTTTGATAACCAGTTGTGAACTCACTGGTTGTAGACCCACCGGGATTATAATTGCATAAATAAAAACACTGATGATAGAAATGGAACTTCAAATGCACAGACAGAAAATGCACAGGGAGAGAATGCACAGGGAGAGAATGCACAGGGTTTGATGCATGAGCACCTTATAAATGATGGCATATAGTGAGAACAAAAAAGAAGAGTTTTATAGGTTACAAGGGTTCATTGAATAGAGAAAAAAAAAAGGTTCAAGTAAAAAATGGGCCTTAAGCTGTAATAAATATTAACTCTTACTTTGAGCTCAATATGCAATGACCTTTGATCAATGACCTTTAAAGGTGTACGGACAGGCATATGGACTGGTAAAGTTTCAATTTCAAAAAGCAGTAAATGGACAGGTAACAATATAGGCTTAAATAGTTGAAATTATACCAATAGGCAATTAAAACAGCAAAAAGTCCCATAAGTTGTGAGAGAGGTTTAAATTAAATCTAAACTATCTGAAAAGTGCAGATGTGCAAGGTTGGTGAAGCTACAGGGGTGGTGGGGGTGAGTGGTGGAGGATTGTGTGGGTGCCAGGTGCTATTGTTGTACTTAATGCCTTGTAGATAAGATGTCAGTTTTAGGGGTGGGTTGTTATGGAAGAGGTCTGTGATGGTGTTGAATGGGGTGGTCAAAGTCCCAAGGAGTGTAGGGTGGGGGCATTCTATAAGGATGGGTTTGACAGTGAGTTGCTTGTTGTAGTTGTTGCAAAGATGGGTGAGGTACTTAGGAAGTGGGTGCATGAGAAGTGGATGATAGTGACCTCATCTTTGTGTAGAAGGTAGGAGAGAAGAAAGAATGGAAGTGCAGTGGCTTGTATCTAAAAGGAAGTGGCTCGATCCATGGCATGAGTCCTTCATTGTGTCATTGAGCAAAACACTATTCTACTTGCTACATTCTACTCAACTGTAAATAATTACTACCAGTGAAGGGAATTTAACCTGTGATTTGCTTGCACCAGGCAACTCAGGGATAAAAACTTGTCTAATGGGCATACCCTTAGCTACCCCAAGAAAGGATTTATTCACAAAATGGATTTAACATTTATAAATAAGTAATGGGGGCTCAAATACCCCCAATCTAATCATTAAGAAGTCATGGAATAATAGTTTGTGTCTATGGTTTAATACTGTCACTTTGAAATTTATGCCATAATGTTTCAGCCATTTGACTAAATAAGATTTTCAGCATGTCAATCAAAATATCACTATCTTATCTTCAAGAAACTCATCACAAATCATTTCCTGATTTTCTCCTTCAATTTATAGTTCTATTGTGCCCCTTTCTTTGGTAAATTCAGAACTACTATAGAGGTTAGGGGCACAGCCACAGGGAGGAATAGAGGGGGGGGGGGGGCACCACTTTTCATAAATAATGTTATCAAGGTCCCTTGGACTCCCACAGTCACAGCAAAACTCCCTCACTTTTTAGATACTGGCTATACCATGGGTTTGAGGAGGGAAGGGTTAGAAGGAAAGGAAAGGAAATCACATATGCATGACTTAAAAGACAATATTCTGTGAATCAGTGTTTTAGCTCTTCATTCCAGCAAATTTGCTAACATTCTGTCAATTCTTGTCATCTCAATGACAGTATTTGAACCAAATAAACTACAAAAATGTTGACGCCACAAATATATTTAAACTGTGGGCGGTGAACCCTTAAAGTCTTACTATGCCGATAAGTCACACTCTCTTACCTGAGTTTCATTTTGTGGACTTTGGTTATCCAGGCTGAGGGTGATGATAGCTGACTGGATGTCTTGAAAGTTTCTTTGGTTCATTTTATCCGCGGAACACATGTATTGATATATCTGAAATGGAAGAAATCCAATAAAAAATGTTCAACATCTACAATTAAAGTACATGACAGGTCAATGACTCACGTTTCACCTATAAGTACGTCAACCAGTTATCCACAAAATGACTTACATACTCCTACATGTCTACATATGTCATGAGCAGTATATTTGTTCCACATTAACTTACCACCTATCCAGTAAAGATTATTTTTAGGTTTTTGGGAATGGAAATTTCAACAGATAAATTGATAAGGTAAATAGCGCTTTAGGTTCGGCCAAACAGCTGATTCTTTTTAACTTTTTATATTTTGCTACAAATTTGCTTCTTCTTGAGGTGTTTTGGCTCAGTGGTTAAGGAGTCATGCTCGTATTCGAGAGGTACCGAGTTTGATTCGTGTCGTGAGCGCTGCATTGTGTCCTTGAGTAAGACACTATACTCTACTTGCTTCAGTCCACTCAGCTGTAAAATGAGTACCAGTACTGCTGGGGAGTTAATCTGCGATGGTCTGGCGTCCTGTCCAAGGGGAGTCATGTACTCTCATCCGCTTGCGCCATGGAAACCGGGGATAAGCACCAGCCCAATGAGCCTAATGGCTTGGATGGATTTAGCTTTTACAAATTTGCTTCTTACCTTTTTCACTTCTGAAATGCAAATAAAATGCAAGAACCTTTCTGACTTTGGATAGATAAACAAATAGTCATGTGATAAATACTATACTACTTAACAATTGGCACACTTCTAAAGAACGTGCCGGCATTGTTTGAAAATCTATTGATTTACAAATAATGGCAATGCATGCAGTATTGCTCATTACTGAACAATATTCTTTTCTTGCGTACATGTTTCTAACAAATTCAATAAAAGGTACTATAATGTATTACAAAATATGACTAAAATTTTTAGATATTGTTCTCGGTAACAATATCTACTCCCTGACATCTCAAAAGTTGTGGTATATGATAGAAGATGTATGTTACCCATGCACTGGCTGATTCCTGTTCATTTACAGTGAGAGGAGTGGGAGTAAACTTTCAGTCAACCAAAGCTTTGATCGTAATTTTGTTAAAATTTAAAAATATAACAATTTCTTAGAGGGATTTCATCATGTGACTCTTAATTCAACTGGAAGCCATTTTGCAGGGAAAAAGCGTTTGAGCGTTGTATGTTTCACGCATCTGATCTTCACACAGCTCAGTCACATCACACATAAAACAAACAGATTCGGTCCTACTAAAACATGCGCTAGCAGGCACTGGCAATGAAAACACATGCTGGGCATATAAAACATGCGCTGGTTAAAATAAACTGGCCGGATGAATTAATTGTTGAACATGATATGTTGTTTTAAAGACAAAATTACCCTCCAATGTACTTCAAGTAATCTTAATCAGTGGATTTTAAACATGTGTAACCAACAGCACAGCAAAATTCTGGCATAATTATCTTATGAAAATAATCTTATATAACACATGCAAATATATGCAAGTCTAAATAGTGTACAGCAAACAACAGTGTTTTTTGCCCTACAAAACGGTGATGTAAACAAAAGTCATGTGACCTCATGACGTCAGCTAAAACATCCTAATAATGCACAAAATATAATCATACAATTATGTGGTTTAATGTTAAGATATTCAGACAGAAAGATGGATTCTTAAAATCTTTCAGCTTTCATCATTTTGCTGGCTGACATAACTACCCCCTTTTCATACCTTGAAAATATCTAATACTTAAAACTTATATTTCACAGGATCTAAAATAACCAGCATGCTTGATTATGATCAATATTTCACATTTAGGAATTGTTAAGAGCACTGACAGAATTAACAGAATATTACTGTTTAAACAAACCATCATAATCCTATTATATTTTAGTTTCTGTAATGAATATTTACATGTTCATCTTACGCTGCATTAAGCCATGTCTTAATGTTTATTAAATCAATTAGTAATTCCACTTAACCATTTAAAATAATTCACCTTTTTGCCCCACCCTGTTCAAAATATATTACCTTCCCAAAGTTATTACAATTACTGTTTAAATTATTAGGGTATTTATAATGCATATGCATTGCAACAAGGAAATTGGTATAAAAAAGTAGGTCTTTTCCTGAAATATTCATAAAAAGCCTTGATATCATGTGAAATATGAGTCATTCACTTGCCGTGAACTATCAGAGTCAGACTTGAGTCCAAGTCAGTGACTCGAGTTAACAACTCTGGTCTGTACTGACACTTCTAGTCTGGTACCAATCTTTTCTTCACAAACTTGCAGAACTTTAAATTTGAATATCTTCTTACTAGGATAAAATGCCTGAATACTGTCTTCTCCTTTTGTTTACTTTCCTCTATCATAGATCAAGGTTAGCCATTTTCAATGTTTATAGTAACTCATTTTGAATTTTCATGGTGACCATTTTTAATTTCTGTTAAATATTTCTTTTTTTTTAATGTTGAAAAATTCATTGCTGTGATGATAATAATGTAATGATTTTTTTTTTTTTTTGAAATTCAAAAATGCAGTTTGTAAGTCCTCATACTCCTTCATTTTGTCCCATTTTGAGTGGTGCGACTGTGGCAATGATTCATTGCTTCAATTGACCTCTTTGAGTTAGTTAATTGACAGCTTTTCCAACCAATCACAAATTCTGTGTAACTAATTGGGACAAAAACCCTACGTGGCAACAGTACAGTACAGCTAGCTAGCGACGAAACGCATGCAGTGAAATGCATTATACTGCACAAAACAAAATTCTGCACACACAGACTGAGTGACAGACAAGATGGTGAACAAAACTAGCACGTAAACAGGCTTTGTAAGTCAAGATTCCTATTACCCAGAATGGTTAGCAAACTTAATTTTGTTTATTCCTTTTGCTACAAACTCTACAGATCCGGAAAAGTGCCCTATAGATGGATTAAAGCTGCAGCAGGCCACATGATTATCTAAATGGCAATGCATTGGTCATGCATGATTGATTTTGGTTTATTTTCCCTACCTAGTTACTGCGTCACTATTGTGGGGCGTGGCTTATTTCCTTGCTCAGAGAGGTCACTTAAGGCTCAGCCTGTTAAACATAATTTTGAATGATAAACATTTTGTTCTATTTGTGTACTGGTTGCCATAATCAATATTATATGTGCAAATCTAATTTTTTGATGAAATTCACACAAACTCTGAAAAGCCGATATGGTTGGAATAAAATGCGCACTACCACATTTTATCACGATAGACAACTATCTATAAGCATGAAATCTGCAACAAATCTATAAACCTTTTAGGTCATAGTTACGAAGGGCATTGGGTCATCCTTATGAACCACTCTCTCGTATTTGCAAGATAGGCAAGGTTAGATGCACAGAAATATGTTGCAGAAGATTACACAAGTACTGATTACAGATAATTTTGAAGGTCAGATCAAATACTTGGCGTTGTAATTTTGTTGTGCGACTGAGGTTATTCTAACTAGGTGAAATGATTTTTAATACCTCAAATCTCATTAAGAATAATTCTGATAAGATTGTGTAAACAATGTAAGGAAAAACAAAGGTCGGAAGTCTACATTGCAGTATTACTAAAACAAGAATTAACCCTCTGTGTTGTGATGAATACAAATTCCACAACCCTTTTTAGTTATCAAATTATTGTTACATGAGAAATTTAAGATTGGCATGAATCGTTGGTGGTGATTTAATGTGTGTGTGTGTGTGGGGAGGGGGTACTAAGTTGGTCCCCCTTCTTTCGCGAGGACCTTGGACTCTATTTTTCCACGTTCATTAGTTTCCACATTCTAAAATTTCTTTAAACTTTCATACCCTTTCTCAATTTCCAGAGATGCAAAAAACAAGTTTATCTTAAAATGTGGCCCTTCCTGTGATTCTGAAAACACTTTTTGTTCTCCTTCCTTCAATCAATATTTTTGCATGAGATAGTCGTGTACATAGGCTTGAGTACAAGAGGTCACAACAAACACGATCACAGCTAAAGGGGGTGTGGGGGAGAATCCCCAACCACCGGTCAGAAATTTTGGCATGAAGTCGGAAATGGTACATTTTGAAACAGATACAGGTGAAAATAAAATATTTTTGTGACAATTATGGGATATTGCACAGATAAAATGACCCGAAGTTAGTCTTGAAAATGTTTGATTAAATACCAGGTATACCTTTTATTAACTGTTTAAAATTGGAAGGGACAACATGAAGTTTGAAATGTTTGGAGTTAGAGTCAACTACTAACTTTTAAGATAGTGTGAGAGATAATCATAAAGCAGGGAAATTACAAGGATGTATTTTCACTGACATTCAAAAAATACATTGGTTAGAAGAGAAATCACATGACAAATACTAACATTGGCCCATGAAGTCCTATCATCTGCTGTCAGGATACAGATACCCTGTCCTTTGGAGGTGGCACTCTGTTCTTTGATATATCTTAGATGTCTAAAAATTAAAGTAAAGAAGTATAAATAAACCACTCCTAACAATAGAAAGTGATATTTCATAATTGACTCCAGCAAGGCTAGTTAGTGCCCTCCAGACTTGTAATCGGGTACATTATCATAAGTAAGAGTACAAAGTATGAGTACTTGCATTTTAAATTTGCTGAGTAGGAGTGTAAGAGTAAAATATAGCACAAGAGCATGAGTAAGTACTCAACTACAAATCTCGTGCCTTAACCCTACCAGGGTCATCATCACATAAATGGCTCTCCTGTGTGATAGGGGATAGTGAATAAATACAATCCCTTACCAAGTGGAAGTCTGGTAGGCAGCAGTTTACGGCAGCATAATAATCCAATAATCTACTAACCTCTACAAAGAGAAATAATAATTACATCTAAATTATACCCTTGGAAATATTTCTTACTTTTAATTGAATTATTTCTTATGCTTTTTGGCACATCAATGGTAAAGATCATCGTCGACAGCAAAGAAAATAACTTTTATGACATTTAGTCTAAACCTCTTAAGCCCCAACAAAATCTAAAATCTGTTGAGTCTAGATTGCTCACAACAGAGCCACAATCCAGCACAAGCAATAAGTAATTACACCAGGGATTTCCACACACTTCACCTCACTTTCCATGGTCATAATCTGACATTGATAGTAAATAAAATTAACTGCAGCTGGACTGACTTTCACACTCAACACAAGGACAAAAGTTTTCCCATGTAGTCAATATGTCTGGCTTAAAGTAATAATTTACAAATAGGGTGGTATTTAACAGTGAAGGTTATGTTTGTACATTGATTAGTGATTTTAAGTGATGTTTTTGTTCAACCTTGTAGGCTTTGAGAATTTTGGACTGAAAATCCATTGCGACAGATTTTCATCATGATATACTTTTTCATATATAGCTTATGGCGGGTCCAGGATTTTTCATGGTAGAGGCACCAGTTGACCCCATGGTAGAGGCACCAGTTGACCCCTTACATTTGACCAATGGTTTTGCAAGAAATTTAAAAAGTCTGCACCCTCACCTGTATAACTCTAAAGCTCCTATCAATTCACCCTGGTCATCAAATAGGTTGGTTAACTTGAATACATGACCATTGCTCAGAACAACGACATGGTCAGGGCATGATCCTTCGCTCTCTGCAATAAATTTCATAAGAAAAAAACAATCACTTTCTTCTGTTTAAGCCTCAGAGTACTGTTATACAAATCATCACTCTTGTTTCACATTGGGTTACTATTGGTGACAAAGTTATACCCTTTAAATGAAATTCCTAAAAAATGTTAAGAGCTCAATTTTGTTATTTTATTGCATTTTTTACGCCTTAAAAATAGATGCTGTAAAATAGTCAATTTGTATCCGATTGTTTGATGATTTGTTTTCATCTATTTTTTTAAACCATTTTACTTTGTGTTACTACTACCATTCCCTATAACAATCAGCATCAAAGGGTTCATCCTGGGTTGTTTTACCTGTTTTGAAACACCTGACCAGGGTATCTATTGGTTCTCCTGGAACTCTTGAAGCACAAAAGAAAGACTTAAGCTGATTCATGTCAAACTTCTTTGTACCTGCCCGATTCTTAGCTACTGGAAGTTCCTCTCTGTAACAAACAAGAACAACTGATTAGAATAAAGATAAGCTTTATATAATGCAGAATTCATTAAAAGAAAAAAGAAAAAAAATTAAATTAAGTTCATGCGGGGCAAAATATCCCGAGGAAAATGAATGTTTAAAGGGTGGAACTATCACAAATACAGAAACGCAAATGTGTGTGTTGTATTAATAACAATAAAAAGACAAACTTTGAAATCCCATTCTGTTCTTTACAATTGTGTATGCGTTCTGACTGAAATTGTTTTTCACTAATTTGAAAACTATGTTTTCCAATTTTTTTATATTGAAAATCAAAGTTAGTTACAGAGACTCTTGTCTCACTCCACTTCTGGCATGGCCAATGGTGTAAAAATCTCCAAAATATTTTTTTTCAATAAAATAAACAAAAATTTATCTAAGAAATGTGAGGCTATGATGTCACTGCTAGCCTGATTTCATTCACATATAGACAAATCTGAGAGAATGCTAAGCTTTCATTTTTCAATCAAAGTACATACAAAACTGTATAGAAAGAGATTGTGCCATCCTCTTTTTGTTTTTTACAAGATCCATTTTATAATTAGTAACATCCTTCAAACTTGATATCTCATGAATAGTTCTGTTTGATTTTTGATCTCTATCAAACAAGAAATACATGTCTAACCACTATTGGATGGTATACACTTTTCACTTTCAATCTTCCAAAGACTAAATAGAGATTAGTTACAATTTTAGACTTCAAATCACCTTCTGATTCGCTGAAAGTAGTGCAATGTCATCCAGAGGTAGTTAGCACTTCTTTCGAGTTGAGTGTTCTCTCTTGCCGGCCAGATATCCTGAAGAGAACAGAATGGACCAGTCATGTTGCATCGCACGGCGAGAGCTGTCCGTCCAGATAGATACACAAGCTCCTCCCACCAACTCTCCAACTGTTAAAATCATATTGATTGATTGAATGAATAATGAGACTTTGTTTGTACAGCGGCAGTGAAAGTTGAAGGCCAGATATCATGTTAATGTGGATAGTGTGGAGATAGAAATACAATACAATCCAACGCTTCTGATTGGTTGAAATGTTTACACAATCACCAATCATGCACTGACTAGCCAATTAAAGTGATGTTACTAGTATGATTGCATTTATTGGTGAAGATCAAGCAATTTTCTTGAGATGAGATTCCCTGTTTTGAAATTTTGCCTTAACTTTTGATGTGTCTTTTAAGTCTAATCAATCAATCAATCAATCAATCAATCAATCAATCAATCAATAAACCAATCAATCAAATTCAAAATTTAGGTTCAACAAATCAACCTGAAGGCAACTTGTCTACCAGGCATTGAACTATGGCTTTATTGTTGCCCAGAAACAAAATGCATGTGTATTTATCTAATGAAAACTGTTCTAAAAATTTGGTTGTCAGACGGGCAGACCCAGCAAAAATTATGGTTGCCGGATATTATTTTTGGTTGCTCCGGGCAACTGGACGAGTAATTTGTTGATCCCTGCTTATGAATTAAAAATAAGGTGTTCTGCTTCATTTTCCCTAAAATCTGTATTACACTAGATTAAGGTATTTTAATATTCGGGATGACATCACAATAACATGCGTAAATCTGAACAACCAGTTTGTCGGTGAAAACAAAGCAGTTTACCATTACAGCAAGTGTGAAATTGGTCACATTTAGAGGCTTAAATCTCTACGTTAGCTTGGTATTTTGCAGGAAATTGTTGCAAATGTGCCAGAAACATCGCAGAAAATATCATTTTGAAGTTTGAAAATTTATGTATCGTGCGTACGTAGGCTAAATGAAGTGTGGTGTTCAACGAAGAGTCCCAGATGTTCAAAATGCCCCCAAATATTTTATGTCCCTTTCTCAACAGCTAAGGTTACATAGAAATGACCACGGCTGTGATAAACAAGTTGTGACTAAAGACCCACCAGGCAGTCCGGGCTCATACCTAATATAAGGAACGTGTATAAAACACAAGAATATTGAAGTCATGCATTCAATTTGTTCAGATGTAATGATAAAATGTCATGGTTTCTAATTTCAATAGTTATAAAATTCACTGAGAAAAACAAAAACATTGCTTTTCAAAAACATTAGAACTTTCAAAATGGACTGTTTTGCACCTAAAAGTCTAGTTGTATTGTCTAATTTTGCTAACATTTTCCGAGTTTTAAGTTTCCTTTTGTAAAGGTATTTCAAATATGTAATATTGCATAAGTCTTCAAATTTAGGGTAGCATAGGATAATGGAAAATGTCACAAAATATTGAATGCAAACATGGTACTACCAACCCAGTTTCTGTCTTTGGCTGCTTTCTGGAGAAGTTTTTGATGCAGAGATTTTCCAATGCCAGTCCCAAATTTCCCGACGATCTTAACTGTTTCATCATACTCAGCTGCAGTTAGGAAAGGTCTCACTGTTTCAAAGAGAACGAAAACAAGAGTAGAACATTATTCGAATTCTACTAAACAACCAGTCTTTGCTTTGCTACAACTCATGGCTTCCCTTGGACAGGATGCCAGTCCAGGGCAGGGTAATTCTCAGTAGTGCAGTAGACTGGAGAAAAAACAGAAAACACGCCTTACTGAAGGACACAACACGGCGCTCGCAACAGGTTCTTAACCACTGCAGTAAGACAAGACCTTAAGACAAGAGCTTAAGACAAGAGCTTAAAACAGTCTATATTCATGGAAAAGTGGACATTAACCTACAAGATGTTTTTGATATAATTACTTATTTTTCATCCAGGGGTCACTTAATGAAGATCAGATCAGCTACAGTTAATCTGGATATAGAAAATTTCCCATCTTTGCAAGAGGTTGAATGATCTGGAACAACCTCCTAGTATACATTGTGTCAGGTCCCAATCTGCTTGCTTTGATGATCTATCTAAATCTGTTGGGGATCTTTTTTAAGCTTTTAGCTTTCTACCCCTTCTCATGTGGTGGGTATTCACTTGGTTGGTGCCATGTCACATCCGGGCATTAACGTCATTTGCTGGAGTGAAAATAAACCTTTGCGCGATACACGTGGGCTAGTCCGTATGCGTTTACTGTGTGCAGTACACATGGCATGTTAACAAACACAGCTGATCGCTTTGTTTTCACTCCAATGCAGGGTGAATGTGCGCGGTTGTTATGCGGTCTGATGCCCTCAGGTCAAATTTCCAACCAAGTGAATAGCCATCAAGGTAAATCAAGTTTAAGTCAAGTACCTAACAAACTGAAGTCTATTTAAATGATGCAATACTACTTGTGTTGTTTTTTTTCTTTCTTTCTGTAACCTCAGACTTTCTTTAGACAAAAACATCAACAAAAAAAACTTTGCTATTATAATCTGATGCCAGAGTGGTTTTAACCAATTCAAATAATAATACTACTTCCAATTTATAGAGTGCTTTTGCAGAAACTGATCAAGCATAATCTGATGCCAGAGTGGTTTTAACCAATTCAAATAATAATACTACCATTAACTTATAGAGTGCTTTTGCAGAAACTGATCAAAGCACTATACAAGTAACCAGCACCATTCAGCGTTTAAGTGGATCCAGGAAAAGAAGTAGGTGTTCGAGGAGTGTGCTTCGGTTTGGTGAACATTAACAAATTTCAATCACAGAGATTCTAATTAGATAAAAAAAAATCTTCAAAATGCCATTAGGATTTTTAAAATTTATTATTTTGATTTGACATTCTAAATAGAACTGTCCTGATTGTTTTTGTTTTTTATATTGACAACTTTTAGGGGCGGGGTGTTGCCTTGGCACACAATTCACCCATCCACCCCGGGATTCTTTTTCTTCAAACAAGTGGATTATAACAAAATATCCCCTAGAGGAAGTACACTGTAGGTGGTGGGCTGGACACATAGCCGCTCCAAGGACACAATGCCACAGGGTTTAATAGCCAAATTTGGGTCAAAACAAGGCAATTATATTTCACCTACTACCAAACTTTTAATAAATCGTCAAAGCTGTCACTAAAACAATGGAAAAAATACAAACGGGTGATTATAAAATATGAAGTGAAATATTGTGATGGGGTACTCAAAAACCTGTGACAGCTTACTACTCTACTTTCTAATATATAAAAATTAATGATGACGATAATCATAACACCAAATTTAAAAAAAATCCAATTCAAAATACTGGATCATTTCTTATGTGTACTATACCGGAGTCTAAGTATCTGTCTAAGGTCTTCTCCAGAGCGGGAACTGGGAGTGGAGGGAGGCTGTCGTCATACTGGAATGTCCTCTCTGTCTGTTTTTCAGATGAAACACTGGGCCCTGGAGAACTCATGCTTGCATCTGTATGTAAAGGAAGGAAAATAACTTGTATACCAGACAAGAAAACAAGCAATTAAGCATACATTTTGTAGTTTGTATTCACCTTGTTAACTATGCACGTAAAACATGATTCTATTATTATTTGAAGATGTGGACTTTCCAAAGTTGACCATTGAGCAATTATATTGAGAATTAATTACTTGAAGGATTGATTGGCTCCCTACTACTGTCCGTCTATTACTTTGTTCGACAGAGGCATTTAAATAAATATTTCATTCAGAAGATTGAATTTTGGGTTACGGATGACAAATATGAAAATACCCAGGGAAATGGATTAGGGACATAAGCTTCCCCAAAGGATTCCCGCAGTGAGCATAGAGGGTATGTATATACCCCAACGTTTTCAGAAATAATATTACCAAGGTCAATTTCCCCCATATTTAGGTCATTGATATCGTCGTATGCTTGCTTTGCCACTGACCCCACAATACTTTTGTTGGAGGGGATGTTTATGAGTATATCCATCACAATGACCTCCCAAAAACCCAAAATCTGAATGTTCAGTAAATCAGCTTGGACATGTAAAGCCAGAAATATGGTTCTAATAGTATTAAAAGCAAAAAAAAAAAAAATGGCTTCAATTACAGAGTCCTAATAAGTTCACCAAATATGCTTCTCACAATGAAAACAATATATTTTATATTATTTCTCCTAATAAAATGGTAGATAAGGGCATATGATAAAATTATGCATAAATTTTGCCAATTTATTCATAAGCTCTCATATTAGTTCTAAACATCTTCATGAAATTACGTCAATAGTGGACATATTTTTTTATTCCAATTCGTCTTAACCCATACATCACTGTTTGTGAAAGCACACTATTCTCAAAATCTCCGGGATAAGTAATAGGAACATAAAGACATTCATAACCAGGTCAGATGTAAAAATTTGCACAAAGTCATTGTTTTAGTATTAACTTCAACTGATTCATTTAAAATTTAACCTACTGTACCTTTTTCATTTTACTGAAGTTATAATGATATTAAAGCAACTTTATCAACTCTAGTAATCTTCACAAAACTTTTAAATTATATGGACTAATACCATTCAAATTTTCTCTTCAAGGTCATCAAGAATTTAGGGATTAGGTCAAAACTATATGCCATCATTTATTGGAACGCTGAAGGAGAAATGAATCATATCGTAATGGTTTGGTTTGTTGATGTTTAACGGCACCATGACAGTCAAGAGTAAAATGTGCCAAGATGGTGTTAAAACTAAGGTGCTTGAGTTTGGACAGAGAGGTATGATAGAGGGAAAGAGGGAGAGAAGGTGAGTAAGGGAAAGAAGTTAAGGGAGTCTTGCCAGGTCTTACTGTGGTAATGAATCAACATTTTTTATGCACCAAAACTTTCACTGAGAGAACCTCATCCTCATCAATGGGTCAGGATTATATTAAAAAAGTGTTATATACTGTATCTGCTTAGTTTGTAATCAGAGGTGTAGGAAGCTTTCAAAAAGCTAGGGGGCACAACCTTTCAGGGGAACTTCATAAGTCATATGCATGTAAAAAGGAGCACTTTTTCATGGGGACACATTCCCCTATACATGGGATTAACAAAAGTCACCAGTTTCACACTATTGTGTCAGTAATTAAGGGGACTTTATTTAGAAAGGGGTACTTTTGTATTATTTTTTTAAGTGTACACACATTCAAGCAGTTCTCGTTCCTTTGATAGCAATAGAGGGGCACTTTTCATTTAAAAAAAGGAAATTTTTGTCATTTTTTAGAAAAGTAGGAGGCACATGGCCCCTGACCCCCAGGTTCCCACACCTATGTTTGTAATTAAATAACTGTGTGTTGATGATTATATAACTCGTTTGATTCTTCAATCTAATAACAGTAACCAGTTCTTGTATTATTATGACTGATAACCTTTATCTACTTTTATGCCCACACCATGAAAAATATACCCATACTTTATGTGTGAGTTTCTCTTTGGAGGATTCCTTGCCATACTCATAACCCCACCCCCCTGCAACCCAACTTTGCATCCCCATCCGCATAATAATCACTTATGCTATTCCTTTCTCCATTTTGCAATTGTGCTCTCCCTTATGCAATCCTTCTCCCCTGATGCAATCAGTCCCCCCTTTAAGCAATCACTCCATCTCTTATGAACTAACAGATCCCCAGTGCATGCTGCCCCTAACCCCACCCCTGTTTATGCTATATTTCCATCCCTCATCCCTGTGTTATGCAGGCCTGTGGCCAAGGGGGTTTGTCTGCATGAACAAACCCCCTTTGTTGAGAAAGTGCCCTTTTGAAATCTAGCGAAATAATAAGCACCTGGAATTTCAAGATTTTTTGCTCTTTTGCACAAAAAACGAACCCCCCTTCTAAATCCCAGGCTACAGGCCTGCTTAAAAACAGATTTCCACAAACTATAATTAAAGAACTAAAAACATTCTCACATCAAGTAAAAAAACATCCAGTTCTAACATGAAGTGACTGATGCTTAAATTTCAAAAGTGAACTTTTTGTTTCTTGTCTGAAATGCTATCTATTGCTCTCTCAGGAAAAATTCTTGCCTTCACCAATGAATTCAAGTTACCCATTACATCATAACTCTAAATTGCAAATCTAATCTCAAGCTTTGTCACATACATGTACAAAATAAGTGTAAGTGAAGGGTAGTTTCAAATAGTGCAACAAAAATTGAGCACAAAGAAGTGAAAATATTTAAGCCCAAGAAGAAAAACTGTATTTCCAACCATGGAGATACTATTTGGGACGTCTGTTAAGGTTTGTGTGTTGTTTGTTTGTTTGATGAAGGTTTAATGGCACTTCAACAGCGAGGGTCAAATTGTGCCAAATTGTGCATGAGAGGTTAGATCATTCCAGAAGTAAAAAGGAAAGAAAATAGGAATCTGAGAGTAGTACGGAGACTAACAGCCAGGAAGTTGGGATCGAGAGAGGAAGTGCAGGGGTGCTAAAAAAGGCAAAAGTAGGTAGGGGGTGGGAGAGGAGGACTAAATATGGTTTTAAAGGAAGGCACGATGAAGGAAAGAGATAATTTTATCCAGAGGATTTTTCTGGAAGAGATCTGCTATGGAGTTTTGTGAGGGGTGAGGGAAGCTCTAGGAAGGTTGTACAGGGAGAAGGCAAGAAGGATGTGGTAGACTGTAAGGAGGCAATGACAAGTGTTGCAGAGGAGTGGGGGTAGCCAGTTAGGAGGTGGGAGTGAGTGAGATGGGTGTGACCTATTCTAATGTGGGTAATGTTGTCGATATGGGAGAGATTGTGGATAATGGGTTTGATCAGAATGGTGGGCTGGATGTCGTGGAGTTTGTTGTCAATTTGTGAGTCCCATGAGGTTTGCCAGTGGTCACGAACAATGGAAGCGATAAGTGGTTTAATGTCAGAAAAGGTTTTGGGAAAGGGGTAGGGGAAGGTTGAGGGCAAGCTTAGCGGCTGAATCAGCTCTTGTATTGCCGGGGATGCCAACATGGCTGGGTATCCAGAAGAAAAGGATACTTGAATAAGATTTGAGCAAAGAAATAAGGACAGCCTTGTGAGTCTGAGAATATAGCAAAGTGGCTGAGCGGGGAGTACTCAATAAGTTAAGGACGAGGAGGATGGCCTTTGCCTCCGCTGAAAAGATGGACGAGTAGAGAATATGGCAAAGTGGCTGAGCGGGGAGTACTTAATATAGTTGAAGACGAGGAGGATGGCCTTTGCCTCTGCTTAAAAGATGGACGAGTAGTCGGGAAGCCTGCTACTGAGGGTGATGTCAAGGATGATGGCAGCAGCAGCTGTCTTGTCGCTTTCCTTGAAGCCATCAGTATAGATGGAGGTGTAGTTTGAGAGTTCGTCTTTGATTTGGTTGTGGAGATTGATAAGGAGGTTAGAGTGGGTTTGAGTTTTGTGATGACTGGAGAGGCTCAGGTGGATAAAAGGGAGGGGTGGCCCAGGGAGGAAAAGTGGGCCAGGAAGTGCCAAGAGTGGCGTAGTTGATGCCGAAATGGAGGAGGTCTGATTGAATGGAGGAGGTTTTAATCCTATCAAAGAGGGTGGAGAAACTGGGGTACCTAATGAGGTTGTAAACAGGGTTCTGGGTGTTGGTGAGGACTCTAAAAGCATAGGAGGCTAAGCTTTCTACACCTTAGCAAAAATGGGGATTCGCTGGCTTGAACATGAAGGTTGGTAATTGGGGAGGTCCTGTAGGCACCCAGACAAAACCTGAGGGCTTCATTTTGGATGGTGTAGATGTGGTTGAGGTAAAAGTTGTGAGCGACACGGTAAACAATATTGTCATAGTCAAGCTTGGCACTAATAGTGAGCCTGAAGATTTCGAGGAGAGCATGGTGGTTCGCACCCAAAGTGGTGTTGGAGAGGAGGCGGAGAATGTTGAGGGAGCTGTTGCATTTCTGTTCAGGTTGGTGATGTGTTGCTTGTAGGAGAGATTGTGGTCTAGAGTTAAATCCAGGAACTTATTGTGGTCAACTTTAGAGAAGCGATTGCCATTGAGCACAAGGTTCGGGTTGAGGTGGAGGTTGTTGGAATGACAGAAGTGCATGCAGACTGTCTTGTCTTTGGAGAATTTAAAACCGTTATTGTTGCACCAGTCTTGCAGCTGGTTGAGGCTGAGTTGGAGTCTATTTTCACAGAGGAAAGCTACGGGAGGAGTAGAAAATGGTGAAATCGTCCACGTAGAGGGCAAGTTTGATGTTGGGGCCAAGGTTGTCCGCAATGTCGTTAATGCTCAGGTTGAAGAGATTGGAGAGGATGCTGCCCTGGGGAACGCCCTCTTTTTGGGGGTAGGGATTGAAGAGGGTGTGGCCAATATGAACTTGGAACTGCCTGGGTGAGAGAAAGTTTTGAACAAAGATGGAGAGATGGCCTCTGAGGAGTATGGTGTAAAGTTTGTGGATAATGCCGCATTTCCAAATAGTGTTGAAAGCTTTCTTGAGGTCAGAAAAGATGGCAATGAGGTGTTCCTTTTTTGAAAAGGATTCCCAGATAGCGGTGTCGAGCATAATTAAGTGATCTAGGATACTGCGACGTTTCAGGAAGCCGCTTTGGTGACGGGAGAGGATTCTGTTGGTATCAAGAAACTAGTTTAATCTCTGGTTGATGATCCTTTCCATAATTTTGCAGAGACAGCAGGTGAGAGTGATGGGCGGTAGCTGGCGGGGTCAGTACTGTCCTTCCCCGCTTTGGGGACGGGAGTGACAATAGCTGTCCTCCAGATAGGGAAAAAGGAGTGTGAGGACCAAATGTGGTTAAGGAAGGTGAGTAGGGTATTGGCCACCTTGTTGGGGAGGTGTTTCATGAACTGGTAGGGGATGTTATCTGGGCCCTTGGAGGTGCAGCCAGCATCGTGAATGGCTTGGTTAATTCAGAAAGGGTGAGCGGGGTGTTGTAGCTCTTGGTGTTGTCGGAGGGAAAGGTGATACTCCGCGCTTCATCGCGAGCTTTTTTGGTTTTGAAAGCATTGGGGTAGTTGGCCCAGGACGAGATGTTGTTGAAAGAGGCAACGATGTGGTCAACGATGTCCTTTTTCATGGTAAAAAAAAGGGTGCCTCGCCTTGGCACAGCTGATGTGAAAGAGGTTGAGGTTGTGGGTGGTCGGGTTGGTTTTGAAGTTCCTGAGGGCCCTTTTCCTGTTCTTGATGGCGGTTTTGCAGCCATCAGAGAACCAGGGATTGGGGTGGTGGTTAGGGGGTTTGGAGATTTTGGGAATAGAGCAGGTGGTGATGTTAATAAGGATGTAACTGAAGTTTGACATGGGAGGAGATGGGGGGAGAGGTGCGAGTCACAGAGGGTTTCGAAAAGGGGCCAGTCGGCCTTCTCAAGGTTCCAATTAGGGGTGTGGTCAGTGGGGGTTTGAAGGTTGGAGTGTATAAGAAGAGGGTAATGGTCACTACCACAGAGATCAGCAGTGACCTTCCAGCTAAAATCAAGGAGGAGGGTAGGGGAACAGATAGACAGGTTAATACAGGCGAGGGAACATGTGGCAGGGTGAAGGTAGGTCGGGGAATTAGTGTTGAGCAAGGAGAGGCTGTGCTTTCGAAGAGTGTTTTCGATGAGCTTGCCTCTGGGGGTGGCGGTATTGGAGCCCCATAGGGGGTTGTGGGTGTTGAAGTCACCAAGAGGGATGAAGGATGAGGAGCTGAGAGATGAGGTTGTTAAGGCTGTTTGGCTGAATGTTGGTGTTGGGGTGGGGGGGAATAGATATTGCAAAGAGTGAAGGTTTTATGGAGGAAGATAGACATACAGATGGCCTAAAGGTCGGTGTTCACATGAATAAGGCTGTGTGGGATATCGTGTCTAAGGAGAATAGAGACGCCCCCACAGGCGTTCACTTGATGTTCATGATAGCAAGCGAAGTTGTTGAGGGAATAATGGTCAGTGGTTTTCAAGAAAGTTTTTTGTAGGGAGAAGACGACCGGGTTGAAGGTGGTGGCCAGTAGGTCAATTTCTTCAGAATTGGCCTTACGGGTCCTGATGTTCCATTGTATAATGTTGTGAGTGTTATTGTAATTGTTTGTGTTGCATGCCATAAGGAGGCAGAGGGTTATTTGGAGGAAGATCTGTTGGGTCTGAGTTGGCTTATTTTTTCTTTGGATCTGTCCCTGTTTCTTTGGGATTGCTTGTTTTTAAAGTTGAACGAGAAGTATGTTCAGTAATCGAACAATCCATGTTCTCTTCAGTGTCATATGTGTGAGTTTAGATGGTGGGTTGTTTGTTGATTGTTGGTTTGATGCTTGATAGCCAGGTTGGCTCGAGTTTAATGGCATTAGAGGTGTTGGGGTAAGGGACGGCGGGAGTTTTAGAGGAGGAAGGAAGGTTGGGGAGAGAAGTGGTGGTAGTCATTAGAAATGGCTTTGCTTAAAACCAGAACCATCTCAACCTGCCCTCAATGGAGCAGGGCCAGTCGAAGTAAACGTTATATATTTCTTTGTTTCCCAAACCACAAAACTGTATACAGTTTCACCTCTCCAAGGCTCCTTCAAGATAACAACTACTCCCAATGGTGTTACATGGTATTTTTAGTGTCACACATCTAAATATAATGGCAATCCTTTGTAATATAAATAGTAACTGTAATCAATGCTGGCATTGTTCGTCTTTGCTGCTGGAGAAAGGTGAATGAACTATGAGCATAGAACTATTTATACATCAATGTCATGATGCAAAGTTAATCTTGTTGAATGATGTGGTTAATTTGTTGCTTCAAAATTGCAGGCCAAATTTTTAAGCAGTGCCTTTACTAATGGTGGAGGTGGTTTGGGTAATGGGTGTGGTTGGGTTGTTGGCAATGGTGATGGGTTTAGGACACTGGGTAAGAAGAGCCAGGTGAGGTTGGTTTGGGTATGCGAGTCAGTTTTAGTTATATTAGGGGTGATTGGTGTTAGAGGATATTGCGCTCGAGTAGGAAGGTTTAGTGTGGAGGGAAGCGAGAAATTGCTTCCTGGCCTTCAAATAAGTTATGTTGAAATTAAGGGTTTTTAGTTTGGTTGTTTGCTTTTGCTGCAGCCAGGTGGGGCAGTCTTCTGAGAAGGAGGGATAGTTGGCTGGGTGAGTACCGTTGCAATTGGTGCAGAGTGGGGTGCTGGTGCAGGTGGTGCTGTCATGGTCCAGGGCTCCACAGTTGCCACAGCGTGCTTGGTTGCGATAGGACTTTTCACCATGGCCATACCTCTGGCACTTATGACAACGAAGGGGGTTAGGAGTTTAAGGGGTGACTGGGAGTCTAAGCTATCCAGCAGTGATGTGGGAGGGGAGAGTTGGTGTGGAAAAAGTCAGGAAGATGGTATTGGTAGGTGTTTCGGCACCGTCTCTCTTGAGGACGAGATGACTGGCTTCAGTAACGTGTTGATTGGCAAGTTCCTCTACGAGGTCTTCATTGGTCAGGTAGACAAGGTCTCTAGTTCTGACCACACCTTTGCTGGAGTTCAGGGAACAGTCGGGGGTGACTGTAACATCAATACTGGTATTGGCTAGGGTTTTGGTGGTGAGGAGGGTGGTGGCTTGAGTGTCCCTGGTGCAGTGCACCAGGAGATCGCTGGATCTAAGGGTAGAGACCTTGGGGAGGGTACTGGCAAGGCCTTGGAGCACCTTGTGTAAAAGGAAAGGGGAAACTTTTAAAACTTTCTGGTTTATTGGTGGCCTGTATTATTAGAATTTTGGGGACTTGGGCTGAAGAATGGTCAATGGAGGTAGCAGGTGGGTCACGGGGAGGGGAGGGAAGGTCAAGGTTAAGGCAGAAGCGTTTCGTCATGATGGAAAAAAAACCAAGGGCCGAGAGATCCGAGGCAACTATACGAAAAACAATAGCGGATCTGCTATAGGAGAACCGCTGCACAGGTAATGATAAGGCGCGAAAGTTTGGTCAGAATGGGAGGGAAGAAAAAAGAAAAAAACGATCTCACTGAAAACAAATACCTATCTACAGAAAGAATCCCAGAAAATGAAGATACAAAACAAAATTTAGGTGGTGAAGTGCAAGGTAAAGTGAATTGAAATGAAAAGTTGGAGAGAATAGAATAGAAGTCACATTGCTCTTAACACCAAAGAAACCAGTCGAAGATCTAACCGTACAGACAGACAGATTCAAGTTACTTGCCAAACCTAATGAAAAAACACGTTTGTCCTCAAACATCTGTTTCATAATACTTTCGTACATGACAGCAAGAAGCTGTTCGTTGTTTTGGAACAATAATAAAGAAATACATTAAAATGGGCAGGTCATAGGTTATCAAGTTTTGACAGACACTTAAAACTGAATCGCGAAACTGGCCAGCACATTTAGAACAAAGTTGAAAAACTTGAAAAACAAGGTTTTGGAAAAGTAGAAACAGCCACAGTGAATTAGGGATCAAGGTAAGACTCAAATGATAAAAGTAGGTTTATTTTTGGCCTCTTTTGAAGAAAGTTTGTGAACATCAAATTTAGGTTTAATTGGTTTAATATTAGTTGGCTGCTCATTCATTTGTTTTGTGACCAACATAGGCTAGGCTAACATTCTGTTACATTTACACATAGGGCCTACACAGACACACAGCGGACTATTAAATCACAATGCATAGTGTAACGTTACTGTTAGCTAAATATTTACAATTTGGTATTTTGATAACATGTGTCAGTAAACATTGCTGCATTTAATCACTTGGGGGCCAAATATTGACTTTGCAAGGCTTTTATATTTCTGTACTGGTCAGTAGAGGAAGGGTGGCAAATAATTTAATAATCCTCATTTGTATTTTTTTTAAATTAATTAAGAACGGTTGCGATGAAAGATTGTTCTCAAATCAAAGCCAGAGCTGTTGATTGAGACTCACGAGTCGTGATTGTTGTGGCTAGAATTTTGTGGTTTGGTTTATTTTTCTCATACATATTCTTATATTTCTTTACATATCCTGGGATATACTTTTCATTATTTTGGCAATGTAGGCCAATATTTTGCCAAGGGGCACATATACACTGCCATGCAGGTCAGTCTGGTCTCAAACGTATTCCAGACCATCGATTAGCGAAACAGTAATTACAAATCTAAAATTGTGCCATTTGAGACCTAGGATGATGTACATTTATTATGCCTAATAAGGGTGTTAATGTATGGAAAGTGTTGATCATCATCATTCTCCTAAAATACATCTTGCTGGTCTCGAAGGTATTCGAGACCACCTATTAGCCAGTCAGAAAGCTAGAAACTTAATTTACTATTTATGAATTGAAGTTAATGTAGTCTTGCACAGTGCGTGTAGGGTGGGGTTGGTTGTGAATTTATGAGTGAATGTTCTTGTGATTTGCGATATTGTTATGCCGGGATTTATGATGAACAAAGTATTTTAAAAGACAAAAGGACTTGGGAGGGAATGTTAAGGACTTTAAATAAATTGGATTATAAAGAAATGAAGGTACAGTTGTTTAACTTGTTGTGTTTATGGAAATATTAGCCCAGAAAGAAGAGACATTATCAAGCCCAGTCGAGTCTGTTATTACAGGTACATGTAATATTCATTACTATGCATTTCCAAACATTCTCATTTCTCAATCGTATTATTAATTTAATCTGTATAAATATCACATATTTTCACAAATATATCAAAAGATACTTTAAAATATATTCTTACACAAAGCAGAATGGTTGGCTGAACGTGGCATTGGGGGGTGATAGATATTGAATAAAGGTTTTGTGGAGGGAGATAGAGATACAGATGGCCTGAAGGTCGGTGTTCACATGAATAGGGCTGAGTGGGATATTGTGTCTAACGAGAATGGAGATGCCCTCACAGGCCCTGTCAGCGCCCTCTTGGTGTTCATGATGGTAGCAAGAGAAGTTATTGAGGGAATAATGGTCAGTGGTTTTCAGTAAGGTCTCTTGTAGGCAGAAGATGACTGGGTTGAAGGTGGTGGCCAAAACGTCAATTTCTTCTAATTGGCCTTGAGGCTCCTGATGTTCCATTGTAAAATGTTGTGAATGTTATTGTAGTTGTTTCTGTTGTACGCTATGAGAAGGAGGGTGAGGGTGGGGGTTTATCGGAGGAAGATCTGTTGTGTCTAGGTTGGCTAGTTTTTCTTTGGATCTGTCCCTGTTTTTTTTTTGGGGGCAGTTGTTTTTTAACGTTGGATGAGAAGTATGTTCGGTGTGTTCGGTAATCAAACAATCCATGCTCTCTTCAGTGTCATTCATGCCTATTAAGAATCGCTGACCCAGAGCATTCACTGGAATCTGGACAATATTCCTTTACATTTACATGAAAGACAGCAATTTCTCAACACTGGGATACAATTCTTTTTTGTATTCAATGGGATTACAATAAGAATAAGCCTAAGGGAAAATCCTTTGCTCTATATTCATGTTTTTTTGTCTCAATTCTCATCAGAATTCAAACTTTTGTGAAAGTGTGGGATGAGCCCATATGTGTTGGACCAGTGGATGTAATAAACAAGACATTTTCTAAAGTAAGATCTTTGGTTCTACAAGATTTCCTGTGTAAAACCACACCTACTTCTTCAATGCCAATGATGATAACATAAGAACTGGATCTCAGTCACATTCCTGGAATTGATTACATCATTATTTGCTGCATACTTTTCTTGGTCATGTTTGCCTTTGACTTTGTAGCAGTGAAAAGGATAAGAAACAATATGCTTACTGCCAACTAATCACAGCACTTAAGCCATAATACTGAACTATAAATATTCATGCCCAAACTTCACAGTGGCTATATCCTTGAATTTGGGTATCAGTGACCACATCCTGGACTACATGTGCATACAAGCACTTGATTACTGCATGTAGACTGAAGCGAAAATCACCAGACTTCTTAATCAATCTCTCACAGGAAAGGACTCCGGATTCCAACTTTAAACATTGCCTGGAACAAAACTTTTAAGTGAGGGCAATGTTTATAACGCACTTGTCAGTTGTATGACTCACCCCTACTACCCCCAGCAATGTCAGTCAAAGGTGAGTCATTGACATATGAAACAGTGACTCACATGTGCATTATTGTACCAAATTGTCAGGCACCAGAGTGACTCTGGGGTGGGTCAATTTACTTCAGACCCATTTACTTTGTACAGAGGTGATTGATTTAGGATAAGTCATTTCACAAAAAATGTCAGTCACCAAAGTGACTGAGGGGTGCGTCAATGTACAGTACATGTTTTGTCCACCCACTTTGGTGCAATGACTCACCTTGTCTGGGGGTGTAGGGGCGAGTCACACAATTGACAAGTGCATAACAAATAGATAATATATTGTATATCTGTATTTTGGGGCTTGGGCATAAACTTAGTTTTTGTAAAGTGCTATACCCATGGATTACTAAGTTCAGGTTAAATACATAACTATATGCACATTGTGGCAGCAGCACATTTCTCAGCTCTGTGATAATCTTTATTTTTTCTACTGTTTAGATATATGTGAATGCTTGTTATAACTATCTGATTGTTTGTACCACTGTGATCATTTTAGGTGGATAGCCTTCTCTTGTTTATATTTTAAGGAAAACTTTGAACCAATTTTCATGTCTTGGAGAGCAAGGTGTAGGCTTTTACCCTAACACAACTACTTCTTCAATGCCAATGATGATAACAAAAGAACTGGATCTCAGTCACATTCCTTTGCATTCCACTGCCTTTGTCTTTGTAGCAGTAAAAAGGATGAGAAACAATATGCTTACTGCCAACTAATCACAGCACTTAAGCCATAATACTGAACTACAGTATAGACTATTTTACCCTAACACAACAGAATTTCAAGTTCAACTTCATCTGTTACGCATCACTTCATTTTTAGAGCTGGTTTGACGCCGCAAATGGCTTTTATATCCTTAGCAGTTTTAATCCTGTTGCCATTATGTCTGTGAGTAGACCCTCTCATTATGCCAATAAGCAGCCAGCATGGCCAGTTGGAAATAGGCAAATTACTGTATTTAAGAAGATTTACAAGACATACAGTAGTAAACTCCCACAATGGCATTATTTTTATATTGGAGATCTTGGAATTTGTGCCTCTGTTAGAGGGTGCAGAGGAGGCATTCACAATCCAAAAATAAGGATTATTCCCACTATTCAGACTCAATTTCATGATTTTGTAAACCTCAACAACATATCACTGTTATTAGAGAAAGATATGATAATAATACTACCAACCAAAGACAAGGTGACTTAAAGAAATGATAATACTAACAACCAAACACAAGCCAACTTAAAAGATAATAATACTAACAACCTAAGACAAGCTGACTTGAAGAAACGATAATACTAACAACCAAAGACAAGCAGACTTAAAGAAATGATAATACTAACAATCTAAGACAGCTGACTTAAAGAAATGATAATACTAACAACCAAACACAAGCCAACTTAAAAGATAATAATACTAACAACCAAAGACAAGCTGACTTGAAGAAACGATAATACTAACAATCAAAGACAAGCTAACTTAAAGAAATGATAATATCAATAATCAAGGACAAGCTGACTGAAAGAAATGATAATACTAACAACCAAAGACAAGCTGACTTAAAGAAATGATAATACTAACAACCAAAGACAAGCTGACTTAAAGAAATGATAATACTTACAAGCAAAGACAAGCTGACTTGAAGAAATGATAATACTAACAACCAAACACAAGCTGACTTGAAGAAATAATAATACTAACAACCAAAGACAAGCTGACTTAAAGAAATGATAATACTAACAATCAGGGACAAGCTGATTTAAAGAAATGATAATACTGACAATTAAAGACAAGCTGACTTAAAGAAATGATAATACTAACAACCAAAGACAAGGTGACTTAAAGAAATGATAATACTTACAACCAAAGACAAGCTGACTTAAAGAAATGATAATACTAACAACCAAAGACAAGCTGACTTAAAGAAATGATAATACTAACAACCAAAGACAAGCAGACTTAAAGAAATGATAATACTTACAACCAAAGACAAGCTGACTTAAAAAAATGATAATACTAACAATCAGGGACAAGCTGATTTAAAGAAATGATAATACTGACAATTAAAGACAAGCTGACTTAAAGAAATGATAATACTAACAACCAAAGACAAGGTGACTTAAAGAATTGATAATACTTACAACCAAAGACAAGCTGACTTAAAGAAATGATAATACTAACAACCAAAGACAAGCTGACTTAAAGAAATGATAATACTAACAGCCAAAGACAAGCTGACTTAAAAAAATGATAATACTAACAACCAAAGACAAGCTGACTGAAAGAATTTAAAAGATTTCGTGAGCAGTATTTCCTATCATGATAAATTTTTTATCATGGCATCCCATCCCATGTCCCACATGACATCCTACATAGCATCCCACCCTATGTCTGACATGACATCCCATAAGCTCCATAAGAAGTCTCATTCTAGCTATCACAGTCCCTGATTGAGCATACTATGTATTAAAGTGTCAGTTCATATAATAACTTATATGCAAATTAGTTGTTGAATAAGAAAAAAGGTGGAGTCAAAAAATTATGCCTGATATAGCCCTCTGTGTAAACAACATGGTAAATATTAAATCATATGTCCTTCATGGCCCCCATCCATGTCCCACATGGCATCCCTCCCTATGTTTATATGCAATCACATCCTGTAACACTCCCTGACTAAGCATATTAAATAAAAAAGTCTGGTCAGGTCATAATACTGTAGCAACTTTATGCAAATGAGCACAATAATAAAGGTGGAGTTTAAAAAATCATGCCTGATACAATTGTTGGTGCCCAAATATTTTGAAGAATTTTAGGATTTTAAATCTCAAGTACTACAAGAGAGACTTGAAATTCTCTGAAGAAAATTGGAAAATTGTATCATTTTACAGTTATCTTTAAAGAAATATTAAATGTATTGTAGACTTTTCAAGGAAACTGGTCTTCAATCCTATCTTAAGTATCTCTGAAAAACTTTAACATTTTATATGAAAATTCTGACCTTCCATAAGGGTATCTAAAGAAACTTTAACATTTTCTAAGGAACTCTGAAAAAACTTTAATACTTTCTTAGGAATTCTCAAAAAACTTTAAGATTTCTGAGGAAATCTCAGGAATGGACTGCTGGACTGCCGGACGGACGTAATCACCATTACATAGGTTCGCATAATGCTACGCATGCAAACCAAAAATAGAGATGGAAGAACATCACAGGAACAGATGAGACACAGAAGAAGATTTTAAGTTAAACTACAATGCAACGTCTATTTTTACCTCACATACCATACTGTACAACCTTTACAAGAGTTTTGAAAAGAATTCTGTATTTCACAACCCACGTGGTGAAATCCAACTTTACTCTATGGCCTCCTGAATGCGGCTCCTTAAATAAAGATCTAAAATCAGTCCCACTCAACCATGTGGCATCAAACAAGGGAGCAAAACATGTGGCTATCCCATAATTGTTTCAAAGGTAGGGTGTATACTTAAATGGAATAAACTTCTTTCATTGGTCAAGAGTCCATAGAGACAGTAAATTACTTCAGCTCCTTCCAAATTCCAAGAAATGTTTTGGAAAGTGTAGCATTGAGCAAGATCTCAAGGCAATGAGTCACTATTGGCCACATCACTAAATACGTCCCTAACACAATATACAATAGAATACTGCCCTATGTATAACCAGGGAGTTGTATACCCTAAAACAAGATAAAAGACTGACATTACTGGAGTGGTATTAAAATAGTGCTAAGAAAGGGGATACATTTACTTAATTATGTTTGTTTGTTTGTTTGCTGTAATTTATTTCCATCATGCATCTCAGTACATCAAAACCTTCAATAATATACAATATACAAATAGTAAACAAAATGAACAGAAGTGTTATGGACATTTGCAATTCAAAACAAAATGAATAGAAAAGGAGAGAGAAGAAGATTAAAATTGAACTTATGTGATTCTCCCCCTCTTAAGATAATACATTCAAATACTTAACAGAGCAATACATGTGTTGTACACATAAACTTATCCAATAACAGTACATGTATGAAATTCAGTAAAATTACTATAATTTGTACTTTTCAAATATTTCAAATTTAAATCTTTTCTTAAAAATATATACACTTTTACACTGTTTAAGTTCCAAATTTAGCAGATTCCATATTTTAACCCCATGAACTGAAACACACATAGCTTTCAATGTAGTTCGCACATAAACTTGTTGGAAATTGTCCCCTTGACGTGTCCCTAGATATCCCCATTTTTCAGTGAATAATTTTCGCAAATTTGAAGGTAATAAATTGTTTTTGGCTTTAAACATAATCAAGGCAGTCTTATAATTGAGGAGATCTTCTAATTTCAGGGCTTTCATATCAATGAAAAACGCATTTGTATGAGTGTTGAACTTTGCATTGTAGATTATCTTATTATAAATAAAACTATCATATCCTGTCCAATGTAAGTACAATTAGTGACGAGCTTAATTGCCAGAAAAGAAAGGGAGGCAAAAGAAGGAAAAGTGACCACCTGTTGTGAAATTAAATACTTCAAGAGGATCAATAAAAAGTTAAAACTATAGAATGTCCAGCTTCAAAACAAATGGCAAGGTTAATGTTTTCTTAAAATAATAGTGGGTAATTTAAAGGGACCAGGTAAAATTCATTTGAGTCAGAATTTTTAGGTCTTTACAAATAAAAACTAGAACATCAATGATGTAGTAGCTTAACATATATTTTGGAGTGGTTACAAGCCTGTTTTTATTGGTGGGTACTTAATTCGAGTAGGAAAAAAATATGTTTGATGTTTATTTTATTTTTGGGAAATGCCAGCGGGAGCTATAATATCGTTGTGATCAATGGTACCGTCATGTGGGGACATGACAATGTGGGGACATGACAATGTTTGAAATGTCAAAAACTACATTTTGTCCAAAATGGCTATTTTTGTCATATTTTAATTAGAAGGAGGGGGGAGGGGAGGGGGGGAAGGAAGCCTGTATCATTGCAAAATTGTATGCTGCTACACTAGATCGTTCATAATCATCCTATTTTAGTTTTTTAAAAGCCGTGCATTGCACATATTTAAGGTCTTTTTGGGAGTATCTAAAACTTAAGGAAAATGCATTTCCTGGGAGCTTCGCCCCCAAGACCACATGCCGAAAAGGTTTCCCACCCCCTCCTCCCCCGTAACTCAATATATTGGTTGTAATGCTAGAACACCAATGATGTAGTAGCCCAACATATGTTTCGGAGGTGGGTATAAGACTGGTTCCGATATTGCTGCAGAGGCCAAAATCCCCAAGGGCCCCCAGGCATGCCAGGACACAGGTTGCCCCACTGCGTATTGGAGCTAAAATATCATTTGAAAATGAGAAAACTGTTTTTCAAGTAAGCCTAAGAAACTTAAGCCTCAATTGTAATAAGATGTAAATTTTATTAACAATGTTTGCTTTTGAGTGAAATTGAAATCATAAACAGACAAACTAAGAGCAAAATACTGCTGTATAAAATCAAGATGGAGTTTGCATCCTTACAACAAGACATGATTTTAAGTATGATATATTTTACTCATACTGCTAATTGGCTAATATATTGGCCATTCTGAGCAGATAGAAGAAAGCGAGGAAAGATAATTTAAATAGTGAAAAAATTAATAGAAATACATTAACAATTGTTAAGAATGTGAAGATGCACATACTAGACTTGATAGACTTACTACACCAGTCATTTCTACACAGATATGACAGAGTTTCAAACTTGAATATCTCCTTAGCAGAAAAAGATTTTTGATTGCTTTCTTCACCACATTGTTTCTTTTGAAGTTTTCTTTCATATACAATGGACATGCTTGACTACTGAACTAATCCTTTAAAATTTCTTTCATAGTCCTCTGTCAAATATGGACAGCTTACTTGACCCCTGAACAAATACACATCAAGAATAAACTCACAATTTTATGCATCAACTATACACAAACAAATAACTTATGGAGAATAGGCAAATTATTGTGGATAATATTACTGCAGGCCAGCTCATTCTTGTAACGTGGCAGTAGACACAATGTGGATTTTGGTTGTTTACTCTTTGGTGATTTTATAGCCTCAATTGCGGTATATGCATGGTAGGATAGCCTATTCATGCATGGTAGGCCCTATTGAATAGTTTTTAACCCAAAGTTTATAGCCCAAACGAGGTATCAACTACTTTAATTTGGCTATACTGTGGGACAGATCCCAAATGGGATATTAAGCCCAATTAGCGCATGTGTCAAACTATAGTTTAAAGCTTAAACCATTAAAAGCAGAGTTTCCTTTCCATCGGAGGGAGGTATTTGGTGGTTTTTCCCAAGCCAATGTTATTATATATGCTGAATTCACTCGGACTGCGCCGAGCGAAATTAAAGTATTTGAAACATTTATAGTGAGTTTTGGCGAATGCAAAAGTCATTAAAACTATGCAACATAATGCACTGTTATTGCATTAACATATCCATCTATTCAACGCAAACATACTGTAGCAACACAGCAAAATATCAAAAAAAAACACTTAGGATATGATAAACATTGCAAAAATCTGAACGTATCCGGGTGAGAGCCTGGCTCTTAAGTTAGACATCGTGTAAGCTCAAATTCCTTAACGGGATGGGATGTTGAGCTATCCAGAACTGCCGGAAGGACAGTATGTTCAAAGCTATTCAAAGCTAGTATAGAGAATGGGCTTACAGAGGGAAGTATATACAGAAATAGGGTAGCAGGGGCAGATGATTTCAAATTACTTGAGCTTTAAAAGATGCACTTACATTTCATTTGCACTACAAGCTTCAGAATTTCTTTGAGTTTTTCTAAATATTTTAAGATAAAAAAAGATCAAGTAACTCAGAAAACATGTAACACCTACATTTAGCAGTCTTTATACCTACAACACCTGTTTTAGTTCTATCAATTGAATAATAAAGAAAGGAGAGGTCCTGACTTGCCAATGTCAATGAAAAAATGCCATTCAACCCCCTTTCCAACCTGTACCCTCCCCCAGCCCCTACACATTCCAAGAAGTACATCCTGGATTGTAATACAACTTCCAATTTAAGAAAATATGTCTGTTAAGCAAAGTCAAACAGCATTAAAAATGTACAATAACATTAAAGCAAATTTTGCAAAACAATATTGCTTAACGTATCACAAACTAGATATTGGAAATGATACAAATCCCCTCACCGCTAATAATGCTTATTAAAGTCTGTCCCACATTCCATCCCAACCTGTCCCAAATGTCATCACACATCTATACTCCATGCAATCACACCTGAAAACCAGATACTGTGTCATTCCACCATTTGCATGACCCACATGCCATCTAGAGCTGTGAACGTTTAGGGATTTTAGTAAACGTGTCCACGCCAAAAAAAAGCGAGCGTGTATTGTGACGAGTTTAGTACCGTAATTTTCGAAAATACACCGAATTTTTCTGTTTATTTATTATGCAATATTTTTTCTTTCTTGCAAAATTTATTTGACTCATCAGGTAATATTTACATGTAAATGTACTGATTGTCACAATTCAAGTGTTTTTTGGTCGATAAAACGGGCCTTGATTGCGTGGGATTTAAAGCCTTATGGCCTAACGTTAGGCCTATTGTTAGTTTCACTGTTTACTGCTGCACATTCGCGGTGCATTTTACAAGTTAGATTACTCAGATTTCGGCAAAATCGAAGGTGATTACTGTGCATTTGTGATTCGCACATTTAAAAAGGATTATGCTAATCGGGTTTACAGTTTGTAAAAAGTCATTGAATAGAATTTTTTTAGCCGAATGTGTGTGTGATTTGAATCATGAATATTGATTTTCAACGGCAAGACACTATGATGTACGAAAAACGATTATTCGCAATGAAGTATTTAGTAAACGTTTACAAGATTTGCGAGCGTGTAGCGTGTACACGCTAAACGGTCACAGCTCTAATGCCATCACAACTGAAATCCAGATAACATCCCACCACATGCCATTCTGCCCTGTAAAACATGTTGACCCACCCTGTTAAACATGTTGACCCACCCTGTTAAACATGTTGACCCACCCTGTTAAACATGTTGACCCACCCTGTCCCACATGTCAACCCACACTGTTCCACATGCCAACCCACCCTGTTCCACATGCCAACCCATCCTGTTCAACATGCCAACCCACCCTGTTCTACAGTATATGCCAATCCATCCTGTCTAACATGCCAATACATCCTGACCAACAACCCACCGCACCCTGCCCTACATACAATTCTACCCTGTCCCACATGACCTCATCCTAATTCCTTCAGCTACTTTATCATCATGTCATCTTCTACCCCACATTCTGCTTATTGTTTATATTTCCCAAACCCCTAATTTAATAATCTTTGGAAACAAACATTTGCTTCTTTATTCATGGCAAGACAAACATTTTGATTGCTATTTATGTCAGGAATGTCAATATCATAACAAAACTAGAAATGTGAAGTTAGAAAGTCATAAGCCATATATTTTTGATCTCAGGTGAAACATATTGCAGCAAATGCACACTATACCTCACCATTAAGTATGAACAATGCTCTTCACATATACTGTATGATCATTTGTTTAGGCAAAATCATAATACCCACTTTATTTCAAGAGATACCACATATACAAATATTTTCATTGCTATCTAAATTAGGCTAATTATTATGCACACACAATCCCCCAATCATGCTCAACTGAACAGTACCAATGCCCTCTACCACTGAACCAAATAGCAAGTTATTTTCTCAGGTTAAATATTTTGTATGCAAGTCTATTGTTATGCAAATAACCTACTTAATATGCACACTACACCTCACCATTGAGTGTAGACACTGGTCTTCACATATATGATCATTTGTCTAAAACAAAATCTCTACTCCCACTTTAATTTAAGAGATATCAGATACAAATATTTTCATTGTTATACAAATAAGCTAATTAGTATGCACACACAACCTCAAACCATGGTCATTTGAACAGTACCAATGTCCTCTACCCCTGTAACAAGCACCAAGTTATTATCTTAAGGTCAAATATTTTATGCGAAAGTCTTATTGTTATGCAAATAACCTAATTAATATGCTCATTACACCTGACCATTAAGTATAGACAATGGTCTTCACATATATGATTATTTGTGCAAATAAAAACCCCACTCCCACTTAAATTTAAGAGATATCATAGATACTGTACAAATATTTTCATTGTTATGCAAATAAGCTAATCAATATGCACACACAATCATGCTTATTTCATGTCTTCTACCCATGTGCCAAGTTACATGAATCCACATCATTCAAAATTTAAGTTGTGTGCTCATGAATATCAAACATTTTGTACGAAAGTCTATTGTTATAATATGCACTTCACCTCAACATTAAGTGTAGACAATGCTCTTCACATACTGTATATGATCATTTGTGCAAACAAAATCCCCACATCAACTTTATTTTAAGAGGTATCATAGATACAAATATTTTCATTCTTATGCAAAAAGATAATCAGTATGCACACACAAACCTCTAATCATACTCACTTGAACAGTAACCCTATATCAAGTTACATGAATGTATGTACACCATTTATAACTTAAGTTATGAAAACTTTAATCAAAAACTTTAACCAAAACCTGACAAATATTTTCATTGTTATGCAAATAAGCTAATTAGTATGCACACACAACCCCAAAATCATGCGCATTTGACAAGTACCCATGTCCTCTACCCCTATGCCAAGTCACATGAATGTACACCATTCATAAGTTATGAAAACTTTAACCAAAAACTTTTAACCAAATTTTAATCTGACAAATATTTTCATTGTTATGCAAATAAGCTAATTAGTGTGCACACACAACCCTCCAATCATGCTCAATTGATCAGTACCCATGTCCTCTACCCCTATGCCAAGTAACATGAATGTACATGTACACCATTCATTACTTAAGTTATAAGAACTTTAACTAAAACTTAATCAAAACTTTACTGGATGCCAATGCCGATGCTGGGGGTAGTAGAATATCTCTACTATTCTTTGAATAGACAAGCTAATTAGCAATCAACATAAGCAGATGGGAAATACATATTTCAGTTTAGAAATGGCATAAAATTTCAAAATACTCTTACAGTAGCATTAGTTGCAAACAATCAATGGACATGAATTGCAACCCATAGGTAGAAAGAAATACTTATTTCAGTGGCTTAGATAACTAGAACGGTAAATACCATCATGATTCGCATGCCATGCAAATTGACACCCATATCATATGACCCAGCCAATTAAAACAATGACATCTCACACTAAGTCCCACATGGCATCCCGTGTCCCACATGGCATCCTGTGTCCCACATGGCATCCCATCCAATGTCACACATGACATCCCACCCCATGTCCCACATGACATCCTATCCCATCCTAGTCCCACATGGCATTCCACCATATCTCCCACATGGCATCCCGCCCATGTCCTACATGATATCCCATCCCATGTCCCACATGGCATCCTACCCTATGTCCCACATGACATCCCTTTCCCTTATCCCACATGGCATTCCACCATATCTCCCACATGGCATCCCACCCCATGTCCCACATGACATCCCATCTCTTGTGGCATTCTACCATGTTTCACATGGCATCCCATCATATGACCCACACGGCATCCCTCCTTATGTACCACATGGCATCCCACCCTATAACCCACATGGCATCACACCCTATGTCCCACATGGATGCCATCCTACATGTATCTCCCACATTAATCCAACCATGTGTACAACATGACATCCCTCCCTATGTCCCACATGGCATCCCTCCCTGTGTCCCACATGGCATCCCTCCCTATTTCCCACATGTCATCTCTCCCTATGTCCCCCATGGCATCCACCATATGTCCTGCATCAGTGGCTTCCCACCTGATGTCCCACATGGCATCCCACCTTATGTCCCACATTGGATCCCACCATATGTTCCACATAGTATCCCTCCCAATGTCCCAATGACATCCTACTTAATGTCCCATGTGACATCACATCCCATGTCCCCATGACCTCCTACTCTATGTCCCACATAGCCTCCTACCCTATGTCACACATGGTATCCCAACCTATGTCACACTCTGTGTTACTCGTGGCATCCCACCCCAGTCCCACATGGCATTCTACCATGTTCCACATGGCATCCAACCATATGTCCCACATGACATCCTACCCCATGTCCCACATAACATCCCATAGGCTCCATAAGAAGTCTCATCCTAGCTATCACAGTCCCTGATTGAGCATACTATGTACAGTATGAAAGTGTCAGTTTGATAATAACTTATATACAAATGACTTGTTAAAATGGGGTCCCATGTCCCATATGACATCCCATCCCACCCTATGTCCTGCATGGCATTCCACCATATATCCTACATGGCATTCCACCCTGTTCCACATGGCATTCCACCCTGTTCCACATGGCATCCCACCCCATGTCCCATATGGCATCCCATTCCATGTCCCACATGACATCCCATAGGCTCCATAAGAAGTCTCATCCTAGCTATCACAGTCCTTGATTAAACACACTATGTATGAACGAACGTGTCAGTTCATATAATAACTTATATGCAAATGAACTGATGAATACAAATACGAAGAGGAGTTAAATAATTATGCCTGATATAGCCCTTGGTATATACCACATGGTAAATATTATATCATATGTCCCACATGGCCCCCATCCATGTCCCACATGGCATCCCTCCCTATGTATATATGCAGTCACATCCTTTCACACTCCCTGACTAAGCATACTAAATAAAAAAGTCTGGTCAGTTTATATAATGTAGCAACTTTATGCAAATGACCACAATAATAAAGGCAGAGTTTAATAATCATGCCTGATACAGCCATTGGTGCCCAAATATTTTGAAGAATTTTAAATCTCCAGTACTAAGAGAGAGATGCTTGAGGATCTCTGAAGAATATTGAAAAATTATATCATTTTACAGTTATCTAATAAGGAAATATCAATTTCTTTTTAAAGGAAACTAAGTCTTCAATCTGTCTTAAGTATCTCTGAAAACTAAACGTACGGAAATTCTAACCTTCCATAAGGATATCTGAAGAAACTATACAGTGTAACTGTTTCTGAAGAAATTCTGAGGAATTCTCAGGAAAAACTGTGGACGGCATGTCCCACATCCCATGTCTCCAAGGCCTCCTACCTTATGTCCTACATAGCCTCCTATCCTATGTCACACATGGCATTCCAACCTATGTCAGTCAGTGTAACTCGTGGTATCCCACCCCATGTCACACATGGCATCCCACCCATGTCTCACATGACATCCCATGTACCACATGACATCCCATGTCCCACATGACATCCCATGTCCCACATGACATCCCCTCCCATGGCATTCCACCCTATGTCCCACATGGCATTCCACCATATATCCTACATGGCATTTCACCGTTCCACATGGCATCCCACCCTATGTCCCACATGACATCCCATCCCATATGACATCCCATCCCATGTCCCACGTGGCATTCCACTATATGTCCCACATGGCATCCCATCCTATGAATCATAGCTTTTTTTCTTATTGGCTGATGTTCACTAATTGCTGTTGTTTCTGATTTACAGCCTGACAGAGTTATTCAAGTCCTATGCAGCTACGTGATACATTTCATTTTAACTGAATAACGATGCTCCGTGACATTTTCCGGCATGAAACTCTTTCAAATTACCTGTCTTTTGCGTGTCTAGCTTTGCACTCAAACAATTCTCCAACTTCTTTTATAAGTTCCAGTGAATAAAAATCGGACAAAATATGATCCAGCCTAGGCAAAATCAGCTGATTTTGGCACTTTCACCATCTGTTATTCGCACACTACAGAGTTACAGTAAGTTTGAACTAAGATGTCAAAGTTCAAAAATGCTAGTCAAGTGACTACCACCTGATAATAATTGCAATGGTGTTTGTAATTTCTATGTGGGGTGCATTTTTGTCAGATCAGAAAAAAGGTTGAATAATTATTTGCTGATTTTAAAGACGACACATAGATACCACACACATACATTTTTTCCACCCGTTAGTACAATAAAGAAGCCCGGAGTACAAATGTGCAGGCGTGACACTCGACAAAAGTTTTGAAACATGGCGACCAAGAAATTATCGGTGGAAAACACCCAACTAAAATTCTCGTTAAAAGTTTGCTGATTAAAAACTGTTCCACAGCTTACTCATAGAAGAAGTGAAAACCCATCACACTGTGCGGAAAGAACATAAGTTAATTGCATTTAGGAAAATATGGGTTGCTTAAGACAAGTGTGAGACTCTAATCGGAAACACGGTATCTGCGACAACCTCATACACAAAACAAATGTCCCAGTGATAACATATGTGTATATGGGATGTGACAATAACTAAGTCAGAAATGTCCTGAGGCCTATGGATTTTTATTTCGGGTGAGCCCTAAGGGCCTAACAGTCATCATAGTTGCCATTTCGAGTGTGGTCTTAGTATAATCGCGGAAATAGTGCTACAGCTGTCATCATGTTAACCTAACGTTAGTGTTCGTACAGCAATCGACATAATCTTCAACCGGGTGTCTTTTTATGACGTCATAGCAGAGCTGACGCTTTTAGAACAATGACGTAATTTTTGTATTATTCTCGTAATATTGAACAATGACAGAATGAACACTCGCGCGGCTTGTAAACACACGTGGGTCTGTGGTCAATTGCGAGACGACTACGGGAGGTGAAGGCTGAACTTGGTGAATTAGTGTAAAACGGAACTAATTATTCTCAATATTGAAAGCGATCATGAAAGAGTCAAGTTCGGGACCCTTTTTGTACCAGAATATTATAGATTTGGGAAATTTTGTGATGTTTTACAAAAAGTACCATCTAATATCTCTCGGATGATGGTACTTTCGATAGGGGGTGCCCAGCGGTTTTTCTTCTTTTTTTTTTAGGCCGATGTGAAGAGGTGTTGTACATGAGCACATTTGAATAATTTCATTGACGCCGTTAGTGTCCCCCTCCCCTAACTCACTATAATAATTGTCCTCCCCCTTTCCCATTCAATATTGGCTATTGTTACTGTTTTTCCTGGAAATTTACGTTAAGATAGGAATACATTTAACATTGAAAGGGAGGATAGGGGGTTACAATTCTCGGCAAAATATTAAAGAAACATGGCACTATAACATATGAAGATCTCAAAAAGCTGAAGTGTTCCAGCCGTTTTGTCCAAAATTGTAGGCCTAGGCCTACTCCCAATAAAAAATATATCTCATAATATTTCCTTTAACTTATGATGATCTGCAAGAATTTAAACTGCAGTCACAAATGCTAAATTAACCCTGTCAACGGTAGGTAAGGAAGTTTTGGCATCATACGGAACCCCTCACCCAAATCCTATCACGGACCCACCCGTCTGAATCCCAAATTCTATCACCCCCCAACCCCAAATCAGCCCCCTCACCGAAATCTCGAACTACCCTGAATACCAAAACATATGTCACTGACCCCCATTTACCCCCATTCACCCCCACCCCGTGGGGTGGGGACTAATTATTAAGTATAGGGGCTAATTATTAGGTATAGCTTAATCTTAGACCCCAGATAGTCTAGGCCATTCTACTTCCATTCAACAAGTTGGAAGTTCCAAGCACTTGTATGACACCTGATGAAATCACTCCACCTGATGAAATCACTCCACCTATTCAGTGCTGTCATGCAAAATAAATGACACACTATCCATTTAATAGTACCTCAGACTCCATAACAAACGCTATTTAGAATTAGCTATCAGTCATAGTTGTATAGTAAGCTTGCTGCCTATGGATACAACTAACCAGGGAGTTGTGGCCAACGCTAGTGTTACTGCTGTTAACGTGCGTGGGACGCGGGAAATTCACAAAAACTTTAATCAGATGATGTATCACATAACAGTGTGCGCAGAATTATAGTGGCGTTTGCATTATAATTTGCGACTTTAGTACGACATCACTCTGTGTAAGCTGCCGTAACAAGAAATGACGTCAAAAAGCCATGAGGAAAAATGACGTCAAAATGACGTCAAAAAAAGACACCCGGTTGAAGATTATGTCGATTGCGTTCGTACATCCTTGGCCCTAGTCACAGGATGTTAAAAAACATTTAGGCCTAGCCTACGTCAACAATTCTTCACTGCAATAAGATACAATTTACAAAGAACATAGACCTACCATCGGGTCAGAATAAAATTCTTCTTTGGAAACAGCTTTGCATTCAACAATTGATAATTTTCCTCGGCCTACAAAATTTCTTCCAAACTTCAATCACTTGCAGTTGGCTAATGCATAGCTACTAATGTCTGATTCAACTAAACTGACAGTTAGCCTAGTGTATATGTCGCGAATGCAGCTAATGGTCAGTCCTTGCCATCAAGAACTTTGGTCCCAGACTAGGCCAGCTGATTGGCAAAATAATGAATCTTGAAAAATGGTAAATAAAACAAACAACTAGACGAGAAAAAAACTATCAGCGTATAGAGTCTCTTTTTATATAAAAAAAAATAAGCCTGCTTATTTTTAAAGACATTTATCGTATTTCTGCCACAACTTTAACAAATTTAGAAATGTTCATTTTCGATGTTCTTACTTTCTTCTAAATGTAAACACACTAGTTCAAGATGCTACATGTATATCATTCCCCATTGACTTTGAGTCGACTTTCAGGTGGTAAATCACTGAAGCGATATCTCCATTTTAAACTTATATCAGATATCTGAGTCCTTAACAAAATAATAATTTTGATTGCTTTCTTCACTATTTTATTTCTTTTGAAGTCCTCTTTCATATAAGATAGACTTGCTTGATCTCTAAACTAATCCTTTAGTCAATATTGTTTTACGTTAAAGGTAGTAATCACATGTAGTAATTCATATGTTTTTTTTTAAAGTATTCAAATCTGATCAGATCAATATTTGAATTTTGAAAAAAATATTTGAGAATTGTTAAGAATTCTTTGTGGGCATTTGTAAATGTCAATACGTTTTTCATCACCTTTAATCATTTTCCAGGTTTCGCTCAAGTTCCGTACAGGAGAACGGGCTTTACTAGGGTTTTGTACGGCTTATTCTTTGTATTATTGCTAATACTGCTTGAGCTCCATACTTCTTTGAGTCTCACGAATGTACTTCTTGCTTTCTGTAATCTATTGTGTATATCACTGATCCTCTTCCCTCTTTGGCCACTGTAGCACCCATGTAGATGAAGTTTTCTACGTTGTCGACAATGTCTCCATTTACTGTAATGTTGTCGTTGCTTCTTGTATTTCATGATCTTGCACTTCTGTGTGTTACATTTTAATCCGGTTTTTTTAAACTCTTCTGCTAGCCTATTGGTCTTTGTTTGCATTATGCCGTTTGGTAGAGGATAGGAGAGCAATGTCGTCTGCAAAGTCTAGGCCGTCAAATTTGGATGTAAACTTCATCGGCCCGGGATTCCTGTCTCACCATTCTGCATCGCTCTCATCATCACGCAGGCTATGACAAGTAGGAACAGGAAACCTGACATTGGGCAGCCTTGTTTCCCACCAGTGGTAACTGGGAACCACTTAGTGTCATTTTGATCAATTACAGCACAGTTGAAACTGTCGTATACATCTGTACGTGGCTTTCACGATGCTGACCAATTTGTTGGTTATTCCGTAATGCCTCATTATTAACGATATGGATTCTCTATTAACTGAGTCAAATGCCTTTTGAAAGTCTGTGAAGTGTATGTACAGTGGGGTTTGCCATTCGTTGACCTGTTCAATGATGTTTCTCAGTGTGAAGATTTGTTCAGTAGTACCTTTACCTTTTATGAATCCTGCTTGTTCCTTTCTCAGTTTGTTATCTGTTCCTTCACTAATCCGGTCGATGATGATTCGTCCTAACAGCCTAATATCTTAATAGCGATGGGTAATAGGGTTATGCCTCTCCAGTTTTTGCATTCCTTTAAATCACCTTTCTTTGAGAGCTTGATGATAAGTCCCCTTTTCCATTTACTTGGGATTGTTTCGTGTAACCATACTTTGTCTACTAGTAACTCTTTCAGTTTTATGGCTGTGAAATCGGTATCTGCTTTGAGTAACTCTGCTGTGATGCAATCGATTCCTGATGCTTTGCCATTCTTGAGTCGCTTGATGGTATTTCTGTCAGGCTTGGTGGGTTTGTGTCCATGTCTGTAATTTCTGCTTCCTCTTGTTCCATGACAATGTTGTCTGGTTTCTCCTTATTGAGCACCTATTCAAAGTGCTCGCTCCCTCTCTTTAGGGTTTCCTCTCTTCTACTTATTACGTTTCCATCTTTGTCTTTCACTGCATACTCCTGTTTAGGTTTTTGGTTGGTCAGGGTTTTCATATTGGTGTACAGGACTTCATTTGTTGGGATCTTGTTGCATCTTCTGCCTGCTTAGATATTTCATCCATTTATCTACCATTATTAGCTCTCAGTTTTTTAACTTCTCTATCCTTCTGTTTGTAGTCGTTCTGTAATTTGTCTTTATCCCTTTCCAACCTGGTGCCTTCGATTTTCTGTTTAAAGCCTTTTCTTTGTTTTACCAGTGTCCATGCTTCTGATCCTATCTATGGTTTATTTTTCCTTTCCTTGTAACCTTATACCTATTCTGCCGTCTCTGTGAATACTTTGTGATTATTTTTTCAGCTCTATCGATTTCTTCACCTGTTTCCTCACAATCAGGTATGTATTCATCTTGCAGTGTCTGAAATCTGTTTCTCAACTTCATGCTGAATTGGTTTTTCACTTCTAAAGACTTCAGTTTGTTTGTATCATACCTGCTCCTTTTGTCTACTTCATGAACTGGGACTTTCCTTAGCTTCAGTTGTATTACAGTTCTGACTAAATGATGATCACGTGTTATGTCTGCAGATCTCAAGACTTTTGTATTTCTTACTGAGCTTCTGAACCTTCTGTTGATTAATGTGTGGTAGAT